>CM039725.1:16105730-16618230 GCA_022539455.1 Dendrobium nobile
CGGGGAGTGGTGAAAAGGTGTGTTGTAAGGGCTTCTCCGCCTTGCTGTGGGTGCAAAAGGAGAGTCACTATTGGATTAGTGCAATACTCAGAGGGTGCCTCTGAGGAGTGGATGTAGGTCTGGTTATAGACCGAACCACTATAAATTTGGTGTCATTACTTTATAGCTTTTACGTTTCCGCACTTTTAAATTCAGTTTTAACTACTCTGTGGTTGAAAAATATTTTTCTACTAACTTTAAAAAGAAAATTTTATTTCGGTTCAACTTTATTTTTAAGAGGGATTTAAAATTTTAAAAACTACCAATTCCCCCCCTCTTGGTAGCCTTGGGGACCACTTACTTAGGCTTAACAACCTAATTACTGGAACTCAACAAGTGGTAATCAGAGCAGAGTTTCAAAATCATAAGTTTGAACTACTTTTTGATTAACGTAGATGGCTTCATTTGGAAACCGAAACACACCTGAGGGTTACTCTGTCACTAGACCTCCACTGTTTGATAATATTCCATTTGATTTTGGAAAACACGCATGTCTACTTTCTTACAGTCACTTGATTATCGCATGTGGATGCTAGTCCAGGAGGTTACACAAAACCAACTAGATTAGTTGATGGAATTAGGGTAGATACACACCTATGCAGATTGGACTATAGAAGAACGTGACTTAGCACAATTAAATGCGAAATGTTTAATAGTTTCTTTGTGCTTTAAAATCTGAAGACTACATGCGAGTTTCCACTTGTAAAAGCGGAAAAGACATATGGGATAGACTTTGTATTACTTATGAAGGGACAAATGAGGTTAAGCAATCAAGACTCAATATCTTGTTACATGACTACGAATTATTTCGCATGAAACCTAATGAATCTATATCTGACATGTACACAAGATTCACTCAAATTGTCACCTCTTTGCATGCACTTGGTAGGGAATTAACTAATGCTGAAATGGTTAATAAGATTCTTCGTTGTTTACCTACTACATACGATGCTAAAATTACTGCAATTACAGAGTCAAAAGATCTGAACATTTATTCTATTGACAATCTTCTTGGTTCACTCATTGCTTACGAGCAAGGAGTAAGTCAAAGAAAGATTGATGCAGGTGAACCAAGAAAGGACAAGAATCTTGCATTAAATGTGGAAGAGTCAGAAAGTGAACACTCACAACCTGAGGATGAAGACGATATAGCACTGATGACTAGACAATTCAGAAGCTTTTTAAAGAGGAAGCAGAAGAGACGCCAGCAATGGAATAGAGGTAAGTATAACAAAAATGGCAGGGTTTCTAATGAATTGATTTGTTATGAATGATGCAGGAAACCAGGTCATATAAAAACTGATTGTCCAAAACTTAAAGCCACTCCTAGCAAGGAGAAGGTAGAGGAGAAACCAATGGTAAAAAAGGGCAAGAAGAAGTTTCAAAAGGCTTTTTGGGCGGACTCAGCTTCAGACTCATCTGAGACTGAAAACGAAGAAGAAGTCACCAACCTTTGCTTGATGGCAGATAAAGCTGAACAATCAGATCAAGAAGAGGTATGTGATTTAACATATGATGAACTGTTTGAAGTTTCTGAACACATGCATGATGCATATAGGAAAACTAAAAAGATGCATTCTAGTTTAGTTTTAGAATTGGAAGAGCTTAATAAGGAACACGAAATCCTTAGGAAAGATCATGCTTTAATTGATAGCAACCACATGAAACTACTTGATGAATATGATGACTTGAATAAAAATTTTGAAAATTTAAAATCATCCTATGCTGAACTTGAAAAAGAATTTAAGAAATTTAAGGATGAATCTGAGCACAAGACATATAGAATCAATTATACAAATCGAATCTTGGAGGATATGAATTCATTTTACAAACTTACTATAAGAGCTCTCGAGGATAATAGGAACCCCCCTAAACTTGAAGATTTTACAAATCCTAAATATTATCCTAAATTCATGAAATCCCTTAGAAGACAATCATATGAAAGAAAACATAGGAATATTTTTCCTAATGTTAAATGTAACAATTGTGGATTTTTGGGACATATATCTCACACCTGCACTTTAAAGATGAAACCTAATTTGGTGTGGAGAACTAAGATGCATAAACCTAGACATATCACACATGCATCTGATTATAAATTTCATAAAGGTGAACCCAAACTAGTTTGGGTTCCCAGGTCTAACAATTGAGAATTTTGCAGGATATACTCTCACACAAGACCTCGTGAGAGTATATGGTACCTGGACAGCGGATGTTCTAAGCACATGACTGGAGATACTGCTCAATTCATAACGCTGGAAGCCAGGAGTGGAGGCAAGGTTACACTTGGAGATAATACCACAAAGAAGGTGGTTGGATCAGGTATGATTGGAAATTTGAAAAACTTTTTCATAGATAATGTTTTATTAGTTGAAGGCTTAAAACATAATTTGCTTAGCATAAGTCAGCTATGTGATAAGGGCTATAATGTAAAATTTTTACCTACTAGCTGCATAAGCCTAAATGGGAAAATTGTTTTAAATGGAAAAAGGGTGAACAATGTCTACATGCTAGATTTAAATTGTATTCAATCTCCTAGATTTAAAGAATCATGGCTTTCGCATAGGAGACTTTGTCATTCTAGTATGAAAAATCTTAGAAGAATTACCCAAAAGAATTTGGTTAGAGGAATACCTAAACTAGACTTTACTAAGGACCACTTATGTGATGCATGTCAATTAGGAAAACAAGTGAAGTCCTCTTTTAAATCCAATAAAGATCTTAGGACCAGTAAACCTTTAGAAATTCTTCACATGGATCTTTTTGGACCTGTAAGCACGGTTAGTCTAGGAGGAAAGGTATATGGATTTGTAATAGTAGATGATTTTTCAAGATTCACCTGGGTTAAATTTCTTTTTCATAAGAGTGAATCATTTGAGGAATTCAGAAATTTTTCAACTTGGATACAAAGAAAACTAGGATGTGAAATAATTTCTATACAAAGTGATCATGGAGGAGAATTTGAAAATGAAAGATTTGAAGATTTCTGTAAAGAAAAGGGGATTGATCACACTTTTTCTGCACCTAGAACTCCTCAACAAAATGGAGTAGTTGAAAGAAAGAACAGAACATTAATAGAAGCCGCCCGAGCAATGTTAGCAGAATACTCTCTTCCTAGATATTTTTGGGCTGAGGCGGTTAGCACTGCATGCTATGTTCTGAATAGGGTAAATGTGAGATCAAATTTGAATAAAACACCCTATGAATTGGTAAAAGGTAGAACACCAAATTTGTCTCATTTACATGTATTTGGTTGCAAGGTGTTCATACATAATAATGGAAAATCTGCCTTAGGAAAATTTGATCCAAAATCAGATGAAGGAATTTTTGTTGGATATTCAAGTGTTGGAAAATCTTATAGAGTATTCAACAAAAGAACTTTAGTCATTGAAGAAACCACACATGTTGTTTTTGATGAAAATGGAAACATAGAAGAGCCAAAAGTTGTTGAAGAAGAAATTGAAGAAAACTCCCAAAAGATTGATAGATTAAATTTGGAAGAAAATGTGGAAGAAAATATAGAAAGAGAAGACCCTTTGCCTAGAGATTTGAGATTCTCTAAAAATCACCCAAAGGAATTAATTATAGGTGAACCAAGTGAGGGTGTTAGAACTAGGCGTGGATTAAACAAGGAAGTCAATCATTCAGCCTTCATTTCAACTATTGAACCCACTAACATTGATCAAGCACTTTCAGATGAATTTTGGATATTGGCCATGCAAGAAGAGTTAAATCAATTTGTAAGAAATAAAGTTTGGGAACTAACTACAAGGCCAAAAGATCAAAGTGTTGTTGGAACCAAGTGGGTGTTCAAAAATAAAATGAATGACTCAGGAGTAGTCATTAGAAATAAGGCTAGATTAGTAGCTAAGGGGTATAATCAAATTGAAGGAATTGATTTTGAGGAAACTTTTGCCCCTGTAGCTAGACTTGAAGCAATTAGGGTTTTACTAGCCTTTGCCTGTTTTAAAGGTTTTAAATTGTTTCAAATGGATGTTAAAAGTGCCTTTTTAAATGGAGTAATTGAAGAAGATGTTTTTGTAGAACAACCTCCAGGTTTTGAAAATTCTAAAATTTCCAAATCATGTTTTCAAATTAAAAAAGGCATTATATGGATTGAAACAGGCACCTAGGGCTTGGTATGAGAGGTTAAGCACCTTCCTACTTGAAAGATCTTTTGAAAAAGGAAGTGTGGATACAACTCTCTTTTTAAGAAAAATTGGAAAGGATATACTTATTGTTCAAATTTATGTGGATGACATCATCTTTGGATCTTCAAATAAACATCTTTGTGATGATTTTTCTAAAACAATGAGTAATGAATTCGAAATGAGTCTAATGGGAGATTTAAATTACTTTCTAGGATTTAGCATTAAGCAACTTGAGGAAGGTACTTTTCTTAGTCAAAACAAATATATTAAGGACATCCTCAAAAATATGAAATGGACAATGCTAAACCTGTTAGTACACCAATGAGTTCTTCAGTTCAGTTGGATAAGGACCTTAAGGGAAAATCTGTTGATCAAAAGAAATTTAGAGGGATAATTGGATCTTTACTTTACTTGACTGCTAGCCGACCAGATATTATGTTTAGTGTTTGCCTATGTGCTAGATTTCAATCAGATCCAAAAGAATCACATTTGACAGCAGTAAAAAGGATTTTAAGATATCTACTAGGAACTCAAAACTTAGGAATTTGGTATCCTAAGTTTAGCTCTTCATTTGAAATTATTGGTTACTCAGATTCTGACTTTGCAGGCTGTAGAGTGGATAGGAAAAGCACTTCTGGAACATGTCAATTCATTGGAAATTCATTAGTTTCATGGTCTAGTAGAAAACAAAATTCAGTGGCACTATCTACTGCAGAAGCAGAATACATTGCATTAGGAAGTTGTGTGGCACAAGTACTTTGGTTAAAACAACAGTTGATTGACTTAGGATTAACTATAGGCACTATTCCAATTTATTGTGACAATACTAGTGCTATTTGTATTTCAAAAAATCCTATTCAACATTCTAGAACCAAACACATCGATATAAGGCATCATTTCATAAGGGATCACGTATCCAAAGGAGAAATTGAACTCATACATGTTTCAACTGAAAATCAACTTGCAGACATTTTTACAAAACCTTTAGCCTTTGATACCTTCAGTACTTTAAGAACAAGGCTTGGTGTTATTGATTTGAATGCTTAACTCAAATGTCTTTGCAAACATTGATACTTGTTATGTTTTGTTTTTGAAATTTTGTGAATTTTGTGTTTTTTAATGAATTGTTTTTGGATTTATGATTTTGTTTTATGTTTTCTGTGTTTCTGATTGTTTTTGTTGATTTTGTTAATTTAAAAATTTAAAAAATCAAAATTAATTTTTTGGAGGAAATCGTCCAGGACGAAATATTTTCGTACGGGACGATGTGTAAAGGAACAGTTTGCGAAAATTTAAACCGTTTTAGAGCAGTTTTTTATTGGATCGTCTGTACGATCTGTGATCGTCCAGGACGAATTTTTTTTCTCTCAAACGTCGGGACGATTGAATGCAGCGGTTGAGTGGATAAGACAGTTTTTAATACGAACTTCGTCTGTACGAAATTTTCGTTCGTCCAGACGAACATGTGTCGTTTCATTGTAGGGGACGGTTTTCAAGAGTCATTAAAACGAAATACTTTTCGATCGTCTGTACGAAATTTTTTTCGTCTGTACGATCGGTCAAGTCAAAAAGCCTGTACGAAGGGACGCATCGTAAGTTGTGTTGAATACGAAAAGCCGTTACATTTTGGACGAATTGGATCGTCTGTACGAACATGCTTCGTCCAGACGAATTATTATGTTCGTCCAGGACGAATATTTTCGTCCAGGACGAAAGTATCGTTTTCCTTTAAATATGAAGGCTTTTCAAACTTGAAAATCACACTTTCAAATTTCTTTTTCAATCCCTTTCAACATCAAATCAACAATGGCCTCCTCTAGCAAAAGACAAAAGGTTTTGGTGAAGAAACCAAACAGGAATGCCCCAGACAACTTTCTTTCTAAGGAAAATGAGGAATCTTTTCCTCGTTTTGCCTCCGCAAAAATCACTCCGTCTCGCATTCTTATCCCAGCAGAGTTGAAATATCGGGTAATGCACCTCTTCGCCTCAACCCAATTTCAGTTCATTCTTTCTCTCGTTTACCTCTACAACAAACAAACCTACCATTACTTCCTTGCCAACATGAGTTTCAATTCTGACCACTCTATCATTAGTTCTTTTGTTTTTAAGAAAAAAGTTGAGATCACCAAGCACGATCTTGGTGCATTGTTAAACTTAAGAACTGAGGGATATAGAGCCCACACCCTAATGTCAGAAAACTCCTTCAAATGGTTTGAAATCAATAGGGTAATTAGAGGAAATGCAATTGACAATCATGTTGCTAGAGTCTCAGGTATGACCCAAGATGCCCGAATCATCCAGCATATCCTTAGATCCTCAATTATTCCTAAAGCTGGTGATAGGATTAACATCACTCCTCTCCTTTCTTGTCTAACTTTTTTAATCATGTCAAGACATCCTATTGATGAAGCCCAACTCATCATAGATCATATCTATAGGCTTTCAGAAATAGGACATGCTGATCAGAAGAAAAAGAAAAACATTTCATTAGGGCACTTAATTACTTATATTTTGGAGAAGAAATACAATATAGTGCATCCTGATGAAGAATATGAAGAGCCAGTTTACTATAACAATACATCATTCAGACTGCTCTTCAAGGAAGAAAAAGAAAAAGGGAAAGCACATGACAGTGCTTCAGAAGAAGAAGAAACAGAAGAAGGAGCGCATACCTCTGCACCTCAGTCAGATTATCAGAATCTGATTGAGAGATTTGATCGTTTAGAGACTCATATTGATCAAAGATTTGATCAATTTGATGCTCAACTTGTGCAGCAACAACATGACATTGGTGTTATTAGAAATGAAGTACATGATATCAATACCAATGTAATGTTGATGGCCTCCTACTTTAACCTTTTCGGTGGCATTCCTCCTCCTCCTCCTCCAGAACAGTAGAGATGATTTTATGTGTTTTTGTAGTACTTGTTTTGTATTTTTTGTTGTGTTGTTGTGATTGTTACTCATTTTTTTTGTCTTGTTATGTTAATGTTTTTGTTAAATGTATGTATTTGTCTTTTATTTTATGTTGTGTTTAGCTTTTGTGAAATGTAATCTTTTCATATAAATCAATGCATTTCACACTTGTTTCAGTATTGATTTGTTATTGAAATGTGGTTAATTTTTATGAATTTCATTAGTATTATTTAATCTTCATAGTGCTTAAATTAGATTGTAATTGGAGATTAACTACATTAGTAAATCTAGTCTTTCAAAATTTAAAAGTTGTTTATAACTTGTTGTAATTAGAATTTTTAAATTCATGTCTATTCATTTAGACTACATAAAAGTTAAAATTATTATTGCAATTTAGATGTTTACTTATTTTGTATTTCTTTGTTCAAATAATATTTATGTACTTAGAAATATTTGAAATTTTAGATTATTGATTTTGGAAAGAATTGGTGTAAATTACTCTTGAAAATTGTACAAAAAGTACAAAAAAAAAAATCAAAAGAAATGCGCAATGGTTCGCAAATATGAAAAAGAGGCACAAAATCAGCTCAATATCAATAGATGCACAAAAATGTGCTCAAAAAGTTGAAAAAGATGCGCAAAGCGCCACATGTGGTAATTCTCTTCTTTCCAAATTCTTTCAATCTCTTAATTCAAATTGATCTTATGTTCATTTATATTCTATTGAATTTTGAAATATAGAATTTTTTTTCTTCATCTCTCTTGTAATGATTTTCTATATTGAAATGTCTAAATTGAATCATGTCTTTGCTAAATTCTTCTTACTTACAATGTTATATCACTTTTTAAATCTCCTGAATTTCTATGATTGACCTAATGTTTTTAGTTTAAAATTGCATACCCTATGTCAATCACCATTTAGATTAAATTTTAACAATGAATTTCATATAATTATTTACATTTCTGGTCTTTTTCTTCTTCACTTTTTGTTGCTGTCAAAAAGGGGGAGAAATTATTAGTTTGTGTATGTTTGTGTTTTCTCTTTTTTAGTTGTTCTGTTTGCATTTAAAAAAAAAAAAAAAAAAAAAAAAAACAAAAATTTTGTTCGTTAAATATTGTTCTTTAATGCCTCCTTATTTTAATGTACTCATAAATTCAGGGGGAGTTTAGGAGATAAAAGATGTGTTTTAACTTGAAACCATACTAATAATAATTATTTTGCCATCATCAAAAAGGGGGAGATTGTTTGAATAGTTGCTATTTGAATGAGTTATATTTATGCAACTTATGTAGTTTTGATGATTCCAAACATTATTGTTCAAATGTATAGTTATCTCCTAACAATTTCAGAAGATTTGCACTTGCTCATGTGTGTACTAACATTTCAGGAAAATCAGACTCCAGACTACGAAAACTTCAATTCAAATTCAACATGAGATATTATGTTTAATTGATGTTTATCTTTTCTTTGAATTAATTTTGAAAGGGAGTGATTGTAATTGAGTGAATAAAATCTCACACACACACACAAATAAGGAGATCTTGAAATTCTATACTGATCGTACAGGACGATATTTATCGTACTGGACGATCTGTCAGTTATCTCCTATAGAGCACTTGGAACGAATAGGAACTTGCCTTGAAAAATTTTCTAAGTCCTATTCGTCCAGGACGAAATTTATCATCGTCCCAAGCGATGGGTTCTCTGCAAAATTTTCGTTCAGACGAATTTTACCATCGTACGAGGCGACCAGTCCTCTGGAAAATTTTCGTCCAGACGAACATAAATATCGTACAGGACGATCAGCTCTCTGGAACTTTTTCGTACAGACGAAAACAAGTTATCGTCCGCGGCGATAGGTTCTCTGGAAAATGTTCGTCCAGACGAAATAAATAATCGTCCAGGACGATCGGCTCTCTGGAAAATTTTCGTCCAGACGACCACATTTTCGTTCAAACGACAAACCGACTTAGAACAGTTTTCAGCAGTTTCTAGAACCGACCTTGTAATAACCGTTCGTACTGGACGAACCAAGTTCGTACAGGACGATCAGATGTACGAAGTCAGTTCGTACACATATACAAATTGGGTCGTTTCAGATCGTTTAAGTAAAATCGTCCAGGACGATCCAGGATCGTACAGGACGATTCACTGCGTACAGAATTGAAAATTTGCAGTTTTTGGGCGGTTTCACTTGTCTTTTATATAAATAGTCCAAATTAGACTGCCACCCAATCTTTTTGTCATTTGATCTTCGTGCCTTTTGAGAGAATAGCCAAGGAGAGAGTGGAAGAGAGCATTCAAAGGAGGATTCCTACCACTGGAGCGAGAAGGCTTCACTTGGATTGCTAAGGTAAGAGTCTCTACTTGTGAAATTGGATTTCTTCACTCTTTTTCTTTCTTGCTTCTAGATTCTTGTGAGAAGATCATTCAAGAAGGTCCGGTTCTCTGCCGACACTTGGAGAGTGTGAACAGCCGAAGGGTTCTCTGCCCACACTTGGAGAGTGTGAACAGACGAAGGGTTCTCTGCCCACACTAGGAGAGTGTGAAAGGACGAAGGGTTCTCTGCCCACACTAGGAGAGTGTGAAAGGACGAAGGGTTCTCTGCCCACACTAGGAGAGTGTGAAAGGACGAAGGGTTCTCTGCCTACACTTGGAGGGTGTGAAAGGACGACGGTTCTCTGCCAACACTGGGTTTTGTGTAAAAGGACGGACGGTTCTCTACCGCACCGGGGAGTGGTGAAAAGAGTGTGTTGTAAGGGCTTCTCCGCCTTGCTGTGGGTGCAAAAGGAGAGTCACTATTGGTATTAGTGCAATACTCAGAGGGTGCCTCTGAGGAGTGGATGTAGGTCTGGTTATAGACCGAACCACTATAAATTTGGTGTCATTTACTTTATAGCTTTTACGTTTCCGCACTTTTAAATTTCAGTTTTAACAACTCTGTGGTTGAAAAATATTTTTCTACTAACTTTAAAAAGAAAATTTTATTTCGGTTCAACTTTATTTTTAAGAGGGTTTAAAATTTTAAAAACTACCAATTCACCCCCCTCTTGGTAGCCTTGGGACACTTACTTAGGCTTAACAACCTAATTACTGGACTCAACATAAGGTGCACACACCACTTAGTCTAAGGCTCTCCTAGATTTAGGTATTGAATGTGTTTATGTGGTTCATCCATGCCTTGTGTATTGAGTATGAGGGTTAGTTCAAACATTGATTCAAGCCCATCAAGATTAGTGACATAATTAAGGACAATAATTAAGGACTCATGTATAAAAAACTTAGAAAAATTTCCATAATTAGGATTCACTTTCCCTTGAGTTGAAACTTTGAACATTTGAACTTAGTGACACCCTCAACCCCTAGGGAAATTTTCACTGATTTTTGAGATCATTAGGTCCCCTAATTAATTTTCTAAGTCTTAAACCCTTAATTAAGCCTTTAAAACTTCTAAAAATTGTAATAAATCCAATTTAAATCCAAAAATTACATATAAACCCTCAAACTGACCAGAATTCAGTCCTTAATCTATGATAATTGGAAGCCCCTTGATTTGACAGCAATTTAAACCCTAATTTAATTTTAAGTAAAAAATCAATGTTTAATTGAGATAATTAATTAATAATAATTAAAAAATCAAAAAAATCTCCCAAACACTTGGGGATCTCTCCTTAGATTATTCCTGACCTTTGGAGGTGTTTTCAAGAGATTGGGAATTTGTTTAAAGCAAAATCACAAAAGAGACCCTCTAATTAAGAAATCCCTAAAATTCATTAAAATGCCCAAACTTCAATAATCCATAACTAACTCTAGAAAAATCCAAATTACCCAAACTCACTTGCATTCAACTCATATTGATGTCTAGTATTTATTAAAAATATTAAATTCCAGAAATTTGCAATATTTTAAAAAAAAGTCAACAAATCGGTCAACTTTAAGTCAAAACTAGTTCAAAACTTCAAACCTTTGTAATAAAATGTAGAAAAATCCGATTTTAACGTACTTACCTTCTAACTGATCGTAGTAAGGTCTAGTATTTTAATAAAATACAAACATTCCAGAAGTTGGTCGTAATCAAAATTTCAACTTTTAACCCCTTAATTAAATCATTAAAATATTCTAAAAATTCATAAGGCTCAAACCATTCTAAAATTCAGAAAATATTGGTTTAATGTCCAAAACACTTAACAAATCCTTTAAAACACAACAACCACCCTAAAGTTGAAGTTTATTGGCTGGACTACTCCGGGCTGCGGGGCTAAGTGTCCTAAGGAGGCTGGTTCCTCGAGCCTGGTGGCACAACGCCACGAATGGATTCTAAAGGGTGTCAAACCTTAAAATGGATTAATTTTTTTTAATTATTTAACATTTTAAAAGTCTCTAATTCAATTACATTAATTTGGTTTATCGGCTGGACTACTCCGGGCTGCGGGGCTAAGTGTCCTAAGGAGGCTGGTTCCTCGAGCCTGGTGGCACAACGCCACGAATCAATTAATGGCAAACTTAAATTAATCAACTTTAAAAATTAGTAATTAACTCATTTTTGTATTAATCCACTTTTTTTTTAATTCCAACCAATTTAAATAACTTAATCAACCCCGATTGCTACTGGGTAACCCAGGCCTACGAGGCTATTAGCTTAGCCCCAAGGAAGGTGAAATAAACTTCACGGCCTCGGTGTGAAACAAAGGTAGTAATCAATTAACTTTTAAAATATATTTAATTAAAATTCCTAATTTATTAATACTTGAATTTTAATCTAAATTCCCTCCTAAGCCTTAACAAACTCAAACTTTTAGACAACTTTAACTAATCACCTACTTTAGAATCTATCCCAGCCACACGACCTTTCTCACACACTTTAGATGATGTGCTAGGACAACCAACTCTAGATCTAGGTTAGGCCGGTGTTTACTTTACTGCTCTATGCCGGATTTTTTTTGTAGTTTTCACTGCATGTTCTGGATGAAATTGCTTTGCTGTGTCTGCTTACTTTTTCTGTACTCTGTGGATGGATTGATGTGTTTGGCGACTAGATTACCCTTAGGTTAGGTACGATCTGGATGTTGACACAGTTTTCTGCAGGTGGCCACGCTCATGCAGGGCAATGTAAAAAGGGGGCAAAATAAAAAAATGCACAAATATTATAAACTCTTTGCACAGGTGCTTCAGCTGCTAAAGCCCCCAAATCATAAAAAGAGCGTGGCCAGTGTGTTTACTTTCTTTTCTGCTCATATATAACTGCTTGGGAATAACTGCTGATTTATATTAATTGCTTAGGATAACCTTGCAGGTGAGTCTAGATTTTTATTTTGATATCAATGTAATTTGTATAATTGTTAAGTGTTGTGAAAGTTAAGTTTGAGTTTGGGATACATAGATCCAAAGCTTGGATTCCAAAGAGGATAGGATACCCCTTTGGGGAACACTCCTTTTCCATTTGGAAATCCAAATTTGGATCATACCTCTTCCTTACCCAAAGAGGAAGGAGTGGCCTTCCCCTTAGAGGGAAGTGCCCTCTTATCCATTTGGGTAATCTACTACGAGGATTCCAAGAAGATTGAAGAGAAGGAGTCCAAAGAAGAATGAAATTGAAGATTCGAAGATTTGAAGATTGAGAGTATCCCACTCAAAATAACTTGCGTCATTACTAGGCTTAGAATCCGGGTTGTTGTCAGTGGTGCCCGGCCACTTTACTTTCTGTAATATTCTGGTTTGTAATAAGCAAGGCAATTCTGCCTATGGACATTTATTAATTAATTTGTATTTGATGTGATGATTTGATTGCCTTTAGGATTATTTGTTTTTACTAGTTTTTTGGCGATTGCATGCCGCTCTTTATTTTCGCCTGGATACGTGAGGCTCGTGAGGGTGTGAAAGTTTTATACTCATAATTTTAAAAGTCTAAAATTTTAGTGAGTCTAAATAACATAGAAAGATAACGAATCTAGGGAATTAGCCGGGGATCGACCCTGGGGTCGCATGCATATTTTGGCATTCTTCTTTCCTTGTTTTAGACCCTTCCCCGCCTGCGGGTAGAGTCCGGATAGTCTGACCTATGAGGACGAGGTGCCGGACCTGGGGAAGTCCAGTCTTCTAAAAAATTATTTTATAAGCCTGTTTTTAAAAAAAAATTCAAGCATATTTGATTTGAGGTTATTAACCAGCATGCATTGCATTAGATACAAATTAAAGAGTCAAAATTTTAATTTCATAGTCCTTAGCATTTTAGCACCCAACATAAGTCCAAGGGGCCAATTAGGAAAATCTCTAGATGTCGGCCCCGCCTCCCCAAAACTTTAATTATAACGTCCCTACCACTCTTTCATAAAAGACCGGATTCATTTCTTTTAAACCGATTAGGTGGTTAGCTGGCTCCCCAATCCTGGCCGGGGTAAGTCCAGACCTTGCACTGCATTAGTTAGGATCGGACGACTGTGATCCAGTGTCCAAAATAGATTTAGGATCCGGGGCAGATCTTTGATTATAAGACCCCAAATTTCGGGAATATAGTCCCAAATTTCTAATAAAATACTTAACTCTAATTAAAGCTTCATTTCAATCCTAAAACATAAAACCTAACACTTAGATTAAGTTGGGACACTTCCGGATGGTTCTGGAATCTCAAAGTGTCCCCTACCTCTCATCCTTTGACTCCGTTAATAACTGCTCAATCTTGATCCATTCCCTTTTGATTTTCCAATAATTCTATTCACACTTTGATATCACTCCTAGAAATTCTAACAAAATTTTGCCATTATTTTAATCGAGAGTTTTCGTAGGAGACTTTGTCTCCCTACGATGTAATTAACTATGAGGGCTTGCGCTCGTAGGAGATTTGGAACCACACACACCTGATTTTAAAATTGATTTTAAAACTTCACTAGATTTCTTTGGGAAAAGTTAAAGAATGATCGTCGTCGTTGCATTAGAAGAATTATCGTGGAATGGTGTCATTTCCCTTTGGGGAGATACATCCTTCTTCGATAAGGCTTTGGATGTGAATGCGACGATCATACTTCTTGAATGTTGTAGCTGGATATTCAGTTGAACCTCATTTTGACCGTTCGGGGCCATATGAAGTTCTCTTCAGCATCCGGTCATAATATTCAAGATGAATTTCATAATTCTAAATCTGAACGTCGTTATGGAATTTTATGTTCGTCCTTCGGGGTGACAAAATTTTTCTAACGGGATGATTCGATTTTAGAATTAGAATTAAATCTCAATTTTAAAGCTCCCAAAGAAAACCAATATTTTCAAAACATATTTTCAAAATTCCACCAACACATTTGGGATTTGTTCTCCTTCTTCCAGATCAAGTAAAGCATTGAAGCAATTTTCTATTCTCACAGAATTTGAACCTTTATGGACATTTATTATGCTAACTTCATTACATTCTGCTGTGCTCCCAGATTTGTTTCCCCCCATTTTTGTGACACCTTCATTAATCTTATTCTCTTGTGATACAACACTTCCATTCTTGCTCTGTTTCACTGGCATCCAGTTGGTCTTCACCTGAGGGACATTTTTCCTGGCCACATTGTTGAAGATTTTCTTCTTCCCATAATTTACCAGCATCCATGGACCATATGAATCTTTATCAGTTGTTTCAACTGACTCCAGGTTCTGATTAATATCAGTTGTTCCTTTATCCTCCACACTGATGGCATCTGACATAACTGGTTTTGTTAACATAGACTTGTGCTCCATTGCTGTTGAGAACATTCATTCTTTCTATGTCCAATAATCCCACATTCAACACAAAGATTTGGTAGCCTCTCATACTCAATTCTCTGAAAGAATTTTTCATCTTCTCCTTCAACCCATACTCCTATAGGTAGTTTTGCATCCAAACTTATACGAACACAAACTCTACTGAATTCTCACCTGGACCATTGGAACATATTACTGTATATCAAGTAGGGAGAGCCCACCATAGATGCTATACGGCATATGTTTATTTCATCCCAGTAATGCAACAACAAATTTGGCAATCTAATCCAAATGGGAGCAGAAATACCTTTAAGTGAATTAGGATCAAACTTGTGAGACCATCTGTCTAACCCCACAATGTTTCCATTAACAAACCATGGTACATTTGTTAGCACCACCTCCAGGTTTTCAGGTTTATAGAATGAACATAATATCCTTCCTTTCCCAAGCAATGTTAAATAAAATTTCTCATATTATCTCCATTGTCTCCTCAATTCATAGCTAATAGAGGAAAAGAGATTTCACTCCTAAATATCTTCACCACCAATAATTTCTCTAGTTTTTTGGAATTTTCCTGAACTTTTACCACATTGAGCTTAACTGATTTACCATCAACATATCTGCAATTACCAAAATCCAAATCGGTAACTCTAATGTTTTTATTTTTTGACAAACATTTTGCTAGTTGACTTGATTGGTCCTTTGTGGCATTTCAACATTAACTTCATTGCATCTACCCAGTTTTCCAGATTTTAAAATGCGCACCTCCTCTAGATCATTTGCCGACAAATCCTCTACATCAAGGATTTTTTTGCTTCCAGAATTCACCACTTCAATTGAGCCATTCACTAGTTTATCAGAAAATTTAACTTTCCCACCTTTTCCAGATGCAAAAATGACTGCATTGTCTTTAGATTTTGTTGTCACCTTGTTTTTCAATGATGGAGAAAAAGAAGTTTCTCCCTTCGCAGTAGGTGGTTTCTCCATAAGTTTATCTTTATCCAGATTTTCCTCTACCATGATTCCTTTGCTCTTGCCAGCAATTACAGGGGTTTGTTTCTTCAATAACAGTCCTTCTTCATTAATAATTAAAAACTTGTTCGTATTAACCTTCAATCCAGGAAATTCTTTGATATCTCCAAATGCCGAAGGTGATGTTGACACGAACCAAACTCCTCCAGATTGACATCCAACAAACCGTTTATCTTCCACCAGAATGCCAGCTGAAGATGGCCGGCTACCTTGTAACACCATCGTCAACGAAGAAACAACCACGAAAATAGTTTAAAAAAAAATAGAAATTAGAAATCCCAAAGCTTCTCCCTCTAGCTTCTCTCTCTTTCAACCACTTCGAATGGCCGGCCAATTACTACTAATTAATCTCTTTCAATTATGATGTCTCACAATATTTAAATTACTACTAATTAATCTTCTATCAAATTTCTACAGATCATGCATATAAAGAATTTCATAAGCATTTTTTTATTTAAACAAAAAAATTTATTCATAAATAAAATAATACATAGTATTTCCATTTTCTATTGTCTAAAATAAGTAATATCAATTTAATTCATATATAAATGATCTATATATTAAAACAAATAATTTACAAGACATTCAAATAAAAATAAAAAAAAGTTGTTATCCAAAATTTAAATATATAAAAAATACATTTAAAATAATCTAAAATTATGTAGCCTTTACTTTGTCATATTTACCAAGAGCTTGGTAGTTTTATCCCCAATCTTAGTAGCATGATATGCCTTAGAAAGACACTGATCCATTTTATTTATCTTCCTCACCCAAGAATTGACCATCATCATTCTTTACATAACTCAGCAACATGTCATCTGAAGTCATGCATGAAACTTTTTGAATTGGATTATATTTTTCATCTGGTAAAATTTTTCTCCAGCCTAAGAAATAAAATTCAATGCAGATGGATCAATCTCCAAACTTGTGAAAAAAACTGAAAAGGAGTGAACACAAATAAATAGATATTTTTTAGCACAGTGGTACCCTTTACGAACCTACACTAATTTTTTTCAATTGGATTGCCTAAACGCATCTTCATAATCTCCATCAACTTTTTATTTTTTTGAAAAGATTAATTTTATTTCATAAAAAAATGGATTATAAGTCCATATAGGGATAGAAAACTCACTAAGTGCTCAATGAGCTTCAATTAAAAGAAAAAGAAACCTAATAAGTAACATATCTATATATACTTACAAAAATAAGAAGAAAAACAAAGGTATGTAAGTAGCAAAAAAAAAGTCCAATCTAATGTAGCTTAAGATTTTACAGGTTTCAACCATCGAAAAACTGCAAAAACTTTATGGAAACCATGAAAATAAACAATAAACCATAGCACTGCATGGAAGGTACCTGAACCCTCAACTATCAGATCAACACCGAAGTATTAAATGTATTGCACATGGACTGAACAACTACTAAATAAAAGAATGTTAATAGGTACGTGAAGATGAATAATTTAAAGTAGGAATAACAAAAACAAAAAAACAAAACAAAAAACTCAAGAAGCCAGAATGATCAAATGACCCAAATGCCTTGGCCTAGAAGTTAATCCTTATCTTAGTCATACGAAATAAATCCTGAGTCATATTAAATAAATGGTGATGTTTAGTCTAAATTTAGCTACTAAGTGTGTTAAATATAAAAAAAAGGCTTAACTAAAATAAAGGTGCAAGCAACTATAAGAAATGATGGATAAAAATATTATAATGAAATTAATAATTGAATAAACATAGAGTTAAAGAAGCCTAATGTTGGAGCTTCTAACTGTACACCATGAAAAAATTTAGTTTATCCAAGAAAATTTAGCTTACCATTTGAAGGTCAAATCCATTCTAGAATAATGGAGTAGCAATGGAAGCTAGGTTATTTTCCTGTAATAAAAAATTGTTTATAAAATTCATCAAAATGAAGATTTTGATAGCTAAAAGTACAAAAAATTATAGAGAAATTAGAGCATTAAAGAGTATCAAATACATTTCTAACACATTCTAGAACTTTGTCATTTCAATCAGGTCTTATTTGAACTTGCATTCACCTGTCATTCTGCTGCATAAGCAAATAAGAAGATTGTTCACATTACATAGATGACACAATATGTAAGAGCTGTGTTCTTTTTCCAATGGAACAATTTTCAACATCATTATCACTCACATCATTTATTTGAAAGGTTGCCTACTCAAATTCTTTGTATGCTTCCCAAATATTATTGCACTAAAAAATGTAACACAGAAAGAGTTAAAGAACGCTCGAATGAGGTTCTTATCATTGACAAATCATCCAGTGCACAAAACTATATTGCAAAGAATGCAAAATAACGTGATTAATGCAATTATTTCTTCTTAATAGTCAAACAACAAGAGAAATTAGACCGATCTAATATTCAAGAACCCCAAGCTCCTAAAGCTTTTTAATTTTATCAAAATTTTCAAACCTATGGGATCATGAAACAAATTATAAGAAATGCTTTTGTAAATTTTTAGTGATACTCATATAATCACTCATATAATCTATAGTTATTGCACCAAAAAAATAAACCACAATTTAATATTATGAAATATCTAAAATAACAGGTCACAAAAAATTCATACGAATGGCAAATGATAACAAATCATTTCAAATTTAACAAATAAAAACAAAATTGCTTAAAAAAATAAGCTATAATGAAATGTTGTAAGAAAGATAGAAATTAAATAGAATTACATTGAATCTGCTGAATTATAGGAGAAACCTCAGCACCGCACATGTTAAGATTAGCAATTCTTAGTATCACAAGCCAAATAAATTAAAGTGATTTTTTTTTAATTTTGTTATGTGCTTCTTAAAAACTCAACCAAAAATTCAAAATGAAAAAAGAAACTTGGAATCATAGCTTACTAAATAAAATTCCTATGGGGTGGCAAGTCATGCAGTAAAGTAATAATGGAAAGTAATGTAAAATATTTTTCATCCTGTGTTGCAAATGATAAATCCTAATTTAATGAACTTATTGACATAAACAAAAAAAAAATTATTTTGATAAAAATTTACTTTTAACAAGCACATAAAAAACATAATAATAGATTAAGAATAGCATCACTATCAATAATTGAAAATATTTTTTGTATTATAATTTAAATATAAACAAAAAAATAAGATAATAATAATAAGAAGCCTTAGTTTTTCTTCTTCTTAATCTTCTCTGAAATTATTCTTCTAATTCTTCTTAACTCAACTTCTCTATCCTAATCTCCCATCTCTTTCTAGTTTTGTAGCAATGTTTTTGAATCACAACAGAGGAAGGCTACTAAATCCTTTTATTCTCAGTGCTAAAAATCATTTATTTTCACCATCCTGACACTCTCTAACGTTTCTCTTCTCTAAGGCAATCTTGAAGCGATTTAGGGCTTCCTCTGGTGCAATTGTCTCAGGCCCTCCTGGCTTGGAGTTCTTGGAGATTTCAGTTTGGATTTCTTACTCTATTCATCTAGTTCCCTATCATGTGTGGCTTTTGCTATTTTTTGTGTGTTTTCATGAGGGGAGATGACTCGATTCCTTCCTCTTTTGAAGGGAAAACACAATCTTTTAAGGTTGCTCTTGCTGGTGTTTCATCATCTTCTCCCAAACTAAAATTTGTTCACTCCTCATTTAAGAGTTGTCTAGCCCTTCTTTTTGAGGATTCGGTACTTGAGCAACTTGCTTCTCTGTATGCTTTAACCTTGGTTGGTAAGTTTACTTTAAGAAGGCCTAATCTTGATGTTATCTGAAAGTTCTTTGTGAACCTTAAGCTTTCTGGCTCTTTTCATGTGGGTTTACTCGATCAAAGGCATGTTTCTATCCATCTAGCTAATGACCATGACTATAGTCAGATTTTTGCTAGGCGTTCATATTATATTCATGCTTGTCAAATGCGTATTTTGAAATGGACTCCAGATTTTGATGTTTGGGAAGAATCACCGATTACTCCTGTTTGGATTTCATTTCCTAATTTACGTCTGCATTACTTTAATCAACAAATTTTATTTGGTTTGGCTTCCATCTTTGGCTATCCCTTACAGACTGATCAAGAAACTGCTTCAGTGCTCGATCATTTGTGGCGAGGGTTTTGGTTGAGTTGGATGTTTCTGAGAAACATCCAACTGAAATTTGGATTGGTTCTGAAATGAAAGGTTATTTCCAAAAAGTTGATTTTAAAAATTTGCCTATATTTTGCACTTTTGTAAGATGCATGGGCATGCTATGAATCAATGTTTTTTGTAAAAACTCCCAATTACTTACTGATAAGAACACTTTGAAATAATCGTCTGACACTAATCCTACAGGAAAATCCCAACCTGAGAGACCTGTGGTTGAACCCGAGAAGGATCATCATGAGCAAGTTACTATGTCTGATCCTCTTATTCAAGGAGTTAATATTGTTAATACTATGCCTAATTATTTAAATAATGATTATTCTATTGACTGTGTTGCCAATGTTGATACTTTTGTGCATCAGGCTGATCCTTCTTCCTCTTGCATTCTTAATCATAATATAACTGAGGTTAATGATCTTGTGATTTCTAACTCTCTAAATGGCCAGAATACAGATACGAGTATTAATGGTGTTATTCAGCTGGCTGACGGTGACAAACATAAGAATGATACTACCCTTAAGGATGGATAAATTGTTACTATTGATAAATTCAGCTGGGCCGCAAGCCTAAGCATGTTTCATTACAACTAACTAGAAACACTCCTAGAAATCCTCATTCTAATACTTCTCATTAATCTTTTTGTTATGTTTAGCACTATTATTTGGAATGTTAGGGGCATTGGATACCCATCGTCTAAGATTCGTGTTAAACATTTATGTCACATTCATCATATTTCTATTCTCATTTTGCTTGAACCCCTTATCCCTGCTTCTAAGTTAGATAGTACTTCTCGGTTTCTTGGTTTTAACAATATTGTCTCGAATGTGGCTAATAAAATCTAGGTTTTCTTGAAAAATCCTATTAAAATTGATGTTATTGGAGATTTCATTCAAGTTTTACATTGTAAATTTGAGGCTTTCAACTTTCAGTGCTGTGCTTCCTTTGTTTATGCTACTACTTCCCTTTATATTAGGAAAGTGTTATGGGTTTAGCTTATGAATTTTAATAGTATTTGTCAATTGCCTTGGATGGTGGGAGGTGACTTTAATTCTATCACTACTCTTGCTGAGAGGAGTGGGGGTTCGCCTCCTTCATATCATTCTATGGTTGATTTTAATAATATGATATTGGTTTGTAACTTGATTGATATTTGGTTTACTGGTAGCAATTTTATGTGGAGCATGGGTCACTTATGGCAAAGGATTGATCGTGTGCTTTTTAATGATTCTTGGATTAAAGCTTTTAGTTTTACTAATGTTCAACACCTAAGTAGAACCTTGTCGGATCATTCTCCCTTGCTTCTCAACATTAATAATAGATAAATTAATGCTCCTTCTCAATTTAGATTTTAGAATATGTGGTTACTTAACAACACCTCGCTTGTGCTTATTCCTAAAAATACTTCTATTCAAACGTGGAATGATTTCTAGCCTATTAGGCTTCGTACTTTTTTCAATGAATTGATCTCCAAGATTATTATGAATCATTTATCTTCTATTTTACCTAAAATTACCTCTCCTTTTCAAATGGGTTTTGTGAAAGGTAGGGCTATAACGGATATATCTTTTTAGCTCAAGAACTAAGCCAAGATTTGGATGTTAAGGTTAGAGACGATAACATAATTTTGAAGCTTAACATTGCCAAGGCCTATGATAATATTAGTTGGAAGTTCATCTACTTTATGCTTAAGCATTTTGGTTTTAGCACTGTCTTTATTAATCTTATTAAAAATTGTATTGAAAATGTTTATTTTTCCATTATTTTAAATGGGTCTAACCATGGTATTTTCAACTCCTCCCATGGCTTAACGCAGGGAGATCCTATTTCCCCAACTCTTTTTATCATTATAGCAGAATTTTTATCTTGGGGTCTCTCCAGTTTATTTGAACTTAATCCTAGCCTTTATTTTAGAAGTGTTGGAGGCTTTTATTTATCTCATTTGTGTTTTGCTGATGACTTCATTATTTTTACAAATGCTACTATTAATAGAATTCAGAAAATTATGGATTTTTTCAAAAAATTTGAGTCTGTTAGTGGCCTCACTTTTAGTAAAAAAAAATGTTGTTTTATTACTTCTAAAAGGATTTCCAATGATCGTATTCTTGCTATTAAAGAAGTTATTGTATTTACACATTCTAACTTACCTATTAAGTATCTTGGTGCCCCCTTGTTTAAATGTTGAAAACATACTTTCTTATTTGATGATCTTGTTGCTTTTGTTCATAATAAGCTTCTATCATGGGATTCTAACTTTCTTAGTTTTGGTGGTCGGGTTACTTTAATTAAAACTATCCTTTATGCCTTACTTGTTTATATGTTTCAGACTTTATTTTCTACTCAAACTGTTTGTAGTAGGATTCACAAGATTATTAATGTGTTCTTTTGGAAGCGTACTCTCTCTTTCTCTAAAATTACTTAGTCCTCTTGGGAGAAAAGTTGTGGCGTGTTTAAAGAAGGTGGTCTCAGTTGTAAGTCTCTTTTTGACATTGCTAAGGCCTTTTCTTTTAAATTGTGGTTTAAATTGTGGTCTAAAGAGAATCTTTGGGCTAAATTTATGTTCTCTAAATATTATGTGAGAAATCACCTCACCAATATTTCCTATAAACCTGGTAACTCTAAAGTTTTGAAAAGGTTATGTAAGATAAAATGGGAGATGTAGCCTTTTATTTCATGGGTCTTTGTGAAGGCAATATCTTTTTCTAGCAAGATAGATGGTTTGGTAATGATTCTATTGACTCTTTATTGCACTCTACTTCTTCTACTTCTATTAAAGTCAATTTTTTTCTTCAACGACAACTGTTGGGATTATGAGAAGTAATCTAATTGTATCCCTGACTGCATTATTTTGAGAATTCTTAACTTGCCTATTAATTTCTTTCTAAAGATACTATTCTGTGTGATTTTCTAATGATGGGGAATTTGATCTTAATAATGCTTGGCATTCTTTTAGAAATAAAGGCAACTTGGATAAGATTTTTGCCAACATCTAGTACAAGAGTATCCCCTCTACGGTTTTTATGTTTGTTTGGAGAGTCCTTCATAAGTTCATTCCTACTGAGGACAATCTAATTAAAATAGGTTTCTCTCTTGTTTCGAAATGTCAATGTTGTTTTCATACTAAAAATATGCATCATGTATTTGTCTCTAGTTCTGTGGTTGTTAAAACATGGGTCTACTTTGATGATTTGTTTCAGTTAAATAGTTTTAATGCTCACCTCCCCCTTAATGCTTATCTTAAGTTTTGGTTTGTTGATACTAAAAGTCATATTTGCAATATTATCCCGTCCCTTATCCATTGGTTTATTTGGTTTGAGAGAAATAACTCCTTGTTCAATGGAGTTAGGATGAATCATCTTAAAGTTATCCAAAGGGTTAAAGAAAAAATCTTATCTCTTGGGGCTATTAATTTGCTAACTATAAAAAATTTTAAGAATTGATTTCATATTACCTCTTCCTTGGAGATTGGTTGGAAGAAATCTCCTGCTGCTATCAGTGTTATTTAATGGATTAGACCTCCTTAGAATTTTTTTAAACTTAATGTTGATGTCTTTTATTCTGAGTGTGGTGCCGGATGTGGTGGCTTTATTAGGGATTCTAATGTCCAGTTTGTTATGGCTTTTGCGGGTCCTATCAAAAATGGAAATATTGACTTTGCTATTAGAATGGCCATTCTATATGGTATCCAACTTTGCATCCCTTTTAATTTAATCAATTTGGTTGTTGAGGTGGATTCTAGTTTTAACATAACTCTATTTTAGGTTTTGGAGGAAAGGTGATGTAGCCCGAATATTTTTTATGTTGTTAGGGATATCAAGAAGTTGTTGGTTTTTATGAATACTTTTTTTCTCATATTGGTAAGGCTGGTAACTCATGTGCTTTGTGGCTTGCTACTCATGGCTGTAATCTTGAATGCTTCACTGATTTTATTAAATCTTCTATTCCTACTCATCTCAATGGTTTGCTCTACCTTGATGCGTGTGGCATCCCGTATATTAACACTTAACTTTTCCTTGTTAATTTCTCTGGATTCTCTATTTTTTAGGATTAAGTTTAATTTTGAGAGTTTTGTTTTATAGGGCAGCTTGTCTACTTTCGGTTACTGGAGTAGGAATGTTGGTTGTTGGTGTTTTATTTGGGACCATATGAGTTGTGTTTTTAGTGACTTTCTTTTATATGATGGCCTATGTGATGCTATTGTTCTTGAGTTTTTAGATGGGAGCTATGATTTTAGAAATGTGGATGCTGAAGGTTTATCCCTCTAGTGCTCTCCTGCATGAGGTGGTTTGGGTGATTATGCTGAGCTGCAGTCTTTCTCGGGGTTGTTCTTTAAGGATATTTTCCTATGGCTTCTGGCCGTTGGTGCCATCTTGTGTTGTATTTGTTGGAGCTTGGGCATTGGTCTATGGGGTTCTTTAATACTGTTGGTTCTTGGATGGTTGGCTGGAATTTTTTCAAGTTAAATTCTAGCTCTTATTTCATGTATTTTGTCGAACTGTAGCCCTTTCATTCTGGTCGTTATTTTTGCTCGTTCTATGAGGCTCCCAGGTTCTATGGTGTGCTTTATCCTGCTCAGTTTCTATGGAGTTTTTGTTGTCTTTGCCAGGCTGTTGTGGAAATTCTAGATTTTTGTCACTGTAGATGCTGCTGGACTGCTTTAGGTAGGATTTAGTTGCTTCTGGACAATCCTAATGAGGCTATGCTTATTGTGTATATTTTGAACTCTTATGTTCTAAATTCTGAGTCTGGCTTCACTTGGGTCTATTTTCTTTAATGTTCCCTTAATTATTATCTTTTTCAAGTTTGCTATGCTAACATTCTAGCTGTGTGTAGCCCCTTTTTTTGTAGTTATCCTTTTTTGCAAGGGAAACTGATCAGGATGGGTTTCCATTTTATTGGCAGAAAGACTGAGCTTAATGGTTATTTTTTATCTTTCCTTTTTTGAGGCTGGTCTTTAGCATCTGTAGAATGTTACTAGGGTTCCTTGTACTTTTTGGTTGTGGAAATAATTGGCTCGTAGGTTTTCTTTTTCTTTATTTTGTAGCTCATTTGAGCAGTAGTGAGCCGATGGTCTCCTTTAAGGACTCTGTAACTTGCTTTTAATATTAACACGTTGGCCCCTCTGTGGGTTTTAACCAAAAAAAAAAAAAAATCATATGCTTACCTAGTAAGCTTGAAGAACTAAACTTCATGATAAAATGAATGATTTGATGGTTATTGAACTTTAACCTGAATGTGCAAAAATTTTTATGGCAAGAAAAGCTTTATTAATGTTGTTATCTTGATAATGCATGAACTCATAAGTACATTAATATTTTTATTGAACCACTTGTTTGCCTCATATAATAAGCTAACATAAGAAAGTTTAGATAACTTATTTGAAGTGATGAGCTCTCAATTGCACCATAAAAAGATTATCTAAATAATGAGTAATTAAATACTCGATTCGAGTCCTTACAAAATGAAGAACAAAACAAAAAAAAGTTAAATATCCAAAAAAAAAGAAAGAAAGAGTAACCAAAAGCAAGAAAAAGGGAAAGTAAATATGAAAATACTGATAAAATTACACACAAGTGTCCCAAGGGTAAAACATTTATTACTATAAGTTGAAATAGTATCAATAGAATCCATGCATATATAGTACGTAAATATTATGTTTTTGTTAAATCATAGAAAATAAGTTCCACATCCTAAATTATTTGAGAAAATCTAAAGAATGGAGAAGCAAATAAGAACAATTTCATGTACTCTCCACATACCACTTGGCAAGCACATTGAAGAGTCCGAAAATCATAAATTTTGAATTAAGTAGGACTAGGTATTACACGTGGTAGGATGTAAATGGTCTTTGATGTTGTTTGATACATAGTAGAATCTACACAACTTCATCCAACTATTAACACACCAAATCATCAAATATTGATGTCCAGTAAAGCTTGGACTAAAATGATCTTTCCCAATGGGATAAATATTTCCATAGAAGGGTAAGATAATTGAGAATGATGAGAAGAGAGGGATGGATGAGAGTGGTGGCTGATGATCACAAGTGATGCCAGCAAGAAACTAAGGCGAGGATGTTGTATTGTGAGTTTAGCAGGAGTGAAGCCCAACGAGGAGGATGGTAGCGATCAACACTACCATGGAGATTGGTTGCCTTGGCTGGTTATTTTGACATCCCATTTTATATATTTTCTTTGAATTTGTGAACTTGGGAGACTGAAGAATCCTCTTAATTTTTTTTAATCTTGAAACACTATATAGAGGAGAAAAAGGAAAGCTTCTACAACCAAAAGATTGAAATTCCTAGTGATGGTTTAAGTATTTGATCTAGAGGAAGAGGACTAAATTATGAGGTAACATGTCCCGATAGACCTATTTGTTCTCTATCAAGAGGATAAAACCCACGATCGGTTGAACTATGAGAGGGGAACAAGTTCTCACTATTTAAAATGAATTACTGATGTATTAATATATTATTATGTCATAATAATTTTCTTAAGATATTTAGTTAAATATAACTTAATAATAATGTAATATAAAGGTATGTTGTTGTAGTGTGGAGCTCTAAAAATTTTTATAACTAATCTCACATTCTCAATACTTAATATCAGTTCAATTTAATAGAAATAGTCCTAGAAGTCGGTTTGCGAAATTTTTAATAGTTCCATAATGATCTAATCTTGAATAAAGTT
Source organism: Dendrobium nobile (assembly GCA_022539455.1). Taxonomy (NCBI): domain Eukaryota; kingdom Viridiplantae; phylum Streptophyta; class Magnoliopsida; order Asparagales; family Orchidaceae; genus Dendrobium; species Dendrobium nobile. The sequence continues at coordinate 16,132,390 of CM039725.1, forward strand.
AGCCATTTTCAAAATTGTTTTGGTGGTTTAATTTTAGAAATGGTTCTCTTAATATTTGAATCATAATAAAGTAATGATTCCCTTCTATGGCTTCTAAGCATACAACCACAATTGTGCAACTAGTAAATTAAAATAAAAGAATAAAAAAATATATAGTATGACTAATTATGTAATTATTTCAACAATATAGTAAAATTATAGATAAAACCAATTCTTCTTCAACAAAACTGCAAAAAATTTGATGGAAGTGGTGGAGTAACCTTTAGAATTGTGAAAATAATTTAGGGCTCTATCAATCCCTAAATAATACTAAATTTTTTTATTATAAAATCTATAAAAATCCCACTTCTTATGCATAAGTATACTTGTCTAATCAAGAAATATAGTGATAGAGTAGAGTATCAATCTAGAAAATTGTTTACTTACAAATATAATATATTTCAAAATGATTCTCTTTTGTATTAATATTATTCAGAGCATATGTATTACCGACCACTCAATAAAGCATGAAGAGATAAAGGACATATTAAAGCCTTCCAATTTCAATACCACTCTAAACTCATATAGTCCATCACCCTATGGAAATATAAAAAGAGTAAGTAAAACATGTATAATTAAGACCCCCTCTTTACAATTTAACTCTATAAATTTGATCTATGTTAAACATTATGCCTATGCTTGCTCATACCAATCCAATATACCTTATTATGTCAACTTTCTAATTCATTGGCTCCACGTTACACCTAATATTAACTACACTTATCATAACTATGTGCATTAAACTAAGACCTAACATATTGAAAATTTCATTAAATTTTTAATGAAGAGAATTTATTCATACTCCATATTCTATTTACACCATCAATCGAAAACTAGATAATTTAGTCAGATATAAATATAAAGAATGTGTGAAAGAAACTCTTTTTCATTAATTACATAAAAGAAAGAAAATGAAAGAAAATATATCATTGGATGAGTTCAATGATCTTCTCTACTGATGGGGACATCAAAGCACGAATTGTATATCAGAGGCGTGACTGTCGATATACGTCCAAGAATGCGTCTATGTATTTTTAAGTTATTTCTTTATTTGTTTATTATGTTATTTGTTATTTATGTTATATTTGTTTCTCCCATTTGTTATTTGAGGGAAGTCGTATATATACCTTATGGCTAAAGTCATCTCTTATCTTTGAGTCCTTTTTATACGAGGCTATTTATAGACCTCATGTTCTACTTCTAAAAGTTATTGAAAAAATGATAAGAAAATTCTTGCACATGAGTTCTTTGAGTTGTGAGAGTTCTAAGAGAGAGCTTTGGAGAGATCCCTAGGGAGGGAAAATGGATCACCAACCAACCTTGGATATGGTAGGGTTCATCCTTTGTTTTCTCATTCTTTTCATTCAATATCTTCTTCCTCATCTCCATACACATCTACACCTCCCTACTTCCATACTGTCGGCCACCCTCACCTTAGCCATATTTTTTTCTTCACTTTCCCACCACCCACTGGCCTTTTTCCTCTCCCATTGCCATCAGAATCTTCCAACCACCGCCCCACCCGTTAGCTCCCAACCACCCACCATCACCCTCATTAACCTATGCTAGCCATCGACCACCATGATCTCAATTTGAATTTCAAATTAAAATTTCCCAATTAATAACCTTCCTAAAATAACTCAAAGACATTTAATAAAGAACCTTTATTTGAATTCAAATAACTTTTGAAATTCACATACTTTCCTATTATTCAAATCTTATTAGGAAAATTTTCCAATTTCAATTAAATCTGAATTAAAATTCATATTTAATTTGAAGTATTAATTAATACAATTGGACCCACTATTTACTCAAGCCAATCCCCTTTTCCTTTCCCCTTGGTTGGCCTGCTCCTTTCCCCCTCCTCCTTCCTCTTCACTTCTTTTCAATATTGATCCCCAATCAACTCCTTAATTTGAATCCAATTAAATTCTTGTTGGATTTGGATTCATCCTAGTCATTCCTAATTGAGTGTTTTGGACAAAAATTATATAGCTTTTCTCCAGCCATAGTTACTCCTTTCCCAAGCCTCTTCCTCCACATCCCTTCTCTTTGGGAGATTCCTGGTGGATGTCCAAGACCTCTCCTACTTAGCAAACTACTGTCCTGCCACCCAAATTGCTATTTGGTCTACTATTGGAATTCTTTGAGTGCCAAAAAAGGTTTCCTACCATCATGTATTATTGTCTACAAGTTCCTAGTTCTTGTCCACGCAGTTTGGTGGCCTACTCTTGCAGCACTGCTGTCCAAGAAGTTGATGATCACCCTCCTCAAGATTCCCAAACCCTGACATCGTTGATTACTCCTCCAGTGCTTTGGGGAACAAAATGAAAGCTTTATATCCACTGATTATTTGGGTAAACTCTCCTCCAGATCTTTAACCTCTTAGTCACTTTTCAATTGTGGTTATACGTGATTCATGAAGATCTTCTCCACCAAACTCTTCCGAGCTTGGTAAACATAGGGATTGAGTGCACTTCATTTGTTTCTAATCTTATTGTTAGATTAGGAATTTTTGGTTGAAAACTATTGCATTTCCATGTTGTTGAACCTCTTGTTATTTTGATAATTCAAGTGCTTATTGTGCAACTTAGGCTAAACGAAAGTGACCTCTCTTACATTTTACTTTGTCATTTTTATTCGCCAATATTTCTAATCATTATTATTCTAATCAATAAGTCATGCAAGCTCTTAACAAATACTTTAAGCATTGTAGTCATACATCATCTGGTATCAGAGCATGGTTTAGCTTAGGGTATTCCTGCTATAAATCATCCAAGGCTATTACTTATTCATGCTTATTTAATTTTACATACATTTCAACTTTTAAATTATTTTAAAATCATTTTTTTCTTGCTATCCTATAAATTTTTGCACTCATTTAGTGAGTTTTAATATGATCTCTTAAATATCTAGGTCTTTCCCTCAATATAACAATCTCCCTAGTTACCTAGAATACTTAACGCCTTATTGTAGTTTTCTATCCAAACATTTTCTGCATCTTTTAGTGGCATTCTAGAGAGTCTATCATTGCATTTACATGATGTCCTCTATCTATATTCACCCCCAAGTGTCCCCTAGTGTCTAGTCATGGACCTGGAACAACTTGGCAAGGAGTTATTTGTAGGTCAAATGAATAACATTAGCCAGCAACGCAAATAGAATCAAGCCAACCTAACTGAACTTTATAGGGACACCACCGAATGCTATGACACACTTGAATGACCTAGGGAACATCCACCCCTTTACACCCCATTTAGTCCTCCTTCTAGGTATGGGGATTAAACCAATCAAGATGAGAGGCAACATTGTGCCAATCATCAAGCTCTGTAGTTTGGACACAACCCACACCACGACCCTTACATGACACTTATGAAAAACATTAAAGTTGATGCTTTTACCTTTGATGGCACACTAAATTCCTAGCTCTTCTTGGACTGGGATAAAGGTATGGACAATTTTTGTAAGCGATATAATATTATGAGTTCCAAAAATTCACCCCTGGCTTCCATCGACTTTGCTTTTTCTTTGGGGGGGAGTTTTAACAGATTAAGTTCTAGGGTAAAGTTTGGGAAAGCATATGGGTTTGTAAATAAGACACTACTTAGAGATTTTTCCCTCATTTTGTGAGGACTTTATGATCTGAGTTTTGGTTTTCTATAGGCGCAAGCACATAAAGTTAATTATCCCTCCTGATAGTGAGAGAGAACTTTTAATTAAGGTTTGTCGTCAATTAGATACATAGAGATATGTGTTATATGGCATATAGTAGCAGCTAGGGTTTAAAAATTAAAGAGTTTATAGGTTTGATATTTTAACTTTGAAATTTAACCATCTTACATTGAAAGCGGATGGTGGGGGAAAGATGATGGTCCCGATCAAGATCTCGTGCTTCCATCATCCTTGGCTATCGTTGTCCCTGGTCTACTTAGTCAGAGGAGGTAGTCGACCCAACCTTACATAAGGATCCTTATCGGCAATCATGGGTTGCTTCGTACAAGGGTACCTTGTATACCTGGGTTGAGATTCTCCTAAGGGGACAAATATAAATCCACCTTATCTAAAAGAAGGTTTTGTACCGTATCAATCATATCCAATTTATTAATATCTCAAGGATTTCATGTCATTAAGGAATGTATTATCTCTTATCATAACTGGTATTTCATGGTGCTATTTGGCAGAAAAACCACTTGGTTCAAAGGGCACTGGGTCATAATCATTTATCCTACGATGTCATTTGCCTACATAACTGTCGGTTAGAGGAAACGTACCACATCCTTAATGATAAGAGATTATTTGAAAATAAATCGTACTGATATTTTCAACTATTCAATAGCTTTATGTGAGCTTAAGTAGAATTCAATTTATCCACCTCGACATACTGTTGCTGAGGGTGGAAGAATTTTTCTTTATGTACTTGATGGGTTGGATTTTAATTTTAAATATTTTTGGATTTTTTTAGAATTTTGGGATGTTGGATTTTGGACTTTATAGAGTTTTGGATTTTGATGGACATTTGGGTGGTATTTAGGAGATATTTATGAACCCCTATGGTAGACCTCTTCATTCAAAACGGCCATCATCAAGGTAACATTAGAGTCACTTATATTTTCATAGGAATTTGAATTTTTTGGATGTTTTGGTGCATTTGATATGGTTTGTGAATCCCTCCGATTGAGATTTTAGTTCAATGCGACCATCATCGAGGTATTTGAGGTCATTTCCATTTGATTAAATCTCATTGACCCTTTCAACTTGCCAATAGGGGATCCAATTTTATTGGCTTTGTGCCTTTATTCCTTAATTCATAATGTTATATGCCTTTAAGGCCTAATATAAATATATTAATATAAATATACTAGTCACCACAACCATATATTTGTTTAATGATTCGAACCATATTGAGTCCTATTGATCAACATGGAAGGATCATGTTCAAAATTGAATTCACTTATTGACCCGCGGAGCATTCCTAGACATCACGTGTGTCCCACAAAACACTCGTCAGGGCCCATGCAGGTTTATGATTGCACTTGCCCCTTATGTATCCTTGGGTACCTATGTTTATACAAACTATGGTGCATATATAGGGGTATTTTTTGAAATTAAATGGGGCTTCTACAATAACTCATAGAAGCTCATGTTTGGAGTAGACCCTCTATATTTGTGTGCTTTATACAGATAGACTGTCATACACTACTTGTTGCTTTCTACATATGGATTGTAGTGCACTAACGAATCTCCTGTTATTGCTTATAGATAAATATATCCACCACAAATAACATGCCCTTATTTGTTGTCGAGTTGCTTTACATAAAATCTTTTACTGCCGGCCACATGCATTTGTATTTATTGTATTATTCTACATTTTTCTTGTGGTTGACATAGTCGTATAAAATAAATTTTATATGATAGCTCACAAGTGACACCCTTTTTCAATGATTTAGAGTGATGTGCATACTTTAATTAGGGGTCATACAACCCGTGACATACAAGAACGCACTATTTTGTTGTTTTTTAAAGACACATGTTCACAAGATGTACGTGTCGTATAACATTAATAGATGATGTGCAAACTACTTAGAGCACCCATGACTTGCAATGTGAAAGATGATTCCAACTTTATTATGAAGCATTTGATCAGAATAATTACTGGGGATATGCGAGGATTCCTACTTGTGTACAATTAACATAAACACATTTTGTAGGAAAGGTATTATTTTTTTTACTTTTAATTTACCCCCACCCTCCCTTTCAGATAACTACCAATCGTATTCATGTGTATCTAATCTTGTAATTTACCTTGTGGTGAATACTCTAATAGGAATCCAAGGCTAAATCCTCGAAATTGCATCATAGAATCTTAAGTCAATAGGGCTCGTAGGTGTACCTTTTTTGTCTTTTAGCAAAGGGGATCGTAGGCTGGCAGGACCCTCAAATAATTTGAATTCAATGTTATAAATAGGAGGGTAGGCTTAGCTCAATTCCTTACATTCCATTTCTACAAAGGATTCAGGTGAGGAACTTAGGTGTGAGCAAGTCAAGAGCTAGGAGGAAGAGGCTTGATTCCTACATATTGGCGAACAACTAATTCTCGTACAAGTTCACTTTACATTATTTTATGTATGAAATGAATTTCTTTATTCTTAAATTTTAAGTGTCGGAAGTCTAGGGTGTCATATGTTTTATTTTTATTGACTTAGAACTTTAGGTGGATTTTAATCTTTTTTTTTTTTTGGAAATTTTTTAAGTTATGGGTTATGTTGAAAATTTTGGTGGCACCCCAACATTGTCCCTGCATAGCGGGTTGTATCAGAGTATGTAAAGCCTTCCCTCTTGCTAAGAAAGATAGTCAAAATATTGAAATCTCTAGATGCGCCAAGAGGGGAGTGAATTGGATGATTAAGAACTTCTTTAATGAAAATAAATATTTTTTTATGACATTATGCGGAAGCAAATTTCATTCACAATAAAAAGATAGATAATCAATTTCATCCACGCAATTAATCACAATAAAAATAAATGTGGAAATAAAGTGCAGAAAAAATAAATGAAAGAACACACCAATTTATAGTGGTCCGGTCAAACCATGACCTACGTCCACTCCCCGGAGGCACCCTCCGAGTATTAGACTAAACCTTTAGTGATTCTCCTTTAGCCCCCATAGCTAGGTGGAGAAGCCCTTACACAATCACTTCAACCTTCCCCGGTGCGGCGGAGGAGCCGGGTCCTTTGACACCAATGAGATCTTCTTCTTCCCAAGACTTATTTCAAGACGAACCTTGAATCTGATGGTACTGAGGTGCAAGCTCGCCAGAGCAACCGTGTGAAATATCCTTCACACTCCCTTGAAACCCCCTCCAATGTTCTTCTCCCTCTCTCAAACTCCACCCTTTCCTCTCTCCCTTTCAAGTCCTCTCTTCAAGTTTTCTCTTAAAAATAAAGCCATAATGGCTGCCAAAGACTCTTACAAAGTCTTATGAGAGTGCTTAAATAGAGGGCTTAAAAAACACTAAAAAAACTCAATTTGGCCGTCAAAGATCGTATCGTATGATCACAAGATCATCCAGTACGATGTGCAGAAATTGACCTGTTAGTACTGTACGAACAGTTCAGTTGAAGTTCGTACTGTACGATATGCTGTATGAACAGTTCAATAAAAGTGTTGTTTGTTCAGGAAGATGCATGGGACGGCCAAAATTGTCTCTTTTGATCGTATAGTACGATCCCGTTCGTACAGTACGATCAAAATATCAAAATTAAGCTGTTTTGATTAAACAATCAGTGGATTAAATTAGGCAATATTTTAAACATCATACAATACGATCTAATCGTACAATACGATTAGAACAACTTTTCAAATTCAAATCTTTGCCTAATTTAATGGACGGTGAGCTTTCTAATTATAACAGATCATACGGTACGATGTGGTGATCGTACAGTACGATTAGTTATATTCAAAAATAATTTTCAAGGAAAAATAAAATATTTTAATTTATTTCTTTTACACCAGATCATACAGTATGATGCATATCGTACAAGAAGATGAACAGAAATATTAAAATATTTATAATCATTTTTTTCTCACTCTATGTGTGTGCATGATCAACAAACTAACATACATCATTACAAGACTTTACTGAATAAATGAAAATTACAGACTCATTTAATACGACCAATTCTATGCAATCTTGAGCTTTGAATCTTTAAAGACTGATGCATGATGTACCTGAAATATTAGTCAACATAGAAAGAAATATGCACAACAAACACCAGGAGAAATAAAAGATTAATAAATATTATTTGTTATCATCAAAATCATAAACTCGGAAGCCCGAGTTACAGCAATCTCCCCCTTTTTGATGATGTCAAATAATATTGGTTGACTTTGCAAATTAAAAAAATTAAACTCCCCCTCACTAAAAGAATTACATTAAAATTAGGGGAAATCTTTCTTTTATTATTAATATTTTTTTTAAAAAAAAACCAAATAACAGCAAAAATTAGAACAAAATGTAATAAACAACAATACTTTCTCCCCATTTGACATTATCAAAAAGAAGAGATAAAATGAAATAACAACATAATAACAAAATAAAAACATACAACTATAAAAAAAATTAAACATACAAAATACATAAACAAAACCCACAAACAAACCTTAACATACGTATACTTCGTCATCTTGCTCATGTTCCGTTGATTCAAAAACTAGGTCTGCCCATGAGACTTTTTGTTTTTTATCTTTTCACCATATTTCAAACAGTTTGTTTTTACTCTTTTCCTTTGCAGGAATAGTTTTTAAGTTGGGGCATTCCCGCTTCAAATGTCCGAGTTTTCTATATGCAAAGCAAATTATGTTAGAAGAAAACTTAACATTTTTATAATTTTTTCCTTTACTCTACTTTTGTTGATGTTCATGCTTATGCTTCAATACACTTTCAAAATTTTTTTTTTATCATTGATATCTCCTTGCTTTCATCATCTATTAAGCCATCTTTATTTGTGTGTTTGGCTTTTAGCACAATAGTCTTCTCTTCACCTGCATCCAAAAATCATTGACTCACACTTTTCAAAGTTTGAAAGTTCTCTACCTAAATCATGCAATGACATCACAATTTGCTTAAATCTAGTAAACATGTCAAAGATAGTCTCATATGGTTTCATGCTGAAAACTTCATAATCATGCATTAGAATATTCAATTTAAAATGTTTGACTTCACTAGTACCTTCATATGAAATGCATAATCTATCCCAAATTTCTTTCCTAGTAGTACATGTAGAGATTCTCATACAATCATCAGAATTTAATGCACAGAAAAAAAAATTCAAACATTTAGCATTTAGTTGTGCATTGACTAGTTTTATTCTAGTCCATTCAGTAAAAGGAATATTAATTTTGACTACATCTATCATACGTGAAGGTATAGAATAGCCAGTTTGAGTCATATGTAACATTCGATAATCAATTGATTACAAAAAACTTGACATGCGAATTTCCCAAAAATTAAAAAAAAATATTTTCAAATAAAGGTGGTCGTGTAATATAATACCCTTCCGCAATGTTACGATTTCCAAAATATGCCATGATCGATTTTTTCAAGGTTTTCTAAAACACTATTTTTGAAACCTGCTCTAATACCAATTGAAATTACTAGATGCGCCAAGAGGGGAGTGAATTAGATGATTAAGAACTTCTTTAATGAATAGAAATAACTTTTTATGACTTTATGCGGAAGCAAATTTCGTTCACAATAAAAAGATAGATAATCAATTTCATTCACGCAATTAATCACAATAAAAATAAATGCGGAAATAAAGTGCAAAAAAAATAAAGGAAAGAACACATAAATTTATAGTGGTTCGGTCAAACCATGACCTACGTCCACTCCCAGAGGCACCATCTGAGTATTACAATAAACCATTAGTGATTCTCCTTTATCCCCCACAGCAAGGCGGAGAAGTCCTTACACAATCACTTCCACCTTCCCCGGTGTGGCGAAGGAGCCGGGTCCTTTGACACCAATGAGATCTTCTTCTTCCCAAAACTTCCTTCAAGATGAACCTTGAATCCGATGGTACTGAGGGGAAAGTTCGCCGGAGCAACCGTGTGAAATCTCCTTCACACTCCCTTGAAAAGCCCTCCAATGTTCTTCTCCCTCTCTCAAACTCCACCCTTTCCTCTCTCCCTTTCAAGTCCTATCTTCAAGTTTACTCTAGAAAAATGAAACCACAATGGCTTCCAAAGACTCTTACAAAGTCTTATGAGAGTGCTTAAATAGAGGGCTCAAAAAATCCTAAAAAAACTCAATTCGGCCGTCAAATATCATATCGTACGATCGCACGATCGTCCAGTATGATGTGTAGAAATTGACCTGTTAGTATTGTATGATGTCCAGTTAGTACTGTACGAACAGTTCAGTTGAAGTTCCTACTATACGATTTGTTGTACGAACAATTCAATAAAAGTGCAGTTCGTCCAGGATGAAGCATGGATGGTCAAAATTGTCTCTGTTGATCGTATAGTATGATCCAGTTTGTACAGTACGATCAAAATATCAAAATTAAGTTGTTTTGATTGAACAATCAGTGGATTAAATTAGGCAATATTTTAAACATCATACAATACGATCATGATCGTACAATATGATTAGAATTACTTTTCAAATTCAAATATTTGCCTAATTTAATGGACAATGAGCTTTCTAATTATAACAAATCGTATGGTATGATGTGGTGATTGTACAGTACGATTAGTTATATTCAAAAATAATTTTTCCAGGAAAAATAAAATATTTTAATTTATTTCTATTACACTAAATTGTACAGTACAATACATATCAAATAGTATAATGAACAGAAAAGTTAAAATATTTATAATCCTTTTTTGCTCCCTCTATGTGTGTGCGTGATCAACAAACTAACATACATCATTACAAGACTTTACTCAACAAATTAAAATTACATACTCATTTAATATGACCAATTCTATACAATCTTGTGCCTTGAGTCTTCAAAGAACGGTGCATGATGTACTTGAAATATTAGTCAACATAGAAAGAAATATGCACTGCAAATACCAGGAGAAATAAAAGATTAATAAATATTATTTCTTATCATCAAAATCATAAACTCGGAAGCCCGAGTTGCAACAAATATGTATCAAATTATACCGCGGCCGCTGTATCATTCCCTGCTCGCTAATAAAAGTTGTTACAGGGTCTTCAAGTACATGTTTAAAAAACATTTCTTTGCTTGCTAAGAAAAGCAATAACGGGTACTTAACTTTCATTTAATACATAATAAATTTCCCATATCACAAACAAAAGTTGTCACGGGTACTTATATTTCATGCATACGAGTTTCCCCACTAACTAACAAAAGTGGCCACGGGTACATAAGTTTCCTCACTCACTAACAAAAGTATTCATGAGTACTTTTTTCATGCATTAAAATTTAAAATGCTAATGTCGGGTTTATACCTTGGGTGTATGACGATCGAGGAAACGACGGTGAATGGCGGAGATGAAGGAAAACCTGTGATACATAACATAATATTTTTTTTGTTATCATTTATTCCATTTAATTAATCATATATGCTTTTTTATTTAAGACAAAGGCTAGAGAAAGAAAAAGAGAGTGTGAGTTCTCTTTTTAGAGAGAGAAAGATGGGAAAAAAAGGGTTTTATGGAAATTTGCATGAAGAGGGGTTTAGGAGGTGTAAGGGAATTCGGGGTGAGGTTTACAGACAGAATACCCTTCTCTTTCTAATTTTGTTGAGAGAAAGAGAGAGAAGGGAGTTTTTTCTCTTTCTAAGAAGGGATATATGGAAGAATGGTGGTGATGGGTAGTATTTGGGATAAACAGGAAGATATTTATGAAAGAATTTCTCACTCTTTCTAGAGAAAAAATTTTCTCTCTCTAGGCTAGAGAGAAAGTGAAGGATGATGGAGATTTTTTATTGGGGGTGAGTAGGAAGGGTAGGGAAGTGTTTTTTGTGAAGGGGCATGGGTGATTTGAGTGATGGATTTAGAGAAATAAAAAAATTTAGGAAGGTTTTGAGAGGAATTAGTGGAGGAAGAAGAAGAAGATGAAGGAGAGGAAGGAGAAGAGAGGAGAGGAGGAAAATGGAATGAAATCAGGGATGAAATGAAAGGAGGAAAAATGAAAAGAAAAATGGGGAAGAGGAAGAAGATGGAAGGAAGAAGAAGAATAATGGAGGATTGAGCAAGAAGAGGAAGAAGAAGAAGAAGAAGAAGAAGAATAATAATAAGAAGACGAAGAGAAGAAAAGAGGAAGAAAAGTTAGCTTACTTGGAGGGAGGAGGGAGGCCGGTTGCTCCTTGGTGTGAGGAAGAGCGTAACATGAGAGAGGGATCGGTTCGAGAGAATGTGAGGGAGTTAATGAGGGTTAAGTGCTTAAGTGCGGGCATTTTAGGTATTTTTTATTTATAATAAAAAAAATCTCTCTCTCTTTCCCTCTCTTTAAAATTATTTTATAATTACATGTCATAAGAAATATTCATGCATCAAGTTTGGTTGCCAAGTCATCGCTCGCACACATCAACGCCTCGATTTGCATGCAAAATTTAATTTTTTTTGCCAATCGATAAAACTCATCAAAATGGGTGTCAATCTTAGTTGTTTACGTTGCTCCGACCCATCAGCACTATCCATTTTGCAAACGGAGGCCATTTTGGTGATTTTGAGTTTTCAGTCGACACGCGTTAGATGCATTTATGCACGATTTAGAGCTTTTTCACTTTGAAATCCACCATGCATAGTCGAATCGACCCCGACATTAGTATTAGGGTTAAAAAATGCCCCCCAACAAATATAATTCACGCCTAAAGTGGACCATATTTGTTGTAAACAGTTGACACTACGAATCTCCAAAAACTTTCATCCCTTTTTTTTTGATGTCAACGCAGGATAAGGGTGAAGCATATACAATATCTTTATACTCCCTTGCTTTTTATTAGTTTGCATGCTTTCTTATGATTATATCATCTCTTGCCAGGAAAAATGTTCAACTAGAGTAGATCGGAGGGGATACCGTGAAGTGAGCCTAGTGAGGAGGCCATCTAGGAAATGATTGACTGGCACAATCCTCACGGGACTGTTGATGTGGCTGATAGGCAGGAGCATCAAGAGGATTTGCTAAAGGGCCACAGTATCTATGGTGAATTCTTCATATGCTTGCCTCTACTGCCACATTATGAGCTTGATCCCTCAGCATATAAAGATCCTGCTGAGTAGGTGACTACTATTAGTTTGAAGTGTGAGGACTATAACCCCTTGGAGAGTACCATTGCTCAGGTGAGCTCAGGTATGTGTGACATCCTGGAGCCAACCACCGATGTCATTGAGAAAGTTGGGCAATCTAGGTTTTTGATTCATCAATAATTATGATAGGCTACACATGAGTGGCCTAGGGATTCTCTAGAGGGTGACTTTACCAAAGAAGACAAGGAGGGAAAAATTGATTTTACTAATAATCTTTCCTATTGCACTAAGTCATTATCGATGGGTTTGTAAAGAGGCCAAGCTATTGAGCTATTCTTGGGCCACCATCCCATTAGACATATGGATTCACAGTTTCATTCAGGAGGAGGAACTCAATCAAACAAACATTCCTCTATAAGATTCTTTTGAACTAGGTATGGAGTACGCTGACAATCTATCAGAATACCTTGCCAAACCCTCCAATGATGTAGGGTACATATATCCCACTCTTTCTTGTATGAGAAAAGAGTTATTTCTGGTTGGATTTTTAGTTTACTGGTTGTGTACATTTGTCCTCCCAACTAAGGGAAGTGCCATTAATTGCAATGCTTTACTAGCAGCCAGCCTTTTTTCATATGAAGAGAATCTTTCACTTGCCCCCGTTGTTCTCAATAAATTTTTTAGAAGATTTAAAGTTATCTTCTAGAACCCTTCACACGATGGGCATGATATACCCTCCCATGAAAATATATTTTTGCTTGGGTTCATATTCACATCCAGGGAGCATTTAACTATCTGGAATATCCCTCCTACTTCACATATAAGGAGTACCCAATCATTATACAACTTCTGAGGTCTTCATCCACACTAGAGAAGAAGTTGTTGGGTTAGTAATTAGGTTGTTAAACCTAAGTGAATGTCCCACGGCTACCAAGAGGGGGGTGAATTGGTAGTTTTAAAAAACAAAGTTAAAATTTAAGACCCCTTTTTAAATATTATGAAACCGAAATAAAATCTCTTTTAAATTTTGTAGAAAAATGTTTTTCAACCACAGAGTTTTTTAAACTGAAATAAAAGTGCGGAAACGTAAAAACAGTAAAGTAAATGACACCAGATTTATAGTGGTTTGGTCTATAACCAGACCTACATCCACTCCCCAGAGGCACCCTCTGAGTATTGCACTAATACCAATAGTGACTCTCCTTTTGCACCCACAGCAAGGCGGAGAAGCCTTTACAACACACTCTTTTCAGCACTCCCCGGTGCGGCAGAGAACCGTCCGTCTTTTTACACAATACCCAGTGTTGGCAGAGAACCGTCCGTCCTTTCACACTATCCCCAGTGTGGGCAGAGAACCCTTCGTCCTTTCACACTCTCCTAGTGTGGGCAGAGAACCCTTCGTCCTTTCACACTTTCCTAGTGTGGGCAGAGAACCCTTCGTCCTTTCACACTCTCCTAGTGTGGGCAGAGAACCCTTCGGCTGTTCACACTCTCCAAGTATGGGCAGAGAACCCTTCGGCTGTTCACACTCTCCAAGTGTCGGCAGAGAACCGGATCTCCTTGACAGATCTTCTCACAAGTATCTAGAAGGAAGAAAGAAAAGAGTGAAGTAATCTCAATTCACAAGTAGAGACTCTTACCTTTGAAATCCAAGTGAAGCCTTCTCGCTTCAGTGGTAGAAATCCTCCCTTGAATGCTCTCTTCAACTCTCTCCTTGGCTATTCTCTCAATAGGCACGAAGATCAAATGACAAAAAGATTGGGTGGCAGTCTAATTTGAACTATTTATACAAAAGACAAGAAAAACCGCCCAAAAACTGCAAGTATTCAATTCTGTACGCAGTGGATCGTCCTGTACGATCGTGGATCGTCCTGGACGATTTTACTTAAACGATCTGAAACGACCCTATTTGAATATGTATACGAAATGTCTTCGTACAGCTGATCGTCCTGTACGAACTAGGTTCGTCCAGTACGAACAGTTATTACAAGGTCGATTCTAGAAACTGCTAAAAACTGTCCTAAGTCGGTTAATCGTTTGGACGAAAATATATTCGTCTGGACGAAATTTTTACAGAGGACTGATCGTCCTGTACGATAATTTATTTCGTCTGGACGAAAATTTTCCCGAGAGCCAATCGTTCTGTACGATAATTAATTCCGTCTGGACGAAAATTTTCCCGAGAGACAATCGTCCTGTACGATAATTAATTCCGTCTGGACGAAAATTTTCCAGAGAGCCAATCGTCCTGTACGATAATTAATTTCGTCTGGAAAAAAATTTTCCAGAGAGCCACTCGTACTGGACGATAATTAATTCCGACTGGACGAAAATTTTCCAGAGAACCAATCGTACTGGACGATAATTTATTTCGTCTTGGACGAATAGGACTTAGAAAAAATTTCAGGCAAGTTCCTATTCGTTCCATATGCTCTATAGAAGATAACTGTCTGATCGTTCAGTACGAACTGAAGATCGTCCTGTACGATCAGTATAAATTCTACTTGATCTCCTTATGTGTGAATGTTTTTATTTTCTCAACATACAATCACTCCCTTTCAATTTGATTTCTAAGAAAAGTGCAAGCTTCAAATTTTACAAAGTATCTTATGCTGAATTTAATTTGAAGTCTTTGTAGTCTGGAGTTCATTTTTCCTGAAATGTCAGTACACACAAGAGCAAATACAATTCTTCCAAAATTGTTAGGAGATAACTATACATTTGAACAATAATGTTTGAAATCATCAAAACTTTATAAGTTGCAAAAATGAAAAGCATGCAAATAGCAACTATCTTAACAATCTCTCCCTTTTTGATGATGGCAAAATAATTATTGTTTGTATAATTTCAATTTAAACAAATCTTTCTATCTCCTAAACTCCCCCTGAATTGATGAATACATGAAATTAAGGAGGCAATTTGAAGCAAAAAAATTTTTTTATTTTTCAAAAAAATAACTAAAATAAACTTAGAAACTCAAACATACAAATATATGAACAAACAAAACATACAAACACAATGATTTCTCCCCCTTTTTGACAACAACAAAAAGTGAAGAAGAAATAGACAAGAAATGTAAGTAATTGTATAAAATTTATTTGAACATTTAATCTAGATGGTGATTGATATAAGGTATGCAATTTTAAACTAAAAACATTAGGTCAATCATAGAAATTCATGAAATTTAAAAAGTGATATAATATTGTAAGTAAGAAGAATTTAGAAAAGACATGATTCAATTTAGACATTCTAATATAGAAAATCATTACTAGAGAGATGAAGAAAAATTCGATATTTCAAAGTTCAAAAGAATATAAATGAACATAAGATCAATTTGAATTAAGAGATTGAAAGAATTTGGAAAAAAGAGAATTACCACAAGTGGCGCTTTGCGCATCTTTTTGCATATAGCTGGCACATTTTTGTGCATCTTTCTTTATTGGGCATATTTTTTGCCTCTTTTTCAGATTTGCAACTTTGTTGCGCATTCATTTTGATTTTGTACATTTGTACAATTTTCAAGAGTAATTGAATTCTTTCCAAAGACAATAATCTAGAATCTCAAATTTTTTAAGTACATAAATATTAATTGAACTGGGAAAAAAAAAATAAGACAACATCTAAATTGCAATAATAATATTAACTTTTATGTAGTCTAAATGAATAGACATGAATTTAAAAGTTCTAATTACAACAAGTTATAAACAACTTTTAAATTTAGAAAGACTAGATTTTTTAATGTAGATAATCTCAAATTACAATCTAATTTAAGAACTATGAAGATTAAATAATACTAATGAAATTCATAGAAATTAATCACATTTAAATAACTAATCAACATTGAAACAAGTACGAAATGCATTAATATTTATGAAAGGATTACATATTTCACAATATTTAAACACAACATAAAAGAAAAGACAAACAAATACTTAACATAAACACAAACACAACACTAACACATCAAGACATAAAAAACTACAACACGAGTACAACAAAGACACAAAAATTCATTTTTACTGTTCTGGAGGAGGAATGCCACCGAAAAGGTTAAAGTAGGAGGCCATCAACATTACATTGGTATTGATATCATGTACTTCATTTCTAATTGTACCAATGTCATGTTGTTGCTGCACAAGTTGAGCATCAAATTGATCAAACCTTTGATCAATATGAGTCTCTAATCTATCAAATCTTTCAATCAGATTCTGATAATCTGACTGAGGTGCAGAGGTTTGCGCTCCTTCTTCTTCTTCTTCTTCTGAAGCACTGGCATGCGCTTTTTCTTTTTCTTTTTCTTTTTCCTCCCTGAAGAGCAATCTGAAGGATGCATCATTATAGTAAACTGGCTCTTCATATTCTTCATCAGGATGCACCAAATTATATTTCTTCTCCAAAATGTAGGTAATTAAATGTCCCAAAGAAATATTCTTTTTCCTCTTCTGTTCAGCATGTCCTATTTCTGAAAGCTTATAGAGATGATCTAAGATAAGTTGGGCTTCATCAATAGGGCGACGATCCATAATCAAAAAGGTTAGAACAGAAAGGAGAGGAGTAAAGTTTATCCTATCACCAGCTTTAGGAATGATTGAAGATCTAAGGATATGCTGGATGATACGGGCTTTTTGGGTCATCCCAGATACTCTAGCAATATGATAGGTTACGCCACTATTTCTAATTACCCTATTGACATCTTCCCATCTGATTGTGTTTCCGGTCATAAGGGTGTGAGCTCTATATCTTTCAGTCCTTAGGTTTAGAAATATACCAATGTCATGCTTGGTGATTTCTACTTTTTGCTTGAATACAAAGGAACTAATGGAAGAGTGGTCGGAGTTAAAACTCATGTTGGCTAGAAAGTAGGAAATATTTGCTTGTTGTAGAAATGGACGAGAGAAAGTATGAAATGGAATTGGGTTGATGCAAAATGGTGTATTACCTTAAAATTTATCTCGCTTTGGATTAAGATGCGAGATGGAGTTATTTTTGCGGAAGCAAAACGAGAAAATGATTCCTCATTTGCCTTAGAAAGGAAGTTTTCCGAGGCATTCCTATTCGGCTTCTTCGCTAACACCTTTTGTCTTTTGCTTGAGGAGGCCATTGACAATTTGAAGTAGAAAGGGATTGAAAGAGAAGTTTGAAATTGTGATTGTTGAGTTAGAAAGCCTTCATATTTAAAGAAAACGATACGTTCGTCCTGGACGAAAAAGGTTCGTCCTGGACAAAAATCATAGTTCGTCTGGACGAAAGTTATTTCGTACAGACGATCAAATTCATCCAAAATGTAACGGCTTTTCGTAATCAACACAACTTACGATGCGTCCCTTCGTACAGACTTTTGACTTGACCGATCGTACATACGAACAAAAGTTCGTACAGACGATCTAGAAATAACTCGTTTAAATGGCTTTTGAAAACCGTCCCCTACACTGAAACGACATGTGTTCGTCTGGACGAACCAAAATGTCGTACAGACGAAATCCATATTAAAAACTGTCTTATCCACTCAACCACTGCATTCAATCGTCCCGATGTTTGAGAAAACGAAAAAGTTCATCCTGGACGATATTCAGATCGTTCAGACGATTTAATTTAAAAACTGCTCTCAAAACGGTTAAAATGCACGCAAACCAATTTTTCTCACATCGTCCAGTACGAACCAAAAGTCGTCCTGGACGATTTCCTCCAATTTTTGAATTTTTGAATTTTAAATTAAGAAAATCAAACCAAACTTTAAAAAACACAGAAAACAAAAACAAAACAAAAAAAACTTACACTCAAAAACAAATTCATTCAAAACACACAAAAAATTCACAAAATCAAAAAAAAAAAAAACAAAAACATAAACATCAATGTTGCAAAGACATTTTGTTTAGGCATTTAAATCAATAACACCTATCCTTGTTCTTAAAGTACTGAAGGTATCAAGGGCTAAAGGTTTTGTAAAAATGTCTGCAAGTTGATTTTCAGTTGAAACATGTGTGAGTTCAATTTCTCCTTTGGATACATGATCCCTTATGAAATGATGTCTTATATCTATGTGTTTGGTTCTAGAATGTTGAATAGGATTTTTGGAAATGCAAATAGCACTAGTATTGTCACAATAAATTGGAATAGTGCCTACAGATAATCCTAAATCAATCAACTGTTGTTTTAACCAAAGTACTTGTGCCACACAACTTCCTAATGCAATGTATTCTGCTTCTGCAGTAGATAGGGCTACTGAATTTTGTTTTCTACTGGACCAAGAAACTAATGAATTTCCAATGAATTGACATGTTCCAGAAGTGCTTTTCCTATCCACTCTACAGCCTGCAAAGTCAGAATCTGAATAACCAATAATTTCAAATGAAGAGCTAAACTTAGGATACCAAATTCCTAAGTTTTGAGTTCCTAGTAAGTATCTTAAAATCCTTTTCACTGCTGTCAAATGTGATTCTTTTGGATCTGATTGAAATCTAGCACATAAGCAAACACTGAACATAATATCTGGTCGGCTAGCAGTCAAGTAAAGCAAAGATCCAATAATCCCTCTATATTTCTTTTGATCAACAGATTTTCCCTTAAGGTCCTTATCTAACTGAACTGAGGAACTCATTGGTGTACTAACAGGTTTAGCATTGTCCATTTCATATTTCTTGAGGATGTCCTTAATATATTTGGTTTGACTAAGAAATGTCCCTTCCTCAAGTTGTTTGATGCTAAAACCTAGAAAGTAATTTAAATCTCTCATTAGACTCATTTCAAATTCACTACTCATTGTATTAGAAAAATCATCACAAAGATTTTTATTTAAAGATCCAAAGATGATATCATCCACATAAATTTGAACAATGAGTATTTCCTTTCCAAATTTCTTTAAGAAGAGAGTTGTATCCACACTTCCTTTTTCAAAAGATCTTTCAAGTAGGAAAGTGCTCAATCTCTCATACCAAGCCCTAGGTGCCTGTTTCAATCCATATAATGCCTTTTTTAACTTAAAAACATGATTTGGGTATTTTGAATTTTCAAATCCTGGAGGTTGTTCTACATAAACATCTTCTTCAATAACACCATTCAAAAAGGCACTTTTGACATCCATTTGAAACAATTTAAAACTTTTAAAACAGGCAAAGGCAAGTAAAACCCTAATTGCTTCAAGTCTTGCTACAGGGGCAAAGGTCTCCTCGAAATCAATTCCTTTAATTTGATTATACCCCTTAGCAACTAATCTAGCCTTATTTCTAATGACTACTCCTGAGTCATTCATTTTATTTTTGAACACCCACTTTGTTCCAACAACACTTTGATCTTTTGGCCTTGTAGTTAATTCCCAAACTTTATTTCTTACAAATTGATTTAACTCTTCTTGCATGGCCAATATCCAAAATTCATCAGAAAGTGCCTGATCAATATTAGTGGGTTCTATGGTTGAAATAAAGGCTGAATGATTGACTTCCTTATTTAATCCACGCCTAGTTCTAACACCCTCACTAGGTTCTCCTATAATCAATTCTCTTGGGTGGTTTTGTGAAAATCTCAAATCTCTAGGCAAAGGGTTTTCTCTTTCAAAGTTTTCTTCCACATTTTCTTCCAAATTTAATTTATCAATCTTTTGGGAGTTTTCCTCAATTTCTTCTTCAACAATATTTGGCTCTTCTAAATTTCCAGATTCATCAAATACAACATGTGTGGTTTCTTCAATAACTAAAGTTCTTTTGTTGAATACCCTATAAGATTTTCCAACACTTGAATATCCAACAAAAATTCCTTCATCTGATTTTGGATCAAATTTTCCTAAGGCAGATTTTTCATTGTTATGAATGAACACCTTGCAACCAAAAACATGCAAATGAGACAAATTTGGTGTTCTACCTTTTAGTAACTCATAGGGTGTTTTATTTAAATTTGATCTCACATTCACCCTATTCAGAACATAACATGCAGTGCTAACCGCCTCAGCCCAAAAATATTTAGGAAGAGAGTATTCTGCCAACATTGCTTTGGCGGCTTCTATTAATGTTCTGTTTTTCCTTTCAACTATCCCATTTTGTTGAGGGGTTCTAGGAGCAGAAAAGTTGTGATCAATCCCTTTTTCTTTACAAAAATTTTCAAATCTATCATTTTCAAATTCTCCTCCATGATCACTTTGTATAGACATTATTTCACATCCTAATTTTCTCTGAATCCAAGTTGAAAAATTTCTGAATTCCTCAAATGATTCACTTTTATGAAAAAGAAATCTAACCCAAGTGAACCTAGAGAAATCATCCACAATAACAAATCCGTATACCTTCCCTCCTAGACTTACAGTTTCTACTGGTCCAAAAAGATCCATGTGAAGAATTTTCAATGGTTTACTAGTTCTAAGATCATTATTGGACTTAAAAGAGGACTTCACTTGTTTTCCTAATTGACATGCATCACAAAGATGGTCCTTAGTAAAGTCTAGTTTTGGTATACCTCTTACTAAATTCTTTTGGGTAATTCTCCTAAGATTTTTCATACTAGAATGACAAAGTCTCCTATGCCAAAGCCAAGATTCATCAGAAACAGTTTTCAAACAGAAAGCAATAGGAGTATGAAATGAATTCAAATCTAGCATGTAAACATTGTTTACCCTTTTTCCATTTAAAACTTCTTTCCTATTTAGGCTTAATATGCAGCTAGTAGGTAAAAATTTCACATTATAACCATTGTCACATAGCTGACTTATACTTAACAAATTATGCTTTAAGCCTTCAACCAATAGCACATTGTCTATAAAAAAGTTTTTGAAATTACCAATCATACCTGATCCAACCACTT
This sequence comes from Dendrobium nobile, assembly GCA_022539455.1. Taxonomy (NCBI): domain Eukaryota; kingdom Viridiplantae; phylum Streptophyta; class Magnoliopsida; order Asparagales; family Orchidaceae; genus Dendrobium; species Dendrobium nobile. The sequence continues at coordinate 16,153,941 of CM039725.1, forward strand.
TCTTTGTGGTATTATCTCCAAGTGTAACCTTGCCTCCATTCCTGGCTTCTAGCGATATGAATTGTGTAGTGTCTCCAGTCATATGCTTTGAACATCCGCTATCCAGGTACCATATGCTCCCACGAGGTCTTGTGTGAGAGCAATCCTGCAAAAATATCAAATGTTAGACCTGGGAACCCAAACAAGTTTGGGTTCACCTTTTAGCAATTTATAATTAGATTCATGTATGATATGTCTAGGTTTATGCATCTTAGGTCTCCACACTAAATTAGATTTTATCATCAAGGTATAGGTGTGAGCTATATGTTCCAAAAATCCACAATTATTACATTTAACATTAGGAAAATTATTCCTAAGTTTTCTTCCATGTGATTGTCTTCTAAGGGATTTCATGAATTTAGGATAATATTTAGGATTTGTAAAATCTTCAAGTCTTGGGGGTTTCCTATTATCCTCGAGAGCTCTTATTGTTAGTTTGTAATATGAATTCATATCTTCCAAGATTCGATAGGTAAAATTGATTTTATATGCTTTGCTCTCAGATTCATCCTTATAATTTTTAAATTCCTTTTCAAGATTAGTATAGGATGACTTTAGATTTTCAAGATTCTTATTCAAGTCATCATATTCATCAAGTAGTTTCATGTGGTTGTCATCTATTAAAGCATGGTCTTTTCTAAGGATTTCATTTTCCTTCTTGAGCTCTTCAAATTCTAAACTTAAACTAGCATGCATCTTTTTCATTTTCCTATATGCATCATGCATGTGTTCAGAAATTTCAAATAATTCATCATAGGATAAGTCACATACCTCTTCTTGATCTGAGTGATCCACATTGTCTGCCATCAAGCAAAGATTAGTGACTTCTTCTTCTTTTTCTGTTTTAGATGAGTCTGAAGCTGAGTCTGCCCAGAAAGCTCTTTGAAACTTCTTCTTGCCCTTCTTTACCATAGGTTTCTCCTCCACCTTCTCCTTAGCATGAGTGGCTTTGAGTTTTGGGCAATCAGTCTTGATATGACCTGGTTTCCTACATTCATAACAAATCATTTCATTAGAAACCTTTCCATTTCTGTTAAACTTACTTCTATTCCATAGCTGGCGTTTCTTCTGCTTCCTCTTTAAAAAGCTTCTGAATTGTCTAGTCATTAGTGCAACATCATCTTCATCCTCAGGTTGTGAGTGTTCACTCTCTGACTCTTCCACTTTTAGTGCTATATTCTTCTCCTTTCATGGTTCACCTGCATCAATCTTCCTTTGACTTACTCCTTGCTCATAAGCAATGAGTGAACCAAGAAGATTGTCAATTGAATAAATGTTTAAATCTTTAGACTCTGTAATTGCAGTAATTTTTGCATCATAAGCAGTAGGTAAACAACGAAGAATCTTATTGACCATTTCAGCATTAGTTAATTTCCTACCAAGTGCATGCAAAGAAGTGACAATTTGTATAAATCTTGTGTACATGTCGGAAATAGATTCATTAGGTTTCATGCGAAACAATTCATAGTCATGTAACAAGATATTAAGCCTTGATTGTTTAACCTCATTTGTCCCTTCATAAGTTATACAAAGTCTATCCCATATGTCCTTTCCGCTTTTGCAAGTGGAAACCCGCATGTAGTCTTCAGATTTTAAAGCACAAAAGAAACTGTTTAAACATTTGGCATTTAATTGTGCTAAGTCACATTCTTCTACAGTCCAATCAGTAAAAGGTATTTCTACCATTACTCCATCAACTAATCTAGTTGGTTTTGTGTAGCCATCCTGGACTAATATCCACATGCGATAATCAAGTGACTGTAAGAAAGTAGACATGCGTGTTTTCCAAAAATCAAAAGGAATATTGTCAAACAGTGGAGATCTAGTAATAGAGTAACCCTCAGGTGTGTTCCGGTTTCCGAAAGTAGCCATCTACGTTAATCAAAAAGTAGTTCAAACTTATGATATTGAAACGAAGCTCTGATACCACTTGTTGGGTTAGTAATTAGGTTGTTAAACCTAAGTGAATGTCCCACGGCTACCAAGAGGGGGGTGAATTGGTAGTTTTAAAAAACAAAGTTAAAATTTAAGACCCCTTTTTAAATATTATGAAACCGAAATAAAATCTCTTTTAAATTTTGTAGAAAAAGGTTTTTCAACCACAGAGTTTTTTAAACTGAAATAAAAGTGCGGAAACGTAAAAATAGTAAAGTAAATGACACCAGATTTATAGTGGTTCGGTCTATAACCAGACCTACATCCACTCCCCAGAGGCACCCTCTGAGTATTGCACTAATACCAATAGTGACTCTCCTTTTGCACCCACAGTAAGGCGGAGAAGCCTTTACAACACACTCTTTTCACCACTCCCCGGTGCGGCAGAGAACCGTCCGTCCTTTTACACAATACCCAGTGTTGGCAGAGAACCGTCCGTCCTTTCACACTATCCCCAGTGTGGGCAGAGAACCCTTCGTCATTTCACACTCTCCTAGTGTGGGCAGAGAACCCTTCGTCCTTTCACACTCTCCTAGTGTGGGCAGAGAACCCTTCGTCCTTTCACACTCTCCTAGTGTGGGCAGAGAACCCTTCGGCTGTTCACACTCTCCAAGTGTGGGCAGAGAACCCTTCGGCTGTTCACACTCTTCAAGTGTCGGCAGAGAACCGGATCTCCTTGACAGATCTTCTCACAAGTATCTAGAAGGAAGAAAGAAAAGAGTGAAGTAATCTCAGTTCACAAGTAGAGACTCTTACCTTTGAAATCCAAGTGAAGCCTTCTCGCTTCAGTGGTAGAAATCCTCCCTTGAATGCTCTCTTCAACTCTCTCCTTGGCTATTCTCTCAATAGGCACGAAGATCAAATGACAAAAAGATTGGGTGGCAGTCTAATTTGAACTATTTATACAAAAGACAATAAAAACTGCCCAAAAATTGCAAGTATTCAATTCTGTACGCAGTGGATCGTCCTGTACGATCATGGATCGTCCTGGACGATTTTACTTAAACGATCTGAAACGACCCTATTTGAATATGTGTACGAAATATCTTCGTACAGCTGATCGTCCTGTACGAACTAGGTTCATCCAGTACGAACGGTTATTACAAGGTCGATTCTAGAAACTGCTGAAAACTGTCCTAAGTCGGTTAATCGTTTGGACAAAAATATATTCGTCTGGACGAAATTTTTACAGAGGATTGATCGTCCTGTACGATAATTTATTTCGTCTGGACAAAAATTTTCCCGAGAGCCAATCGTTCTGTACGATAATTAATTCCGTCTGGACGAAAATTTTCCCGAGAGCCAATCGTCCTGTACGATAATTAATTCCGTCTGGATGAAAATTTTCCCGAGGATTGATCATCCTGGACGATAATTTATTTCCGTCTGGACAAAAATTTTCCAGAGAGCCAATCGTCCTGTACGATAATTAATTTCGTCTGGACGAAAATTTTCCAGAGAGCCACTCGCACTGGACGATAAATAATTCCGTCTGGACAAAAATTTTCCAGAGAACCAATCGTACTGAACGATAATTTATTTCGTCCTGGACGAATAGGACTTAGAAAAAATTTCAGGCAAGTTCCTATTCGTTCCATATGCTCTATAGGAGATAACTGTCTGATCGTCCAGTACGAACTGAAGATCGTCCTGTACGATCAGTATAAATTCTACTTGATCTCCTTATGTGTGAATGTTTTTATTTTCTCAACATACAATCACTCCCTTTCAATTTGATTTCTAAGAAAAGTGCAAGCTTCAAATTTTACAAAGTATCTTATGCTGAATTTAATTTGAAGTCTTCATAGTCTGGAGTTCATTTTTCCTGAAATGTCAGTACACACAAGAGCAAATACAATTCTTCCAAAATTGTTAGGAGATAACTATACATTTGAACAATAATGTTTGAAATCATCAAAACTTTATAAGTTGCAAAAATGAAAAGCATGCAAATAACAACTATCTTAACAGAAGTGTGTACGCATATTCATTTTTGAACCACACCTCATCGTAGACTGTTTACACTTAGTGTATCAACCGGAGCTTGGCAATCTACTAATTAATTTGATGTGTGCAGACATCGTCGGTGACACTAATCACCATGACAGGTATACTTTACTTTTTAAAGGGTGCTCCTTACATGTTATTGAATATTTCATTAGAATGCGACCTGGATGGTTGTGCTATCGTTACGGGAAGTCGGCGATCTTGGAAAGGTATCAACCCAATTAGACAGCCAAACAATTCGCCCTTTCGCAAGCTACCACATATGAGGGTTTGGTGATTCTTCTTGGTGTCATGGATATTAGCAGGTTGAATACAACACCCACAAAAACACGCATGTATGTTGCTTTACTTATGTGGATTCATTTGCTTAGACTTGGCATCGGTAGCAGATTTTGTATAGTACCCCCCAACAGCCTTACCTGAGTCAGCTACACTTGATTGACTTGGGTAAAATTATCATATGCACCCTTTATGGAGCACGAAGCTGAAAAATATAAATGATGGGTGCGCTCATTAAGGGTTCCTCGGGGTCAAAGGTCTTGAAGAGGCTCGACATAGTAGTGAACCAATGAAGGTATATATACTTTATATCATTTTCATTCATCTACTTTTTTTATACATCTTTCCTCTCTTAATTTGAGTGCAGGCAAGCAAGACAAACAACACACCACTGAGGGAATTATATCATCCATCTCACGAGTGTGAGAAATGGAACCCTCATTGAGCTATGCCAATGTCCCTTCATCTGGAAGTCATCGCATACGTTCTCGCCCTATGGAGCCTCTATGTACTTCAGTAGATTGAACAATATGCCCTTTACCACAACAATTGTTACCCCACAATGAAGGGCTTTTTGACTCTTATCAAATGTCCGTGGATGCCCGGCACATTCCTTCTAATTATTTTGAAGGGGACTTTTCAAACATGTGCATACCCACTTACATACTTGAAACAGGGTCTTCTTTGATAGAGATGATCTTTCCAACAGACCCCTTCTCATCATATTGGCTAGGGGAAACATCTGCAGCAAGGGAGTTACCACCTGGTGGATAGTCTAGTGTGCCAAAATATACTCTGGTTTTTTTGAGCTGGATCCCATGATTGAAGCCCCTTTCATTGACAACCAACCAGCACACTTTATGGAATCTAGCATACGTATTGACTCATTCATTTTCTTATTATGTTGTCTATTATTTGCCCCCCCCCCCCCCCCCCCCATTTTTTTTCTTTCCCATATCTCTCTTTTTTTTATAGATTTCTTCCATCTTCCTTCTATAGTGCCAGAAGGAGCAGATTACCAATCAGAACCGTTATATCACATTCCACGACTTCCGAACATAAGGAATATAGACATGCTTGATTAAAGCATGCAGTTCCTATGTGAAGTGATTGCCAGACTGAACCAAGGCTCACTCAAATAATTGGATCAATTTAAGAATACTACCAAAGCTACTTTAGGTATTTTAGCACATATTGGAGTGGAAGAAGATGATATGATGTTTTGGGAAGGGTTGTGTCGTGAGGCTGGGTTTTATATCCGATGATTGAAGTCTCTATCAATCATACAAACCAAGGTCTCATTACCTAATCTTCATGAGGAGGTTAAACTTTTCTGAGAAGATTCTAATGCTGCCCATGATAAATTCACAAAGAGTGCTGATGCTATGAGGTGATATAATAAAAGATCTGCCAGTATTTTAGCTGAAGTAGACAAATTTTGCTCAAAGATAAAGAATCTCTAAAAGGAGATCAGAGATTCAATGTCATGCAAGGTTGACCTTCAAGAAAAATAATAAATGCAGGCTAGAATCAAAGATAGCGAGAATAATTGTTATTAGATTTTCCACCACGCTATGCAAGATGTTGAGGCTGTACTTACTCTGGCTGTATAAGAATTGCAAGTAATGTCGCAATATCAAGTTCTATAGAGTTGATTACTTTGATCGCAATTTCATATTGATTTTTATTGTAGATCATGTAACCTTCTTTATGTATCTTTATTCTCTTTTTTGTACCCTATTCGCATATATGTTTGTGTATTGACCCAAGTGTCAAATTTTCAATTACTTTTGGCTCGGCTAAAATAGCTTATTGAACCAGTTGGGATTGTTATCAGTCCAACGTTTTATGCTAAAATACTTAATGATGAACAATCCTGCTTATCACTTAAGAATTTGATTCATTCTGTCCTGTGATTTGTGCGGTAGACTTGTTGAATGATTACATGATTTATCTTCATTAACTTGCCAGGAAATTTGCATACCGTCTACCCTTTGCATTCTTCTTTGATGGGCTTGATGAAGGAGAGAATGTAGATAACCAAGCCCTCAGGGATTGTATTAGGTTGATGAAAATGAGTCATCGATCTAGAGCTTTGTATATAAGGGACTTGTTGATGACGAAATCCTCTTAGTTCAACTTTATGCCTTTTCTAAATTTTGGGATAGTTTCTTAGGTCCTTTGCTTCGTGCTTTGGTGGGCTTGTTGAAAAAAATTTCTTCGATCCTCATTTTGTGCATTACAGATTTGTTAAAGCATTTGCATGTTTTGGATCTGTTCGATACTACCAAATATACGTAGTATCTTGATCCTTAATCATTTGAGGAGACTTTAATCTCAGTCACTTGAGTTCCATCAAATTAGGAGAGCTAGAACATAATATCTCTTCATCCTCTAGTTGCTGAGATAAGGGTTCCTCATCTATGCCTTTGTTATGGCATGTTGAGTAGACAGAGTTGTATGTGATTCAGCCATATTTGGGCATGCTGGATCTGAGCATTTATAACCATTCAGGTTTCAAACTTGAGCTATAGGAAATGTGCTTTTCAATGCTAATTTTACTAAAGTTAAAAGATTTGAAGTTCTCCTTTGTGGTTGAAGACATAGAGTCTACAAACATTTGATAGTTGTTCGCGATTCCTTCTCACTAGAATTTTTATTTTCCGGTCGATTAGGAGAATTCTGTAGACTACAATCACTTGAAATTATCTAGTAAAATTAGCCTTTATACATTATACATTCCCTATTGATGGGTTGATGAAGTGGAGGTTCCTCTACTATGACGTTTCTTATGGCATGTTGAGTAGATGGAGCTTCCAGCGATTAAATCATATTTGATCTTTTTGGATCTGGCCTTTCATATCCATTCAAACCTTAAGTTTTAGGACGATGAAAGACTTCAAGCTGTTCTAGATTGCTTTGTTGAAGTGTGTAGTCATAAAAATCACTTTATTGACTTTCAAACCTTTGTACATTAGAAAAGATGGTGTCCCAAACATTTGAGAGATCGTCTGCATATACTTTGAAAAGAATTCATTTATCTTCCTTGAAGAAAAATTTGCATAGATAATTTTAAATATTTATTCAAGGATCTCAGCATGCAACAAGATGTCGACCTGAATAAATATTTAAAATTTCTCATGTCTTACAGGGACATTATAAAATAGATTAAATTTGAAATTTTGAGATTTTAAATATTTATTTGGGGATATTAGTGCATAACACTATGTCAACTCAAATAAATATTTAAAATGCCCTTATCTCGCAGGGAGATTTTATATAAATATTGTATTTTGAGATTTTTAATATTTATTTAGGGATTTTGGCACATGACGCGATGTCGACCTAAATAAATATTTAAAATACCCCAAATCTTATGGGGGATTTTTGTGGGCTCTTTTAAATGCATTCTTGTGACACAAGAGAATTTAAAAATATAAAGTATATATGCTAGTAAATATGTATATAATATACAATGCATTAAATAAAATATTTTCTTGGGTAATTTTATGCCTAATACTTCTTTAGGTATTCGACCATTAATCGGCGGCAAGTGTCTATGACCGTGTAGGTTGATAAGTTGATAGGCATATCCTTGGTACACCTTCTCAATGATGAAGGGGCCTTCCCAATTGGATATGAATTTGCCACCAGTTTTTTGATCTGAGATGATTGGTCTTATCAGCACCACAACCAATTATCCTTCTTAAATTGCTCGTTGGCGCACCATCCGATCAAATGATTTTTCCATCCTTGCTCGATAAATATCCAAGTTCTGTTAGGCTTGCAATCTAATCTCATCAAGTGCATCAATTTCCTCCATTCTTAGGCGAGCATTTTGTTCTTAGGTTAGATCATTCTGGAATGCTACTCGAAGTGATGGTAGTTCAACTTATAGTGGCAATACTGCTTCAAATTTGAATACCAGTGAATAAGGAGTGGCTTTGGTTGGTGTTTTGTAAGTTGTATGAAACACATATAGCCCTTCTGCAATCTTCGTATGCCACTCTCTTTTGTTCTTGGTGAGGATTTTCTTCAATAGTTTCACCAGCATCTTGTTAAAGGCTTCTTCCAATCCAGTTGGCCTAGGATTATATATTGATGAATATCGCCAATCGATCTTGTGTCAATCAACAAACTTATAAATATTAGTGCTTCTAAATGTTGTGTCATTATCTAAGATTATACAGCACGGTACACCAAATCTGTATATAATATTATGGGTAAAAAGGTTGATCACATGTTTGGATGTGCCCTCTTAGAATAAAGTCGCTTCTGCCCACTTAGAGATGTACTCTATTGATGACAAAATAAAGTGGTTCCTGGCTGACGATGGAGGATCTATCGGCCCGATTATATATATGCCCCAGCATTCGAATGGTAATGCCGCTATTGTAAGGAGTAGAGGATTTGGCAGTTGATGTATAACATAACAATGGATTTGACAGTCATGGCACCTCTTAGTGTGATCGATACTGTCCCTCACCATTATTGACTAAAAATATCCCATCCTTTTAATTTCTGAGCAATATAACCATGATTCTAAAGCTTGAGTTGCTTTACGTCTCCTTGCTACATGATATCCTTCTGGATAATTTTCCATAATGATCTGGTGGAGAAGTAAAGGGTTAATTGGAATTTTATCTCATTGGCTTGAATTTGATACTTCTTCTTCCTTCGAGAATTATAACAAAGCAGACTCTAAGACCCTACGGGTGTAACCCCCAATGAATATAGGCCTCTCCTCATTGATATTTGGCATTTTCTTGGCCAATATAGCTAGACAATCTACTTTATTATTTTGACCTTGCAAAACTCAAGCTATTCTAACACTCGACACCTATTTCAGAAGCTCGAGAGCTCATCTATGGTAGTGGGAAAATTCAAATTTGCAAATCTTGTAAATGCCCATGACTTGATTTATTATGAGTTGAGAGTAGCCGAAGATTTTGAGATCTTGAACTCTGATATCGATTGCTATCTCCAGTCCTGCTATTAGAGATTTGTATTAAGCTTCATTATTTGTCTGGGGTTCATTCAAACTAAATGAAAACCTTATTATTCCTCTCTTAGGTGATATGAAAATTAGATCGTTGCCATCTCGGACCCTTGCAAGATTTAGAGGTCGGTCAAGTTTAACCGATGATGCCCCATCAAAATAAATCCCCCAAAATGATTTTTCATTCTCTTCATCCTACATGATTTGCTCATCAGGAAAATCATTGTTGAGTGGAGAGTCTGTTGGGATTTCAGGTGCAACGAGGAAATCTGCCAAAGTTTATCCCTTTACTACCTTCTGTGGCATATATGTGATATCAAAGTATTGTAATCTCATAGCCCACTTGGCTAAATGACTTGTAAATATTGGTCTTGTCATTAAGATCTTCAACGGATCGATCTTTGATATCAATGTAATCATATGAGAAAGCATGTAGTGGCTGAGCTTCTGAACTACAAAGATCAATGCCAAATAATGCTTCTCAATTAGTGAATAATGGATTTTTGCTCCAATCAATTTCTGACTGATGTAATAGAATACATTTTCCTTGCCTTCTTTATTTTATTGAGCCAACAGTGCCCCAAGAGAATCTATTAATGTTGTTGTATATAATATCAAAGGTTAACCTGGAATTGGCACTGCGGGAAAATACATATTTAACCAGTATCTTTTAATACTACCGAACGCTTCCTAACATTTTGAATCCCATTTGAAACTAACATCTATCTTCACCGGTTTTGAAAATGGCTGGCACCTACCTGACAGATTTAATATGATTTGTCGAATGAAAGCCAAAATCCCTTATAATGAGTGAAGTTGATGGAGGTTTCTAGGCGGTGGCATCTCCGTGATTGCCTTGCTTTTATTGGGGCCGATCTCAATTCCTCGATGATGAATAACATACCCTAAGAATTTCCTATATGAGACTCCGAAGGCGCATTTAAGAGTGTTTATTTTTAGAACAAACTTTTTAATTATCTTAAATGTGATCCTCTGATCATTTAAGTGATTTTTTAGCCTAAACTTTTGACGACAAGGTCATCTACATAGCACTCAACCATTTAATGAATTAATTATAGAAGCACTTAGAGAGAGAGAGAGAGGGAGAGAGAGTGAGTGAGGGAGAGAGAGTGAGTGAGAGAGAGTGAGAGAGAGAGGAAATAAGATTGATGGAGAAAGGAAGAAAGAGTGAGAGAGTGAGTGAGAATAGAAAGAGAGGGAGGAAGAGAATGGGGGAGAGAGAGAGAGAGAGAGCATGTATTTTATTTTAGTAGCGTCGTTTATTTTACTTTAGTACATGTTCTACTTTAGTATATGTTCATTTTAGTTTCAATTATGCTCTTTCCAATACTAGTTTTATTCTTTACATGTACTTGTTTACGAGCGTCCGTAGATAACAATTATAGGAGCTACAGCTTGCAGTTTGAGAGTTTGCCAAGAGCTAGAGGTTTCTAAGAGCTGTAGCTTGCCAGGAGTTCGAGGGGTTTAAGTTGGGACTTTTTGAGCTGTTATTTCAAATTTTTAGTTTCTTAGTTTTATTACTTTGAGTTTTAATTGGTGTGTTATATTTTAGGTTGCTTTGTGTGAACATTATTCTACATTTTATTAAAATTTGAATTAATTACTTTAATTAATAAGATTAAATCATTAAAACATAATTGTATTTATTTAAGAGAAATTTTAATTAAAGTTTAAATTTAGTTTAAAATTAACTTCTCAATTCATTAATATTTTAAAATTATTTAAATTAAATTGGTTGCTCAATTTTAATGATTAAATTTAATTAATTCTTTTTTAAAAGATTTAATTTTAAATGAATTAGTTCAATTAATTACGGTTTTGATTTGTTTTTTTAATTAGCAATTTAAATTTTAAATTATGATAATTAATTTAAAGTTTTAAATTAAAAGCCTAACTTTATTTGATTTAAAATTTTAAACTGAAATTAAATTTATCAATTAATTATTTAATTTCATTCCTTTTTATATCTTTTTTATTAACTAATATAATTTTAATTAATCATTTTTTTCATTAAAAGGGTAAATTTAAGCCTTTTTTTTAAATTGGTTAATTAATATTTTAATTAACCGATAAATTCTTCTTTTAATGAATAAAACTTGTTCAGTTAATTGAAACTCTCCAATTTGGTAGCCTCGCAAAATTTCAGCATCCTCCTGGCGTCCTTGTCTTATGAGGGGAGGTTAGAGAGGACACTTGCTCTTTCAATCATTCCAGCCAGATTAAACCTATAATCGAGGGCTTTGAGGGAGCCAATTAACATTAGATTTAGTCTTCAACTACAATCTAATGATTTCGGTACTTGCTTTAAAATTTAGCAATTTTCTAATAATTTTGGGGGCATTTTGGCGCCCCTCCCCGCAAGGGAAAGTTCAGGAGGGTATTTTCCATTTAAAAGAAAATTTGGCTACTTCAATGCCCTTTCAAGTAATGATAATGTTCTTGTAGCTCACAAAGGTAACTAGAAATAACTATCTTAACTTTTCTTGGGAAAAAAATTGCAACACTACCAACCAATAAAGCCTTAAAAGAAGTCCTCGTTTTAATAAAGCTATTTATTTATAAATGTAATAAAAATGTTTGTAAGTAACTGCTCATTCTTTTATTAGTGCTCATGATTGAATTGTTGGTCCCTAAATTATAATGAAAAAGGCCAATTCACTTGAGCACATAAGCCTTTATATTTGATTTGGTGATTGTTGGCCAACATGAGCCATGTCATCCTATCATTTATGTTTGTATATGATTGGGCCAAAATATTAGGCCTTACAACACTAACATATTTGGAAGTAGACTTGGAGAGGTTCTTATTAGATTGACTTTTCATTATAGAAAGAATTTTATGCTTTATGCAAAATACATGATAGTATTTTAACTAGACATACAGCTAAATTGTCAATCCCCAGCCTATTATATAACAAATTGGTTAAGCACAAAAAAATATTTGAAATCATTATTTTATTTCTAAGATATTACCTTATTAACCCTATCCCTACACCACTACAACAACATCAAGCTTTTATCCGAGGTAAGCTACATGAATCCTTTTTCTCCAAGATCTCCTATTAAAAGTATAATTCTCTTTTTAACCTAAGAAATCTATCTTTATATTTGGAAAACTCATATGTAAAAAGAACATTATTTTTTCTCAATGTTTGTTCCCTCCCTCATAATTTTGAGAATTTTTTATACCTATTCATACTTATTAAGAGAAAAAATAGGGATTGCTCGCTCAACATGAGGGTGAGATGAATCTAAAATTCTCCTAAATATTATTTGGAATTGTTTTAGGTTTTTTTAAAAAAATTTAGTATTTTTTAAAATTTTCTATATTTACTTATTTTTTATTTTATTCAAATGCATCTTAATATCAAGAGCACTCATTCTATCAACTCACTTGAGGTTCTATAGTTTGTATTGGATTTTTTTTTTTAAGTGTGTCCATTGTTTAAAATTATTTAGTTCAATTTTTTTGGGAGAGATGAGTGGGGTGTTTGTTAATAGCTTCAGTTTTATTCAGATGTTTAAATAGTTCCACCAACTTCACTTATTTAAATTTTGGTGGCAAATGCATAATGATTTTAAGTAGTTTATATTTTGTTTACTTAATAAATAGGTCATTTCTATGGGAGAAGAATTTGCATCAATGGATAGGGGTGTCTTGCACATCATTTTTCATTTGAGTTCATCATGTGACAAAATATAAAGAGACATTTATTTCACACTCATTGGTTAGTCACTAAAGTCCATTTTAAATTATTTTTTGCTCTTTTATGGGACCTATTGTCAAACTATAGGTATTTCTGTTGCCTCTTTTTGCATTTACAATCTAATGTTTTCATTTTCATCATGTACTCAAAAAACTTTTATTAAAATTTTTAGGTAATTTTTTAGTATATATTGGCAACAATCCACACATCACCCTTCAAGGAGGATACCATAAAGCATGTCTTTCTTTCTCACCATGCCAAGAATGATGTTTATAGGTGATGCATGGGACTTAACAAAAATTAAGTCATACACCACATTAACATAAATGTATGTGGATTCTCCAAACACCTAGAGACTAATTTTTACATCCACCAAGCTAAGAAAGACATCTATGGACCTTGAGATGATTCAATAGATGATGAAAATAGAAAACTACTATCACATAGTTTTATCATAGCTTAAGAAAATATATGAGAAATAGGGCTGCAAACGAACCGAGCCGAGTCGAGTATATGAGTGTTCATGTTTGTGTTCATTTAATATCAGCTTGTTCAAGTTTGGTTCATGTTTGTTCAAGCTTTATTGTTTATGTTCATGTTTGGTTCATTTAAATTAATGAGTGTTCATGTTTGGTTCTTGTTCAGTTCATGTTAGATCGTTTAGTGCTTATCGTGCTTGTTCACGAACATATTTAATGAATTTTTTTAACTATCAAACAAATACGTTCATGAACATATCTATGAACAAACACATTTATAATAAAAGCAATTGTCTGTGTAACAAGGACAATGATTAATTATATTTATTAATTTTATGATCAAATATTAATTATTTTTATCTAGCTTATTCACGAGTTGAAAATCAAACACGAATCAAGCTTTTATCGAGCTTTTTATCGAGCTTAATGTCGAGCTTGTTCATGAACTTCAAATGATGTTGTTCGTGAACATAAATGAGCCGAACGCATTAGTGTTCAAGTTTGTTTATTTAAGAATCGAGTATTTAAAATATTGTTCAAGCTTGTTTGTTTAGCTAATTAAACGATCACAAACGAGCTTTAATCGAACCGAACAACGAGTAGCTCTTCGAACGTTTAGTTCGCTTACAACCCTAATGAGAAACATGCAAGGCACACAACATAGAATATACTACATTGCAATATTGTGACATGTTAGACAGAAACGAGGGGGAAGAATTTATAAAGAGAGAAGAAAAAAAAAAAAAGAGATGTGGTCAAGAAGAGAAAATAGAGGATTGACAATGGTTAGGGCTCAAGCTGGGAACAAAGGTGTAAAAAGAAGGGAACTTAGGATGGTTCATAAGTTTTTTATGGTCAACCTTATAGAGTGCTCACACAATTCCATAATTTGATTTCATTTATTTTTATCAATAATTTTTTTGGGGAGTCAAATTCCTCCATAAATTTACAAAAGTATGGGGTTGTATTGGCACCCTTGTAAATAATTTTTTTAGGAAAATGTTATAATTATTATTTTATTACTATAAATCTTTTTATTTATTATTAACAACTTATTTTTAATACACTTATTGTAGATACTTTTTGTTAATTTTATTTTATTTTTATTTTTTTTGCATACAAACATTTAAAGATGTTAGTGTGCTCCCAAAGAATTTCCTCCACTACATGCAAGTCCTTTCCTTATGTTACAAGACTCCCAACTTCAATAATATGGGAGGTATTCCACGACCATTGTAGCATTCTAGATATGTCAAGATTATTCAACTCGTGATATAGACATTGATTGAGCGCTCCTTCTGTATAACTGAGATGTCATTAGTCCACATACATTTTTCTCTTTGTTCAACATCATTTTATTTAATCAAGATAACTTATTTAACATCTATGAAAGTTAAAACTTTCTTAGAATGATATCTTAGGTAGTTCCCATAAATGAGTTTTATACATTTTAGCTTTTCTATTTCTATGAACATCATAATAATGTTTAACGATTTCTCATATGTTCAAATTATATAGTTAGTTATCACTCTCGATCACAATATCACTTTTGATTACATCTAGTTTGTAAACCCAATGTCACTTTATTTTAGCAGAAATAATTTGATTTGGAGAGAAGAATATATTACCTTTGTTCTAAGTGGATGGAGAGGGAATGGAGATTATTGATCATATTATATAATTTATTTCTTATATAATCAAATGAACTTTTAAGTATGATTAATGTATTGAAATGATTTAGAAGGTGGGTTTAACTAGCCTTATCACAACCAAATTTGAATTCAATCATGTGAGTGATGATTGGATTCAATTTTAATTTGAGATGATTTTGATACTATTTTCTCTTTTTTTTATTTTTGCTAACTCAACATAACTTCTTAGTTCTTGTTTAGTCACATGAAATTTGGTGGTGACTTTTGTGTTCATTATTTTGTTCAATTTTGATCATATGAAGTGCAGTTGTCATTGCAAATTTTTAAAAAAAATCAATCTAAATGTGAGGAAACATTATAGAAAAAGCAGTCATATCCTCCATGCCATGAAA
Organism: Dendrobium nobile; assembly: GCA_022539455.1. Classification (NCBI taxonomy): domain Eukaryota; kingdom Viridiplantae; phylum Streptophyta; class Magnoliopsida; order Asparagales; family Orchidaceae; genus Dendrobium; species Dendrobium nobile. The sequence goes on from CM039725.1 coordinate 16,169,451, forward strand.
CCATTTTTCCTTCCACTCCATTTAAACAACCATCTTTGTGTTATTCTACATGTACACTCAACTATCAGTTTATCTAATTTAAAAAATAATTTGCTAATTTTTTAATCAATAGTCTTATCACCCCCTAAATTATTTAAAATGAAAAGTTAATGAAGTAATATATAAAAAAAAAGATATAAGCCTCTTATGCCTCAACATTTAATGCTAATATCATCTGCCTCCACCTTAACATAGTACCCCCTACACATTCACTTGTAAAAGCTATACTCGTCTTACTTCTTAACTTACTCTCTTGCAATGCAATATCATTGTCCATCCCATAAATGATAGTGTCCATATTATACATTAATTTTCACTTCTACTATATTTAACTTTGATTTGAAATGGACCCGAAGACCCTGAGACAAGGATTTCATTTTTACTTCAAGTTACAAAAGTCACTTTAGATAATGTGCATGATCCTTAAGTTGATCCTCTATTTACTAGTGATCCAACATAGCTCAAATCTCACCCTAAGCTAAATTCCTCATGTTTTTTTTAACTTTTTTGCCATAAATCTCATCAATAGTTCACCACAACATTTTCTAGCTTTTCATCCTAAATCTCATCTGATAGTTCACCCCAACAGTTTTTGGCTTTTCCCTAAAACATATCTGATAGTTTGACAAATTTACTGAAGAAAGGGGAAAGATCATTACTTTAGACATGAGCTACCATTGAGAATTCTCATATGGATGGAGAACGTTGTCAAAGGAGGCAGAGAAGCTTCATTTTAGCAAAATGGGGGAATGATCATTGCCTTTGAGGTGAGCCAGACTTGTCCAAAGAGGCGAAGAAGCATCAATTTAGCAACTCCTTCAAAAATTGTAATGCAGATGATGTGGAACAGCAACGAATAGGTGAGCACAAGACCAAGAGCTTAGATAGCCATGACAAAGAAAAATAACATCTTCTTCAGCACCAACAATCAATCACATGAAAAGGGAAGATCATTACCTTCGTGTTATAAACATGGCTTATGGTCCAGCTTCACAACATCATCTAAAGGCAAAGAAGCTTTGATTTAGCGAAGGGTGGTAGGATCATCACCTTCGTGAGCTACGCTTCCAATCCATCAAAGAATGTTATCCAAGGAGGCGAAGAAGCTTCGATTGAATAGCAATGACCATGCAACAATAGGAAAAAGAACAAAGAGGAGAGAGATCATTAAAATAGATATCTCTATAATAAGTAAAAATCTTATATTATCAAAAAGAAAGATCATTATGGATAAACTCACAAGTAGAAGTTACACTTCAAATGATTGACCCATTTAGCCGATGATCTACGGCAATGAGGATGCGAAAAAGCAACTCAATCAACTGGACAACAAAAAGATCATTAACTTGAATAATAAAGTATAATTTTTGCTAATTAATATAAATATTAATTAATAAAAAATACCTCTATCTAATAACTATGTATTTTGATTATTAGATTTCTATGAGATTACTTAGAAAGTGATAATTAATATATATTAGCAAAAAGATTTTTTTTTATTTTAATGTTAGATTAGTAATATTAATAATTAATATTTAATGACTACATAAAATATCTACTATTAATTAATTTAAAATTATTAACTTAAATCATATTATTAATTAATTTAATCATAAATAGTAATTGTATGTAATAAGCATAATTAGATATGGTTTAATTAATTTTATTATAATATTGTAATATATGCTAATTTCATCATTAATAATTTTTACTAAATTCTTATTTGATCTAACATATGTTAAATCCTAAAATACATAACTAAACAGTACATCAAAAAGTAATCGAATTTAATCTCTATTATGCCAAAAAAAATTATGATTTAACAATCTATGGACTAAATAAATTATAATTTAGAGAATTTACTAACGGGATGTTTGGTTGCATATAAAAAGTGCAAAGTAAAATGAATAGGTTTTGAAAATATTATTGTTTGGTTTAAAGTAAAACAAATGACGTTTACAAGTTTGGTGCATTTGAAATTAGATGTGTAAACGAGTCAAGTTGAAGTCGAGTCATGCCTAATTTGAGTTTGACTCGCCAACCAAATCTTGAGCTCAAATTCAGCAAGAATCACTTGTATATTAGAAAATTGTTTTGGGTTAATGACCAAACTAGCATGTGGTTAAGAAGTACTTATACTAAAGCTTATGTCTAGGTTAATCTTGTCAACAAGCTACAAGCTATTGTTTGGGTAATGAAATGCATGAAAAAAATTTCCATAAAGTTCAATGTGGTGGGAATTCACAATCATGCTTTCATTATGGATTTGTCAGATACTCACTTTGGTAATGCTCTCTATCGTTAGCACCACCAATCTTCTAAACAACATTTATGAGCTACTTCCACCTTGAGAAACTAGAATACCCCCTCATCCAATCTTCCTTCTTTTATTAATTTCCTATAACATAACAATGTTGCTCGTGCCAAAAATGCTTATCATTCATAATATCTTTGCACCAGACTATAGCAATTGGAATCAAAAAATGATAAAAATAATATTTTAACACAAATATAAGAAATATTTTAACCAATAATTTGATTCTTATAGAATATCATGTGAGCAAGAAGATGGTTATTACTTATTTAATAACTTTTCATGTTTTTTACAATTCCAAAAGAACACCTAAAAGCAGGAAGAATGTCTCTTCTATTACTAACAAGACCTTGAACTACAATTGAATGCGTACACTAGTCCCTTAATAGTTCAACCTATATTTGAAATTATATTGAACTTATATAGGAGCTGAGGAGAGAGAATGTGTGAGGAGAGAGAAAGTCTGAGAAAATTTTTAATTTTTACTGCATTATTCCAGAATCTTGAGTTTGCAGAATTCTCGCTACTACTATTGGTGGCGGAGGGTTGCTGGCCATCGATGGCCGATGGTCCAGTTGATGTGAGATGATCTTCTTTTGGTATTTCTTTGGCTTTAACTCGTCCGTTTTTGTCTTCACCTCCATCTTTTGGAGACGGAAAATCTGGCTTTCTATAGAATTCAAAAAATGTTAAAATCTTTGGGAAACCATTAATCATTAATGAAGGAGGTTTGTTACTGACTAAGAAGAATGATGTTGAAGTTATCGGGAAAGGGAAGGAAGTGGTTATGGAGAATATTTAAAAAATTCAATTCAAATGTGGCAAAATTTCAGAACCTAGAATCGATGAAGCATCTACGTCTTTGCTATCTCATTCTATCATCTCAGAGAGGATTGCTCTAAAAAAATCTTCTAGTATTGAAGCCAAAGAGGGATTCAAAAATGTAGTGGAGAATAGTAATCAAAATGTGATTAAAATTAAGCCATCTGAGGATAGCTTCAAGATGGAGAAGGTTAGTGTGTTTCTTACTCCAGCTATAGTGGAGAATAGTACTAAAAAAGTGATGGAGGATACATTATTGGATCTTGTGAAAGTCGAAAATTGTAATTTAAGGGAACTAGGTTTATGTGTGGACAAAATTGTTAATGTCCCCCCCAAAACCAAATAACAATGCTCGAACAAATGCTAGGAGCAAGAAGGATAATATAAAGGTTGATAATCATAACCTTGTTGATTGTTTATTGAATGATGGAAAAACAATTAAGCTTTGTTTACAAAATGAATTGTAAAATTCCAAAAAATTATTGAATTCTCTGGTGATAAAGGTATTTGGAGGGAACATTCCATTTCATGTAATTAGTACTGAGTTGAGGCAGTGGGCTCCTTACGGTAAATTCCATCTAACAATGTTGGGGATGGATTGGGTATTTTACTAATTTTATGAACAAGAGCAATTAGAAGTGTTGTCTTCTCTAATTGGTCATGGTCTGTTAGAGGATAGATCATTGGGGTTGACAGATGGTCGCCGAAATTATCTCCTATGTCCTTAAAAGGTTTGACAACCCCTGTATGGATCATGATGACAAACCTTCCATTACAGTGCTGGGATGAACTAAATATCTTCAGAATTGCTTCTATGGTTGCGAAGCCACTCTTCATTGATGGGAACATGTTTTAGTGGGGTAGGAGAGAGTTTGTAAGGGTTTGTCTACGCATCAAGCTTGATGAATAGCTCCCTCTTGGTGTTTGGGTGGAAGGATGTTCGAGAAATTTTTGTCAAAAAATTGAATATGAGAGGATTCCAAATTTCTATTTTGAATGTGAAAGGATCGGCCAACTCAAAAAGGATTGTCTAGTCATCATCAAACAGAATTCTAATCAGGAGGATTGTTCATAAAAGTAGAAAGAAGCTGAATGTTATAATATTAATTGCAATTTAGTAGCTGACGGAACTTTGGATGCCATGGAGGGTTATTGACCATGGGTCCAAGTTAACTATGGAAGTAGAAGTTATAGAAATTAAGGTCTTAAAAGAGGGAATCAACGTACTACTGGAATGTATATTAAAATGTATACATATTTAGTGAAGGATAATTCTGTGAGAATTCATGCTAAAACTGGCTTCAATGTTGTGGGAAAAGCAGTTCATATAGTTCAAGCCGACTCTGATTTTTCTGCGGGACATACTGACCACTTAAAAGAAAAAGAATGATGTGCTTCTGATCCGGAATTACTCTTAGAGGTGCTGAACAAGGAGCAGGAACTATGCAGCAAACCTGGTATGGAGCCTAAAACCAATATTTTTTCTGTCATTAAGAATATATTTGATGTATTAGATGGCTTGATTGAAGAAGGGGAAATTATTGTCCCTAAAGAAGGTGTTCACTTATGCCTGCATGATAAGAAAGAGATTATAGAAATGGCTGATAGTAATCCAAAGAATGATATGGAGGTATCTAAAGAAGAATCTGGTGGAAAAGTAAATGTTTCTTCTTCTATTATAAAGAAAAAAGGTGCCAAATAACTTAATGGCTTGGGGCCTATAAACTCTGCTCCTAGGAGTAGGAGGATGGATGGGGATAAATTAGGGATGGCATCCCCTCAATTCCAAAAATGTCTTCTATAGTATTTTGGAATTGTAGAGGAGCAAGGAAGAAAAAGGCTTCTCTATATTTATAATAGGTAGAGAAAAATTATGATGTAATCTTTTTTGGTTTGTTGGAAACAAAAGTTGCTAATACAGGGCCAAGGATTTCTCACATGTTGTATGTGGATGATGTAATTATTTTTTTTTTAAGCAAAGTTGCAAAGTATCACGGAGATTAAGGGAATTTTGGGGAGTATTTGTGAGTGGGAGAGCTAAAAAATAAATCCTTCCAAATCTTCTCTTCTTTTTAGGAAGGCTGTAAACAGAAGGAATTAAAAATAGGTTTCCCGGATTTTGAAATTCAAAGTTGTTAATGAGCTTAATTACCTTGGTGTGAAACTAACTCTTAGAAGATTGGCTGGAAATGATTTCCAATTTATTATTGAAAAAGCTCTAAAAATGACAAATATTTGGGGAGGGAAGATGATTTCTTTGTCTAGGCAAATTATGCTTGTTAAATCAGTGTTACATTCTTATACCACCTTTCATTACACCAATTCAGTGATTGCTAAAAGTATCGTTGATGAGGTTGATAAAATCTGTAGAAGTTTTATTTGGAATAAAGCAAATTGGAATCTTGTAATTCATTATGTGAATTTGGAGGTAATGCGCTTACCTCTAAAATGGGGAGGAAGAGCTCTTCACTATTGTCCTAACAAGGTTCGTCCTTTAAGAGCTAAAATTGCTTGGAAATATGTTCAAGAAGAAGATTCATTACTGCACAAGGTATTCTATCCAAAGTTTGGTGACCTGTTAGGAATCAGTACAGAAAAGAAAGCTAGTTCGTATGCTTGGAAAATTATATCAGATGGAGGTAATTCTTTAAAGATTATTTTGAGAAGGTCATTTGCAAATGGGAAGTCTATTGATTTGTTAAATGACTCTTGGATCTTGGACAAAAGCCTTAGAAAATGGAAAACATTTATCGCTAATGACATTGGTGATACTATGGTTGAAAGTTACATTAGAAATGGTGGCTGGAATTCGAAAAAATTGAATGAAGTTATGGGTCATGAACTAGTGAACCTTATTTGCCAAATTAAAATGAAACCTGAGATGGAGAGAGATAGATTGGAATTGATTTGGATAAAAATTGGAAAGTCTATATCCTCTATGGTGTTTGATGCTTCGATTCAGAACTCAGCTCCAGTTATATATAAGAACTGGATTGGAAAGTTAAACTGATGCCTTGGGTTAAAGTTTTCTGGTCAAGCATTTTTCATAATGCCTTGCCTACTTTACACTTTCTTGCTTACAGAAGGTTGCATTGGGATATTGAATGTCCTAGGGATAGCAACGAAGGAGAAGATATAGAGCATATTGTGGTTAACTGCAAGAAATTACTTGAGGTTATTCGGTACTTAAGTAAATGGGGTTATTTTGTTCCAACTTGCTCTTCTCTACCTGAATATTGTATTTGGTTATCTAAAAAGAAATCCTTCATGGAAATATTATACGGTAACATTGCTTTCTTCACTTGGAAATCTAGAAACAAATTGATTCATAAAGGGATTGAAGATAGTGCTTGGGCTATTACAACAAACACCTTAAGATATGCATCTGTTACTGCTCACTGTGGTAATGGGAATTCGGGTATATGGTGTGTTAATCAGCCGTCTAGGTTGTGTGATCTGCATTGGCACCCTCTTCCACTCGATTGGATCAAGGTTAATGTAGATTCTTCATTACTTCCATCTTACAAAGCTAGAATAGGAGGCGTATTTCGTGATTGTAAAGGTAGATTGCTATTGCTATTTGGAAAGTCTGGTATTCATTGGGATGTCTCTTAATTTGAGTTATTTGCTTCTCATGCTATCAAGGAAGTCATCAAAGATTGGATGTATAAATAAAAGGGAATCATCATAGAAGGGGACAATGCAAACATCATCAAGTTTCTTCAAGAGGAAAAATCAAAAGGTAGCTCTTTCTTTGAATCTTATCATTTTTTTAATAAGTTTAATCATGTAATTTTTAATTGTTTTGATTGAAGAGGTAATAAGTTAGCAGACTTATTTGTTAATTATGCTCTTCTTAGCTCTTTTGTTTGGGATGATATTAGTTCTAGTAAGATTCCTCACTTATTTATGTCTTTATTAAAGGAGGAATCGAATGTTCTTAGATTGTAGTTTGTTTTTCTTTTCTTTCCTTAATGCAAATTGCTGCATTTTCTTCGGAAAAAAAAAATAGTTCAACCTAATTAAAAGTTGAAATAAGAAGAATGTTATCCAAGATATTTGTTGAATCTTAACTATTATAAAAATTTGTTTTTATATGCCTTATATCTCCAAGTAATTGTAAACTTTTGGATATTTTTCATAATCACTTTAAAAATTTGAGCTTATAGAATTCATTAAAATATAAGTTGAATATTGTAATATTAGAAACTTTCGTAAACATAAGTCGAACATGTTTGATTGAAATTTTGCAATTCGTTTAATATGATGAACCTTGATTCTTAGCTTGAAGCCCTTATGCATATATCAATCGAATCAAAATGAAATCTAGAGATAATAAGCTTAGAAAGGAAATGGTATGTTGTCTCTTATATTCCTTAAAAGCTAAAAAATATCAAGATGACACTCATAAATAAAAATTATAAAAGTTAATCATAAGAGGAATATATACTAGTTATGACTTGACATACTTGAACATTAATTTCCCCACACAAAAGAGGGCATCCATTTAGAAACTCAAACACAATAACCCAAAAAGTCTACATGCCCACATGTGCATGTAATTGCTTAGAAATTCATTAACATGACAAAATAAATGGACATCTTATATAATATTACAAGTATAAATACAACAGTCAAATATAATAAATCAAACTCTTTATCTTATTACTATATTTTCAAATTACATACCTCAAAGGGCATGTAAAACAGAGAGCCCTAAATGATATCAATGAATTTTAAAGGATAACTATAGCCAAATTAGAAAAGCATATAAAACTAATGATAATAAATAAAATACTTAAAATTTTATATACTTAGATAGGCTTAAATTACCAAACTTGAAAATATATGCAGTTAAAGATATTGGAATATCAAAAGTGGTCAAGTTTCTCTGTTGTGCTAGCTTGGTGAAAAGATTATAAGGGTTTCTTCACCTAGTTGTGGGGGATAAAAGAGAGACACTAAAGGCTTAGTGCAATACTCGGAGAGAACTCTTTTGGAGTGAACGTAGGTCATTATTTTTACATACCTAGATAGACTGAAATCCACAAACATAAAAACATTTTCAGTTACAGACATATGACTATCAAAAGAGGTCAAGTTTCTCTACAACACTAGGTTGGTGAAAAGATTATAAAGATCCGCAACACTCTTATAAGTATACAGATGGTTATACTCCTACAATAACTCCAAATCATATACTAAAATAAATCTTGCTTGTGTTCCAACAAACATTTTAAAGTTACAAATATAAATGTTCGAGAATGCCACGCAGGGTCAAATGCTCACTAATATAATTTTCTATTTTCAAACTAAATATAATCTTCATATGCTCCAATCATCCCATATGATTCCTAAAATTAATGGTCTAAAAATGTTGCGCAGGTCAAACATTCAAGTCTCATCCTCCTTGAAATGTCTGGAGTTTACCTCACTTGAATTACAAAATGACAACAAAATTCCTATAATAATATAAGTGACTTTAACTTTACCCCGATGATGGTTGTGTAATATAAATATCAATAGGAGGGGTCAAACCTCAAAACTTGTAAAAGCCAAGAGTTCTTAAAATGAAATCTTTCACCTAAAAAACAAAAAGTAGAATTGATTCACCTCCCGTAACCATTTGTTGGGGCTGATATATTTGAAATTAATCTCAGCTCAAAAAGAGCAAACGTCATCTTGTGTGTATCACTAAGATTTATCCTCAAATAGTCTCTTACCATAAGTGACGTGGCACGTTCCCTCTGATCAGATGGTTTTAACGCAAAATAGAACCCTTATATTATGATCAAGGCCAAAGCCCGTATGTTCCCTAACGGTGTCAAACCCTTGAGTAATAAATTATAGAGTATATTCGATAGGCTTAAAACCCTCTATGAGCTAAGGTGGATTCAAATCTATCACCTTAGGCAAACACAAACGTAGGTCTATAAGGTATTCTTAGATGAAGTAGCCCATGGCTACTGATAATGTACCTTCTTTCAGGTTGGGTCGACTACCTACTATGACTAAATAGATTGCCCAAGACAATGAAACTGTTGCCTGGGATAAATTTTAAGTCTCAAACTACAAAATTCATATCCAAAAATATAAACCCTAAAACAGTTTCTATTATACACATGATTTATAACCTATGTGACCATTTTTAATTACTAGCCTTAATCAATAGTTCTCTCTCATTTATTGGGGAATGTAATTAACTATAGGGGCTTATGATGCATGAAAAAATTAGGTTAAAGCCTAATTTTTTCAAGCAAAATAAAAACATAATCTTCCTTGGATAAGAATATAAGAAAACACATAAAGTTCTCAAAACTAGACAAAATATGACTTATACGACAAATAACAAACTTTAATATTATAAAAAAACACTTATAACTCTTAACACTTGCAAACATATGAAATAAATAACACTTGAAGTAGCTTGTCAATCGTCAAGAAGAAAGATACATGTGGGGTGGTCACTTGCGAAGAGACGAACGGGATAAGAGGTTCGAGATGAAGGAGGACAAGGTCGCAAGCTTTCCTAGGAGAAGTGAGAATGGAACAAGCTTGCAAGCTTTTCAACAAATAAACCCATAGGTTTAGGCTCTAAAAATCACATTATAACATCCTTTTAACTTTTCCAGAACACCTTATATTTATAGTAGAAACGCTGGCAGCCAAATAGCCCCAATTATTCCAAAATAACTCCCAAAATTGGGGGAAAAATAGTCACGAAAATGCAGCCTGGGGAGGCAGAACAACACCAAAAAGGCAGCACAAGAATTGGGTAAAACAACTAGGGAAGAAGCCAAAAAGGTAGCACAAAAATTGGGTAAAGAAAGAATTGGGAAAGCAGCCAGGGAGAAAACCTAGAAGCCAACCTAGGGAATCAGAACCAACACCCAACAATCAGCCATGGGAACAACACAAGTACGAAATTGAGGAGACACAAAAAGGAAAAGAGGAATAGGAAACTAAAGGGGGAAGAACCTGGACCTTAACTTTAATGAGCTAAAAAGCTAACTAAATAATATAATGAGCTAAACTTAAGCAGAGAACCATTAATGAGCTGAACTTAAGCAGAGAACCATTAATGAGCTAAACTTAAGTAGAAGCTTATAAAAATATCAACTCAACTTATTTGGGAGACATTTGCCAGAGGAGTTTGGTTGGACGTTGGACCCTTTTTTTTGTGGTGAACCCTTGGTTTGCAAGCCTAAGCACTTTATCATATTTTTCCTACTTCTTATTGCATGTGAGGAAATTGCTTATCGATTATTCTGGGGATAGTTTTTTTATTTTCTAATTTTGTTTTATTTGATTTTACTTTTCATTTTTCTTGGTGTTTGTTTTGATGTTTGTATTCAAGATTGAATCGAGTTTGGTTTTCATTTGCTCTTGTTCTCCTATTTGACTTTTCTTTCTAGTTTCCTTGCATCAATTTGGTATTGGAGCAAGTTAGCAAATCCTAGATTTATGAGTCATGTTGTCATTTGAGTCTTGGTATCAAGTGAGTTTAATTTTTGTTGAGTCTTCTTTTCTCTGTTTAGAAAAAAATGGAAAATCACAAAAAAAATTGAGTTAGTCGTGGAAGAAAGTAATCCAGAAGATTCTAAATCCCAAGTACCAATAGATAGATGGGTTCCATCAGAAGGTGATTTAATACATCCAATACAGAATGAACTATACAAGCTACAAATTAGGATTCATATGTGTATAGAGTAATATTTGAAGAAAAATAAAATTCTACAAGATTAATTCAAATAAGAACGAGAATAAATTTTGAAAATGTATGAAGAAAAAATTAAGAGATTGATGCACCTCCTTCTCCTTGTCAAAAGAAACCTAAAGCAACCTCATCAGGAGAATTGATGAAAGGGGGGGGGGGGGGTCCAAAATATGTAGAGTTAATATTTTTATAAGCTTCTTCTGAAGTTTAGCTCATTAATGGCTCTTTACTTAAGTTTAGCTCATTATATTGTTTAGTTAGCTTTTTAGCTCATTAATAAAGTTGAGGTCCAGGTTCTTCCCCCTTTTAATTCTTATTCCTCTTCTCGTGTCTCCTCTTTTTCTCCCTTGTGCTATTCTCATGGCTGATTGCTTGGTGCTGGTTCTGGTTCCCTTGGTTGCCTTCTCGGTTTCCTCCCTGGCTTCTTTCCCATGTCTTCCTTTACCCGATTCATGTGTTGCGTTTTTGGCTTCTTCCCTGGCTATTTTACCTAGTTCTTGTCTGCTTTTTTCATGTTGTTCTGCCTCCACTAGCTTTTATTTCATGACTATTTTTTTCTAGTTTATGTATGGCTTTTATGGGAGCTATTTTGGATATATATTGGACTTTTTGGCTACCTTCTTTTCTCCTATAAATACAAGATGTTAGGGTAAAGTTGAAAGGATGTTATAATGTTATTTTTGGAGCTGAAACTTGTGGGTTTATTTATGGAAAAGCTTGCGAGCTTTTTCCATTCCTCTCTTCTCCTAGGAAAGCTTGCGAGCTTGCCTTCCTTCATCTCGAACTTCTTATCTCATTCTTCTCTTCACAAGTGACCACCCCACCTGTATCTTTTTCTCGATGATTGGCAAGTAACTTTCTATGTTGTTTATTTCGTATGTTTGTAAGCGTCAAGAGTTGTAAGTGTCATTTTATAATTTTAAAGTTTATTGTTTGTTGTATAAGTCATATTTTGTCTAGTTTTGAGAGCTTTGTATATTTTCTTATATTCTAATCTTAGGAAGATTGTGTTTTTCTTTTGCTTGCAAAAATTAGGCTTTCTCCTAATTTTTGCATGCATTAGCTTGTGCCTACTGGAAACCAGAACTCATATAATAAAGTCCTCACAAAATGAGGTCAAAATTTCTAGGCATTGTCTTATCTAAAACCTAATCTTTTTTTTTTAAATTCTCCTGGAACCTAAGCTCGTTAAAACTCTCTGATATTAAACACGAACAAGAAAAAAAAGAAGGTGCAAGGAGGCAGGGGCGCACATGAATTTTCAGAGCCCACACATATTTCTTTTATAATCTGCAAAAAAAAAAGTTATGAATAATAAGTAAAGAAGGACCTTACTTTCCCTCAATGCCGTTGGATGTCCTCAACCCTCTCTCTTTCTCTTTTTTTTTTTTTCAAAAGAAAATATTTAAAATTATCCATTGTAATTCACCAAACACATATAAACCAAAAATTTCAAAATAACATTTGGGATGAATACAACAAACAAGATTTTTTGAATCATGAAAAGATACAAAATCTCAAAAAATAAAATAAAAAATTGCACTTAGAGTATGGCCAGCATATGGATTTTGGATACTCAAATAATAGAAAGTAACAAACAAGATTTTGCGGAGAACTTTTTTTTTTAAGAAACTACATTGATACTAAATCTAAGATTGAAAATTAAATAAAATAAAGTGATAGACAAACAAGCCCAAAGACTTCTTCAATACCAAACTAATTTGAACCTTTACAACTTATAAATATATCTAAGCACCAAAACTATTTTAAGACAAATTTGAGAGGTGGAACCATGATTGATTAGCTATGATGATGTAAAAGCCTTTGAATAATGTTGATGCCACAATCAATTATGTAAGGATTGACAGATAAATCAAACTAAGAACACCATGAAATAATTCTGATAAGTTCAAAATCATCAAAGAACCAAAGAGTTGCTATCAAAACATCTAAAAGTCCCCATTTCTCATTGATAGTTCCCTATTTATATGCTAAAATTACAAGTCTTCAAAAGTTGAAAAGTCACAAGCATTAAAACCTAGAATTTAAAAAGCTACAAGCATAAAATCCCCTATATCATGCCTATCTAGAAAGGATAGGTATAAATCCAAAAATTGGATAATAATAAGAATTAACAAGTTTATTATAGTACCAAAATCATGCCTCTATGAAAATAAAAGGATTTCGGTTGAATTGGAAAGTTACAAAGCTTTGTAATTAAATGTTGAAAGTTGTAAAGCTTTGTACTTAAATGTACGCCCATTACTTGCTAAAAATTAGGTTTGACTTTGACCATAATCCTCTAGAACTTGGATAAAATTGATGTACTTAAATGGCACAAGTGACATGTCACTAATAGGCTTCAATGAATCTTTTTTAGTGTAAACATCTAGAATCAACCCAAGAGGCACTTTCTTGAGCCTTGTATCGTGCGAACTCATAATTGGTCAAATGGGTACTTGAATGAGACGTTCAATGATGCTCAATGATTTGCGCCAATATCTCAATAATAAGTGGATAACCTTAAATCAAAGAATAATTGGATACTAGTGCCATTAATAAGAACGACAACTCCTTCCATGAGAACTACAAGGTAACTAACAAGGATGACACTAATTCTGATACCCCATGAATTGACCACTAAAATTAGTGTACATCATAAAATGAAGCATCTATTATGAATAAACATGGACAACTAATGTAGTAAATAATCATTATATGAAGAATATTTCAATACAAAAAAAAAGCTAACAATTAGATTTTTATAAAATGTGTCATGTGAGCAGGATGATTATTAGTTTTAATAGCCTTTTGTGTCTGTTGCATACTAAAACAAAACCCTAATGAAGGAAGACTACACCAATCACTTATAATACCTCCAAGTGTAATCGAATGCATAAATTGGTTTCTTAATAGTTGATTAAAAGATGACATAATGATAAGGCTTTCCATGATTTTGATTGCACCTTAACTAATGTAAAAATTAAGTACTATATACCTCACATATCTCAGCTAGCAACAATCACTCGAATTTAACCATTCTTTAATTTTAATTCCAAAATTTGAATCATTCAAGTGATGTGCCAAATTATAACTAATATAACTAACTTAAATAGTAGTAACCTCCTTTAGGCAAGAATGAATCATATACAAACAAATCAACATCACATAATTATTATTGAGTTTGGCATAATTATCCATTAAGTAATCCCCCTATATTAACACTACCAATTTTATCACTAGGATGTAGGTCATGTCTTATTAAATAATTTTGATATGCTATCTTAAGATTTGACCCATAACTTCAGCATATTAAATATTACGAATGAATTCTATTACATGCAAACATGTTTTTTAGGTTTTATAGATGTTGATAACCAAAGAGCTTAAGATTTAACACTAATAAGATTTACAAAATTATAACATATAAGATTTACAAAATCTATTTTAATTTAATCCATTGAATATCCCCAAAAAATGCAAGCATAAGAAAATAGGCACACATTGGTAAAGATAATATAAATTGATTGTGCAATTAATGATAGAATTGAGAGTAGTAGAAGAATTTGGTTGTGATAGAGACGTTGACTATGGATTAAAGAAGAGTTGGTGATCTTATGGGCATTGTGAGGCCAATGTTTTACTTCTTGTGATCTCATATTGGCAATGAAAAGAGGCAACAGTTGCAAACTTTGACATACCAAAAAGAGGGTGAAAAATAAGAGGAGATGGTCAGGGTGTGTTCCATGCAATGCTACTCCACTAACTTGCAATGGATAAAAAGAATATTAGTAAGAGTAATGAGGTGGCTATTGCAAGGTGTGATATCTAGTAAAATATGCCATAATAGAGGAAATGTGGCCTTTATAAAGATTTAGTATTGGCCATGTCAATGGGTATAGTTGGCTTCAAATATTTTAATTTTTATTCATCTTTTATTTGAATAACCTTTGATGTGCGGAACATGTTTGTTGTTCTAGTTTATTCAAATAACTTATTTTATCACAACCACCCATTTTGAGTTCTCATTCATCTTAATCACTTAAGCTAATAAAAATTTATCATCTTCTTTTTTATTTATTAATGCTTTATTCTTTATCTTTTATGCTTTCCAACACAACCATCCTACTTCAAGTCTTTTGCTACTCTTTCTCAAAATTATACCCCCACCATTGCAATCAATTTGGATTTGATAAACTCCACATAAAATGATCCTCATTACATTTTTTTCGTGAATATTAGTCATTGCACACCCATTGGATGTACTAACTCCCTTGGTATCTTATGATATTTAGATAATCCTTTTTAAAATTTATAAAATCTTAAGAAACATGCTCTAGAGATCCCAAATAAGGGAAGGTTGAATCTATGGTTGGGCCAAGGAATTGCTAGATATTAGACTAGAAATAATGACATTTGTGGAAGCTTTAACACATAAAAGTATTGCTTCTTTCAAAATAGACACTATAATGGTATCATTTTCTTCAAACTTTCATACTTAGTTTCTTATCTCTTTATAATGGCTATTCTTGGTGCTTTCATTCTCTATAATCTTGGATTTATTTTTATATATCTTTAAATTATGATAATATTCAATTGTAAGAAGATTTTGCTCCATTTAATCCTTCAATATGTAATCAATAATATTAAATTTTCTCTTGTATTAACTCTTACGTCTTGTGAAAAAATGCACAATCGTATATTTAGCCCTTTCCATGGCCTCATATGTGTATCCCCACTGTAGGCTTCTAACGAACCATGGTTGTCAGAGAAAAGATCTATAAGTAAACATGCTTGTTGTAAATTAATAAAAAATTATAATCGGCCAGCATAACTTGCTCTTTATGTAAACAACTTTATTTAGGTAGGGTAGTTAGCAACCTATGAAAGTAGGAATACAAGTTGAAGTATGCGAAGATGTTCATAAATAAGTATTTCAAGTAAATCAAAGAGTGATCTAAGCTAATACGTCAAAGGAAGTAACTAAAAATGAATCCAAGCTTTAGAAGTAATGGGAAGTCAATAATAGCTTCATAGAGATTTGTTTTACATCATTATCTCTCCTAAAAATAGACATAATTGGTAGTTTGAAGGAAGAATAGAAGAACACTTCCAAAATTTAAATTTTGATAGATTTTGATATGTCAAAACATTTCTGAAGTTAATTATAGACATTATGGAGGAAAGGAACATCAAATAAAGTGCATTGTGAAGTTCCGAGGTGATGTTGTTAGTGGCTGAGAAAAAATTCTAAAAACTCAACAAAAAAATTTAAAAGAGAAAATAATACTTTCATCCCTTACAAGATGATGTCATCTAGAAATAATTCAACAGCTTAAACTAAACACATAAATCTTTATCACTGAAAATAAAGACCTTGTGATGATGAAACTAAACCAAATTAAAAAAAAAAAAAACCAATTCCAATTCAAGTCAAAGAATCTTATAAAATAATGTTTTTCTAGTCAAGACATGTCTATATGAGCTCATATTATATTAGCAAATCATTTATAATAATTACTAGGCAAATCAAGCCTAAATAAATTTGAACTAGATTTAGATGCACCAACATATGATTTTCTATTTTACAATTTAGTTTTAGATTTTTTTCCTTATTATGGTTTACGGATGTGCAAGGTTGGTTGTTGGTGGAGGCTAAGTTGGTGGAGTCATATAGTTGATCGAATTGGATCTAATCAAGTGTCTCCACAAAAAATTGCCAAATTATATTTATCAAAATTCTTCGAAGCACTTCTTAGCAAGAAAATTATTGCTGTAAAATTTTATTCAAGCATGGACACTCATCATTCTTGGGATCGTCACTCACCTAGAGTTGATAGGCTCCACTTTTAAGGTAGATAATCCTCATCTCATTTTGATACAACGAGGTTGAATTCAATAAATCAGTCAACTTCATTATCAGATAAGAAAATGGTTTGGCAGCCTAGAATGGTAACCATTACGACATTATCTATTTTTTACAAAAGTAATGAAGTAGAGGATAGGACAAGAATAGGGTTGTTTGTAATGAAATTATTGCCAGCTAGATAGTATACTTTAGTAGATCTGCATCGTGTGGAAGAAAATTCAATAGAAGAAATGATGGATCATCTAAAATAAATAATTTTACTAAGAAATTTTTAATACTCTCAATTTGGATTAGAGGCAAAGCAAACCAATTTAAACATCTAGGGAGTATAAAATATCATAAATACGCATAAAGATCAGGTGTTAGCTTCACTACTCTATGTTCATTAGATGATGGCAAATATTGGTTAATTATATCAAATAATCTAGAGTTTGGTAGTCTCTTTTTGGTGAACATTAAATCTTTTAAAGAACTCTATTTATAATTTTTAGATGATATGGAAGTCTCTCAAGTTAAGGATGTGCCTCCAAAACATGAAGAAGATATTAAATCTACAATCAACGGTTTAAAAGAAATAAATTTAGGAACTGAAGAAGATCTTTATCCAATTTTCAAAAGCTCTTTGTTGAATGAGGATGATACGAACAAAAAGATAGAGCTATGATCAGAATTTAAAGACAATTTCACCTGGAGTTATAAAGAGATGCTTGGATTATCTCTAACATAATAGTTCACTAATTTGCAATTCAACTAGAAATGTTTCAATAAAACAAGAACATTGATGGATGCGACTTAACATCAAATAGCAAGTAATAGTTGAAATCAAGAAGTTAATCAATGTTGGCTTCATTAGGGAGGAGAAATATCCAACCTAGTTAGCAACATCGTCCCACTAAAGAAAAAGAACGATAAGACACATGTTTGTATTGATTTTAGAGATTTGAATAAGGCTTATCCAAAACTTGAGTTTTTGCTTCCTATATTGGAACTCGTTGTAGTTATTACTTCCTCGTGTATGAAATTTTCTTTTATGGATAGTTTATCTAGATACAATTAGATCTAGATGAATCTTAAAATAAAAAAATTTATAAAGCATTCAAAACCCTGATAGAGATCTATTGTTACAAAGTTATGTTGTTCTGATTAAAGAATGTCAACACAACTTATTAACGAGGAATGACGAGGATTTTTAACTAAGTCATTCACAACCATGAGGAGTGTTATGTAAGATCTAGTTGTTAAAAGTTTTAAAAGAGACAGATCATTTATTTGACTTGAAAATTATTTTTCAAAAACTACACCAATATAATTTAAAAATGAATCCTTTGAAATGTACTTTCAACATCACTTCATAAAAATTATTGGATTTCATAGTTTGATACTGTGAAATTGAAATTGATCCAAATAAAATTAAAGCGATAATAGAAATGCTTCAACCCAAAGGCCTTACTCAATTAAGAAATTTCCAAGGTCGATTAGAGAACCTTAGAATATTCATATAAAACCTTTCAGGCAGAAGTCAGCCATTTGTAACATTGTGCAAGAAATATTCTCCATTTTGGTGGAATGATAATTGCTAGAAAGCATTCAAGAGTATAAAATGTTATTTAACAAATCATCCAGTACTTGCAACTCCCATTTCAGGAAAACTAATTATCCTATATACAATTTTAAGTAAATAATTTGGCATTTTATTAGCTCAAACTAACGAGGAAGGAAAATAGAATGAACTTTATTATATGAGAATAAGTTTATTTCCCCTGAAGTAAATTATCATCTGATTAAGAAGCTATCTTTAGCCTTGATATTCACCACTCTGAAGTTAAGGCACTACATGCTATCCCATAAAGTAAATTTTATATCAAGAGTAGACCTTCTACAACATTTGATGACTCGACCAATGCTATCAGGAAGATTAGCTTGATGGTCAATGTTTCCATCACAATTTTAGATTATATTCATTCCTTTACAAGAAGTCAAAGGACAAGTCATTGCATACCTCTTAGCAGCTCCCCTAGTGTTGCATAATTGCTTGATAAATGATGAATTACCATATGAACAAATCAAGGAATTAGAATCAAGTGAAAGGTCTAATCCTGATTTTCTTAAGGCGCTGCCTCCATTCAAGGAGCATTCGATGTTATTTCTCCTTCACAAGACATAATTGTTGAAATATTCAACACACCAGATAAAGGTTTGATATATTATTCTTACCATATGTTAGAATCTTATAAGAACAATGAAGCTAACTGTGAGGCACAGATAAATTGCTTAGAATTGTAAAATCTAAATGAAATAAAAGAGATAAAAACTTTTAGAGATTCGTAGCTTGTAATCAATCAAGTTGTTGGAATATACAAAATATTCAAAGAAACTTTGATTCCTTATCATCAATATATGATTCATTTATTAAAACATATCCCAAATGTAAAGTTATACAGGATTCCTGTGGAAATAATTACACAGCAGATGCTCTCGCTAAGCTAGCAAAAGCAATAACATGTCCCAAAGGAGATTAAATTCTTATAGAGGTGCAAGGCCAACAAGTTTTATCTCCAAAAATTTTGAATGCATAAATAGAAAACCATCAACTAAGGTGAAATTGTTTTTAGCAACTAATGATTTTTTTTTTTAGGGAAACCCACAATGGGGCATATGCGTTGATTAAGGCAATATTGTACACAATCCTTAAAGAGACCTCAAGCTCGCTGCTAATCAAAGAGCTACAAAAAGAAAGAAAAGAAAACCCTAAGAGCTCAAGTTTCCCACTCAAAAGCAGTACAAGAAAACTTAAGTGCATGTTACGTTGCTTAAGAAAAAGCACACAAAAAAGGGGATCTAACAAAAAATAATAGCCAAAATGCTCCCAGCAACCAATCCTCATGGCAACCTTATAATCAACCATATAAAAAATAACCTGCAAAAAAGACTGATAGGCAAGAAGGATATAGCAGAAATATGGACTAAACAATATATAGGGGCACCCCAAAAGAAAAATAATAATAATAATAGTATAAATATCAAAAGGAATAGAGATAGCCAAAATAACCTCCTGATCAATCTCCACCAAAGTAACATAATAGAGAAAGTAAGCAGCAAAACAAGAACATAACAAGGCTAAACAAACAAATTCTAGAAGAACCAACAACTAAGTCCAACTCCACCCTAAAAGGATACATCCAAAAGAAGTCACCAAGACTCCCACCAAAAATGCCATATAAGGTAAATAGTAACAATAAAATGAAGTCAGGCCAAGAAGATACCTTGGATAGTAGGCAATAACAGACTGATAACCACCCCAACCTGCACCCCAGAAAAAGCCCAAGTAAAGACACAGAGAAACCTAGCAACAACTTAAGAAAACCCATTCAAACCACAATGTAAACCAAGAGAACCTCCACAACCTGCAACCTAAAAGAAGGAGGGGCACAGAATATCCCTACAATAGCTAAAAAACACCAAACCAAACCAACCAGAAATACAAGAGCAAGAAGTAGAGAACCTAGCATAAGAAAACTGAATAAGAAAACACCACTAGAAAGGACCCAAAGAGGGTTGGAAATAGTAATGCAACAAAAATATCATAACTAAGTCACAAACCTACCAAGGGACTGCAAGAGCACCCTACATAAAACCACCACCCCACAACAGCCAAAGGGGGAACTCCACAGCCACTAAAAAAAAAAAGAACCAATAAAATTAAAGATTAACATAGGATAAACCAATTTGATCCAGCCTTAAAAGGCATTAAATAAAAATAGGCAACTGAGCAAAAGAAAATTCAGTAAAAATAATGAAATTACTACCCATATAGGCCATGGATTGCACACACGCTTTCCCCTCAGCCAAAATGATAGAAAAGGAGCAATTAAGAGAGTTCAAGATCTCCATGATGTCCTTGCAAATGTAAAACAGGCCAGAGGAGTAAATGTTATCATCATTAACATGAAGTAAATTGAAATCAATGAAAGACCCAATCTCCAGAACAGTATTAATATGAGAAAGGTTAGCACAAAGATTTTAACCATGAAGCACAACAAAGTAAATAGCAAAATTGATATCACCATTAGTCACAGGACCAGTAAAGCCTAAAATGAAAGTGCCATTATGATATTTAATGAGGCGACCACAACCAACAATATCACCCAGTTTAGCACAAGCCACATTTAACTTAGTAGAGTTAGGGAGAGGCTTACTCTAACTAATGAACCTTATCAGCTTATGCTACTTGTCCACCTCCAAGTTAATACCAAAGGTAGGGCCAGTAAATAAAAAGTTCCTAAAATTCTTAAGCGAGAGAATATTAGCAGAGTAAAAGGTAGCCACTTTATCCTTAACTTTAAGGATAATTCTTTGGTGATTCATAATAACCCTATTGAAATGCGAATCATTTCTCTCAAGCCAAAGGAATCAATCAAGCAAATTGTAAATGGAACTCCTTAAATTAAAAAAGTTAAGATGAAAAAGATCCTCAAAATAAGATCAAACCTTGACAGCAATAGGACCATAAATGAAAACATGATGCATATTGTGAACATGGTAACAACATTGGCATTTAGAAGGAAAGATGAAACCTCTTTTCCTCAAATTCTCATCCATAGGAATAAACTTCAAAGAATTTTCCAAATAAAGACAAAAAATTTAGAGGGGAAACATTTGTGCCAACTCATTTTAAAAAGCTTAGAAGACTCATTTTTAGATCTGAAGGAGTGCCAAGCAACGTTAATTTTAAAGGAACCATCTTTAGTAAAGATACAGAGTAAGACATCATTAGAGATAATGTTAAGAGGAATCTTAAAAATAAGCTAAATAATTAAGTCAGAGAGAACAGTAAAAAGAATGTCCAAATCCCATCCATAATTCGAAAAAAAAAATAGTTAACCTTTACCTTAGCAATAGAAAAAAAGTTTAATAAAGAATCTATCGACTAGCCATTCAACCGCCGATTTTGTCAAAAGAAAATATTGCCATTACCATGACCCTAAACTAAAAACTTTTCCACACTCCATTTAACCGAGCATAGCTGCAGCTAGACTTTAGAGTGGCCTTTAGAAAAACCACACATGGAAGGATGTCTTCCCCTACAAAACTTGGCCAGTATAAAACTAGCCCAAAGTCTCACATTGGACCAAAGATTATACCAAAGTTTGCAAGAAAAACCAGAAGCCAAATCAAACATAGTTTTACAACCTAAAGCTCCTTCTTGAAAAGTCCCCCAACATTTACTCCAAGAAGACCAATGAATCTTAGAAATATTCCAGTACCTTTCAAAAAAAATTTAATAAATATTTTATCAACTCTCTGGCACACATTCTTAGTTGGAAAAAGATTTTGAAAACTACAGACCGAAATAGTGCATAAATCACTTTTAATAAACATAAGACGGCCGCCAAAGGTTAAGAAGTGAGATTCCCAAAAAGATAATCTATTTTGCACCACATAAATTAAATCATAAAAAAGAAAATACTTCTTTCTGCCT
Source organism: Dendrobium nobile (assembly GCA_022539455.1). NCBI lineage: Eukaryota > Viridiplantae > Streptophyta > Magnoliopsida > Asparagales > Orchidaceae > Dendrobium > Dendrobium nobile. The sequence continues at coordinate 16,191,691 of CM039725.1, forward strand.
TTATAGAGAGGAATGCCTAGGTATTTTAAAGGCAAAATACCTTGAGTAAAACCAGTAAGATTCTTAATATCCATAACACAATCAGAAGAAACATTTTTAGCAACAATAAAAGAGCTCTTATGTTTATTAAAGGCCAAACCACTAATCAATTCAAACTGATAAAAAAAGCTCAAAACTTTGTCAATCCTATTAATCGAAGAATTCGAAAACATAATTAAATCATCGGCACAGTATAAATGAGAAATTTTAATACCACGTAAACTTCTGAAATAGAGATTAGGATTTTTATTAAAAAGATCATCAAGGTCCCTAGAAAGATAATCAGTACCAATAATAAACAGCCATATTACCAATCTCATCACAAACCTCAATAATAGAGCCATCCTCACGAGAAATTTTATGGATGCAATTAATAGCACGTTACTTATTTACCAAAGAATGAAAATATTTAGTATTGTTATCACCTTCCACTAAATGCTTGATAGCCACTTTCTGTTTCCAGAAAATATCTTCCTGAACGTGAAACTTACAAAGTTCCACTTTAACTTCTTTCAAAATACAAAGGTTAGACACAGACGGGTCCAACTAATAATGATCCTTAGTAGAATTAACCCTATATTTCATAATTAAAATAATATAAAAATGATATTTGGAAACATTATGATTCCACCAGTTCAAAAATTGCTTAAGCCTTTATAGTTTAAGCCACGGTCTATTCATGCCAGAAATAGAATCATTTAGAAAAAGAGGAGCTTGCCAATTATTTTGGACAACCTCAAGAAAAGACTCATGTTGTAACCACATCTTTTGAAATCTAAATTGAGAAGGAGTACCATTGGAACTATTCTTAATTTTGATAAGAACAGGGGAATGATCAGACAGGGTGCAGCTAAGGTGTTCAACCTTAGTAAAATCAAAAGAGCTAAGCAAGGCATTTTTTAAAAGAACTCAATCAAGTCTTTGCCATAAATGCCCACGATGCCAAGTAAAATTATTGCTAGAAAAACTAATATCAATGAGACTATAATCCATAATCATGTCATTGAAATCCTCCATCGACTGATCTATAGGAAGAGAACCCCCTCTACACTTAGAAGGGTTGGAAATAGTGTTAAAATCTCCAACAATAAGCCAAAGAAGGTTGCAAATACTATGAAATTGAATGATTTGATCCTATAAAAATCCTTCTAGTATAATAAGAGGAAGCTGCATAAACAAAAGACAGACAACATTGAAAATTAGCAATTTCAATATTACAATGCAAAACATTACTAAAGTCCCCAATGATATCAATTCTAACATAATCTTTCCAAAAAATCCCAAATTTTTGTTGGCAATATTCGACTTAGCATGTTGAAAACCCAAATATTTAGCAGTATAAAGTAATTTATCCATAGAAATAAGAGGTTCAAGCAAAATGAGATAGACACATTATGAATATGACATAAATTTTTAACTCTAAACTTAGAACAAGGGCAACCAATACCCTAGATATTCCAAATAACGGTGTTAAACGTAAAAAACCAAATTAATGTGAAGTATGCGAACGAGTATTTCTAAGAGACCGTAAGAAAAAAAGTTTGGGTTTTCTTCCTTTCTTACCACAACCCTTGGAGAAGCTCAAATCATGATCTTCTCTAGCATAACATTTAGCCAAAATATCCACTTCCATGCCAGTAAAAGCATCAAAATGATATTGATCAATTAAAAAAGCTTAGTGTCATTTAAGTTACCTGAGGAACCCATAGATTACGACAACTCACCAATATAAAAAATACCATCTTCCAAAGAGGAAATATTCCTCTCAACACCTCCACCGAATTCTTTAACATTCTCGGTTTGGGAATTAGGGGAATGCACTTGAAGTGAAAAATCTTCCTCCGGTAAAAGAGGGTCAATTCTTTCACTCATATGATCATTAACCTGCTCATTTATGGGCATCGTTTGAATAGGATTAGGACAATCAGTAATAATAACAGAAGCAACTATATTTGGCAAAAATTGTTGTGTATAATAAGGAGTAGATGATGAAGAGTCAAGTATAATCTCAGGGTTAATAGGTAATGTTTGCTCCTTGCCATCAAACAAAATAAGTATATTAGCCATTGAAGGATCAACAATTTGAGTAGTAAGAAGTTCACCTCCACAACACAAGAGGAGGGGGGAACAACCTGAATAGGACTAGGTTGAATATTACAATCAACACTACCCTGGGTAATACCTCCATTACCTTCCACCACAATATGATTTAAAGCAGCATTAACATGAATATTCGCATTTCCTTCTTGAAATTTAGAAAACCTGACCAATTCTATTTCCTTCTTAAGGTGAGGATGAAATTTAAAGCATTCACTCAAACCATGCTCGTGTATCCTACAGAGAGAACAAAAAATTAGATAATTTTAAAATTTAACCTTTTTGAAATGACCATTCAATTTAGAACCTAGCCATATCTCCGAAGGAAGTTTTTTAGAAATATTGAGCTCAACCAACAAATGAGCCACATATGACCTTGAAACTGAAGCCTTGGTCTGATCCTTTTGTAGAGGCCTACCAAGGATAGAAGCATGTTTGAAAAGCACTTGAGAATTGAAAAAAATGAAGCATCAGATTAGGAAAATAAATCAAAATAGGAGCAATTGGAGATTCCTCACGGACATCAAAGTTGGGAGTCTATTTAAGGAGCCTTATTTGGCACACCTTAATATAATAAAATCTCCTCAAAAAAATTTTGCTATAGTCCAAGTCGTTACTCAGTTGAATCACAACTTGATGAGGGTCAAGCAATTTAATGTGAAAGGAACTAGAGAGCTTTAAATTCAAAAAAAACATGCAGATAACATCAATATTAGGACGTCTCAAAAAAATATTACCCAGAAGAGTAAGAGAAAAAGGGGTGGCTAGCTAAGCTACAATAGAATTGTCAAACATTAAAGAAAAACATCCCTTGAACGATGAGTGAATAAATTGTAAGGGAGGAGAAGAAGCAGAAGGACCAGCAAGCACATCCTTAAAATATCAAGATATGCCATTTAGAGTAGAAGAAAATAGACGGTAAGATGATGACGAGATCGTCATCGCCCAAATTAACAAAAATGATAGACGAAACAAAACAAGAGCTCAAAAGCAACATGAGTTAGCCAACCACCACAGGAAGGGTGCATAAGCAAGACAATAAGCCACATACTTAGCAAGAAATAGCCCTAGGCAAAACCACACTTGGAAACAAAGAAGAAAAATGAAAAGCTAATGTTCCATAAAGGAACTACACAAAAACCATAGAGAAAAAACCTAAAATAAGATAAAGAGAGAGCCACCAAATGATCGCATACAAAGGAGCCCTAAAATCGCCTTAGAATCGCCTCAAGAGCCAGAGCAAAAGATACGTTACACTGTTGATATATAATTTAACTTAGTGTTTTTATTTAGTTTTAGCAACGGATGATGAAGTGGTGGATTGGAGAAAACCCTTCATAAAATACTTGTGAGAAAAACGCTTCCTCACCATAAATCAATAGTAGAATAAATTAAAAGAAGATCGTTGTCTTATGCTCTGATTAACATCTTATATAAAAGATAAATAATTCAGATATCATTATAGTGTCTAAATAAATAAAAAACATAGAAGATTGTAGAAGTGCATGATGGATTATGTGGTGCACACAAATTTGGGCTAAAATGAAGATGAAAATTAACTCTGGTCGTCGATGACAGATGTTTGCATGAATGTTGCACGTTGTTGTCATCCATGTCAAGTCCACAGTGTACTTTTACATCAGCCACCAAATTTCCTAAATTGAACCATTTCTTCATGGCCTTTTGAAAGTTGATGTACATATATCGTCGGTCTGTTAGATTCTACATCCTACGGAGGTCATGGGTTTATATTAGCAGATACATGTTACTTCTAAAAATGGGTAGAAGCAATTCCTTTGAGAGAAGTTTAAGCTCAATATGTCCTGAAATTCTTCAAAGAAAATATCATATACAGATTTATCTATAACGGTCATAGGTTTATATGTCCTCGTAGAATTATCTATAATGTTCATTCATTTAGAAGAACTATAATTAATATTGTTAAAAATCATAACATCGATTGGATATACTCTACCATATATTACCCTCAAGCAAATGGATTGACATAGGTCTTCAATAAAACCTTGGTTTAAATATTAAATAAAATATTTAATGATAATAAGCATGAATGAAGAGAGAATTTGGTTGAAGCTATGTTGGAATACCCAACCACATTTAGAAATCCAACTTAATCTTTGTTGTATGCTTTAGTCTTTAGTGCATAAGCTATTTTTCTTTAGAAAGTGCAGCACCTTCACTCAGACTTGCCATAAATTACAACATAGCCTCAGATCAAAAGGCTAAACATAGATTAGATGAGCTTAAAGGTTTGGAAGAGAGTCATTTATAATCTCAACAAAACCTCGAGCTATATAAAGATAAAATTATCCATGCTCATGACAAATTGGATCATCTGAGAACTTTAAATTTATATAAATTGGTGCTAGTTCTATGAAGACCATTTTGGCTCATTGAAAGGTAGACAATAAATTTGAAACCTACGTAGGATGGTCTATTTGTAGTGGATAAAGTTTACTAAGGAGGCTCTTAAAAGTTGATACATTATAAAGGAGTTCTTAAAATTCAATTGTTTGGGAATCAATCTGCCACTTTGGTATTTATCTTTGTTAGGTAATCGATCTCTCATTTAATGTCTAAATTTCTTTGTTCAAAAATCAATCTCTCGATAAAGTTATTAATTTGCTAGTTTATGAATCGATCTCTCACTCAGGTATCCATCTTTTTTTGGGAATTGATCTCCCAATCAAAGTCTAAATTTCCTTGTTCAAGAATCAATCTCTCGATCAGGTTATAAATTCACTCATTTGGGAATCAATCTTCCACTCAGGTATCCATCCTTGATTGGGAATCAATATCCCATTCAAAGTTTAAACATCCCTATCCAAGAATTGATCTCTCAGTCAAGTTATAAATTCGCTCATCTAGAAATTGATTTTCCATTCGAGCATCCATCTTTGTTTGGGAATAGATCTCCCATTGAAAGTTAAACATTCCTAACCAAGAATCGATCTCTCATCCAAGTTCTAAATTCACGTTTTTGAGAATTAATCTCTTATTCATGTATCATCTTTATTTGAAAATCTATCTCACATTCAAAATATAAATCTCCCTGTCCAGAAATCGATCTCTCGATCAAATTCTATCTTCACTCATTTGAGAATTGATCTCCCACTCAGGTATCCATCCATGTTTGGGAGTCAATCTCCCATTTAATGTTTAAACTTTCCTGTCCAAGAATTAATTCTCGGTTAGGTCTTAAGTTTATACATTTGAGAATCGATCTCCCATTCATGTATTCATCTTTGCTTGGAACCAGATATGATAGATGGATAAAGTTTCAGTCATGTAGCATCTCCACATAGTACTACTACAATCAATTCTTATAAGATTTTATAATTTATTATTCAAGTATCCCAGATGATGAGCAGGATATGTAATAGATTTCTCACTACAAAATCTGATGTTGTTAAACAACATATAAATATATTATAGAGAGTAAAGTCTCCAAAATTTAATGGCACTATTAAGCCTAGAGTAGCAGAAGACTAAATAACGACATTAGAGAAGAAATTTGATGGAATGTAGTATCCTCCTGAGAAGCAAATACCATTGGCAATTTTTTAATTGGATAGAGAGGCTGAGCATTGGTGGATGGACTAGCATGTAGAAACATTTTAAGGGAGATTGAATTCTTTAATTAGCTTAGAAGGCTTTTTAAATATTTCTCTAGCCTGATTTGTACTCCTGTACGTCCACAAAAATATAATACTTTCTTGAGGTTTATTCAGGAGAGTAAGATCGTTATGCATTATGAGGTAAAATTTGTTGTTTAAAGTATGCTCTGTAATTTTCACGGAGAAGGGATTCTTGGCTATTTTGGAGGATTTTGGCATCCAGTGGTTCTCCGTCAGTCATCTTGGTGCTGCTTTGGCGTCTTAAATTTTTTATTAGCTAAAGGCATTTATGCAGAGATGCAATTTTGATGAAGATTTATCTAGTAGAGGTTGTCTGTTGGACTGATGATTTTGGTGTATCTACTGATTTGAAATCCTTTTTGCTGAGTTTTGCATGTCGACAAAACTCTGTTGGCATGGTTTGGATTTCAATTGTGTGGGATGTGGTTATCCTACTAATATTAGATTCTTGATTGATTTTTGTAAAACTTAATATCTGAAGGTGTTTTGGAATAGTTTTTGTGTTGGTTCTTTGTTACCTACAACATTTCTTGGAACGAATTTTATGCTGGGGTAAATTTCATTATTATGTGCGATAATTGGAGTTCAATTTTTTTATGGTTTATTGATTTTCTTGATTCCATAATTGGTTTGTACGTGTTCTTGATGTGTGATCGTTTAATGTTTATGAGATGGTTGGTGTATGGGTGTTTGGAGTCTTAAGGTGGTTATTTCTATTTTAAAGAACTAGTTTCATTTGGATTCTTGAAGATTCTTGGAGTCAGTACAATGCTGTCAGTTGTGGACAGACACAATTTTTATATGATTGATGCTGGTTATACAACTATTGGGAAGGATTTATTTGGTAATACCGAAGTTACTTCTTTGATCTACGAGGATCAAGTCTTGTTTGAGGTTGTTTCTTGGCCTATTGATGTTGTAGCTGTTGTTATTGCTTCGTCAATTTTGTTTGGATCGTCTAAAGTATTTGTTGTTGGATGCATTTGTGAAGCATTTACGTGGGATCATATCCCAACTAAGCCAATGGATGCTACTTATTTTATCTTTAAATATCTTGGCGTGATTATTGAAGACTGGAAAGGAATGGAGACTTTAGAGTTCCTGTCTTCCAGGGGATCGACAAAGTTGATGAGTTTGTTGGTTGATGTCTGTAATGATGAGGTCGTTCTTTGGTCTCTTGATTTTTAGTTGTTCTTGAAGAACAAATCTTATTGGTTAAAGACTTGAAGGGTTTAAATTTTTTTGGTTTTTCTCTTGTCAATGTGATGAGAGTGGTGATCATTATCAGTTTGGTTCGCTTTGGAAATGATGAGGCCGATTATTGGCCTCTTGAGATGGTTGTCGGTGTTATTACTTCATCGGCTTTGCTTTCTTCATCCACGGTGGTTGTTATTGGATGCCTTGAGGTTTTAGCTGATTCATCTATAGATTGGAGCTCGTTGGCCTCTAACGATGTTGAAGATGGTCACTGTGGTGTTTTGACAGCTATTTTAGTTGCTTATTTTTTTATAGTTTTTTATTATTTTGGTTTTCTTGTAGGGTTTTCTATCTTTGTGAAGTTATTGTAATAGATTGTAGGATTTTTATTAGATTTCATTTTTCATCTCTTGGGAACTCTGGGATACTAATCAACCATTAAGGTTGTTTTAATATTTGGTGTCCCCATCAGTCCAATGGATTTAAAATGGAATTTAGTAGACCGCATATTAAGTATGATTGTTTTAAATGACTTATCTTTGCTTTCTAGTTTGTAATAGTTATTCCTTTCTAATGTAATTTGTATTTATTCAAAAAAAAAATTTATGCTCTGTAATTGATTAACACTCCTAAGGAAAATTGCTATATATTTCTAAGGGGACTGGGGGACATTATAAAATAACTACTTGTTCCATTTCAAATTTCTAATTTCTCTAAGTATGTGGAGTGAGCCCGTCTAATTGAGAAAGATTTGATCGCTAATCAACATTGTTAGAATGCTAGAAAAAGGCATTTTGCAAACAAGATTATACAATCATCTTTACAAGAAAGTATTCAAGAAGCCTAGAAGCTAGGTAAAGAATATTCGAAGTTAATCGACTAGATTAAATCTATTAAGAAATATAAATTACAAGTATTTAATTTTGGTATTATCTACTATAAGAATATGTTATGGGTTCCACATTCTAGAGATTTGAAATTAGTTATTCCACAGAATATCATTCATGTTAAAACATTCATCCAGGAAGTCAAAAAATATATAATGATTTAAAATATATGTTATGGTAGTCTAGATTAAAGAAAGGTATAGTAGATTTTGTATCGAAATAGGAAGTCTGTTAATTAGTGAAAACGCAACACATGTAATTGACATATTTTTTTTAGAAGTTGCTTATTTATTTGTATGAAACCACTTGGACAAAAGAATCTAAAATTATGTAATTGTATCCTGATTTATTTTGATGCTTTTAGTCTTAAAATGTCAAGGATGATATTTTCTTAGGATGGGAGAGTTGTGAAAACTCCAGGATTAGACTACTATGTAACACATTTTGAATTGACTAGAAGATAGGTAAAATGTTAAATTTTTATATTTTTGAACTCTTATACATATGTCTAAGACTGATATGTCTACATGTAAAAGTCTGCATGTATTTTAAAGAAGATTATAGAGGCAAAAATTCATGATTATTAAACATGAAAATTTTCTCCAAGAATTCATTATTATAAAAAAGACATATTTCAATAACCTCCTGGGTCCTGATCTAAATCCTTAAAAAATAAAAAATAAATTTCAAAATTCAACCCTTTGATCTGAACCAATAAAATGTATCGTCTTTCTTGCAAAATAATGCAAACGGCTCACATCTACCTAAAAGATTCGATACAAATATCCTAAGTAACACTAATATATCTAGGAAGGATCTCAACTAGGTAATACTTTTAGGTGGAGGCATTTCTATAATTTTTTCATTTTATTCAAATAAATTTCAATTCCATGGTGTCGATCCATGAAACACAAAAGATTTTCTAATATGACGCCAAAAGAAAACTTAAAAGGATTCATTTTTAAATTGTATTGATGAATTCTTAAGAAAATAATTCTTAAGTCAAATAAATGATCATCTCTTTCGAGACTAGATCACTGAATTAACACTCTATCTAGTGGTGAATGAGTTCATAAAAAATAATCAGCATTACTCAATTGTAAGTTGCTCCAGTATTCTTTATTCCAAGTGCCATGACTTTGTAGTAGTAAATCCCTATCAATCTTCTAAATATTGTATAATTTTTCTCTACGTGATCTATTTTAATTTAATTATATCCATATGATCTATCCATAAAGGAGAATATTGCATGCGAGGAAGTGACATCTACCATGAGTTCTCTAAAATTAACTTCTTGAATTTAACCATGACCTACTACTTTATGTTGAGTCACATACGTCGAGGTGCTTATTTTACTAGAACTATCTCTAATTGAATTGTCAACATAAGAACTACTATGTATGGAGATAATCAATGCATCTCTTCATAAATCCAAGAGAAATAGTCTTTGAATTTTGATAGTATTTGAATCATGTTGTTTGCCTCTTCCTCATTTAATAAAGAACTGATGAAGATCAGACGAGGGTCTTCCTTGATGGCCAAATTTATTTCTTTTAGATCATCTATTGTAGATTTAATTTCCTCTTCAAGTTCACAAGGTACATCCTTAACTTAAGAGTCATCCAAATCATCTGAAGCTTCTAAATAGAGTTCTTTAAAAGATTATCAAACTCTAGAATATTTGATATAACTAAGCAATATTCATCATCATCAAATGAATATAGAGTTTTGAAGCCAATACTCGATCTTAATGTATATTTATTATATTTGTATTTCACAGGCATTCAAATTACTTGGTTTCACCTCTAGTTCAATTTGAAGGTGTTAAACCTTATTAAATTTATTTATAGAGTTTGAATACCATTCAAAAAATAGTTATATTATCTCATCCATGAATGGATCATCGAGGATTTCATCAGTTTCTTGAGGTTTACAACTAATGGAAGGTACAAAGATAATGGGTTTACTGGTAGGGTTTAAATAAAGAAAGACTTTCACCTGCAACCTTTTTACATCATTTTGGGATAGTGGGGTTAAGGAAATATTTTCCAAATACCTTTTTAACCTCTCTATTATAAATAAATCTAAATTTTCTTACTTAGAAATTTGGACCTTATCCTTGTCATTATTAATTTATATAGAAATCTCAAACTCTAGCTGATTTATGAATTTCTTACATTCTACGTCCTACAGGACTTTTTGAAGCATATATGATTCATCCTTCAAGCTAGATTCCAAATCAATATGTATTGTAGGTTTCCTTATTTTCATATATTGATTTTACTTTTCTTGTATTATTTGATTTGACCATCCTTGACCTCTTTCTCTAAGTTATTGTACCATTCTACCACCTCTTTATAACAGAGCAATAGGTGACCAGCGAACGTGATGTTTGAGATCAAAACACTGTTCTTTTTCCTTTTCTTATTCTTTCTTTTTCTTTTTTTCTTTTACTTTTACTTCAGTTAGTATGAGATTTTTAATGAAAATAATCTACTTCTTATATGTCACCTTTAATACAGTGCTCAACTCCCTCTTGAGAGAACTTGGTACACTGATGTATGGTGGAAGGAACCATTATGCATTAATGGAGTCAGGATCAACCTAGGAGATAGTTAAAAGAGGCTTAAGATTCTATTATATGAAATTTAGCATCAATTTAGTATCTTCTAAGTAATTCTAGTAAATTAGAGTTAAATCAAAATATTTAGTCATTCTATTAAAAGTGTTCTGTTCTAATATTAACTTGTAATAGTATAAGAGTATAATAGTAATGTAATATAGTACTAATATTTCACGTTTTTCTTTTCTTATTCTTAAGTATAAGATTCAAAAATATATTATTAAAAAATGAATTTCATTCTAAATGAAGGCTGAAGTTCAGTATTATACTCATCACAGGAAGGGGCAACATTAAAAGAAAGAATATGAAATCCAATGCTTGCCCGATTCTTGGAGATCTATATTCTCGGAGAAAGACAGTGACTTGCACAACAAACCTGGACTTGCTTGCTATCATTCCTGAGGTTGAAGCAGCTTGGCTAGAATAGCTAATAGGCTAGCTTCCTTTTTTTGGCTTTCTTAAGGCAGTTCAGTTGCTTGTCCGATTCCATGCTTATGAGTCAATTCTTCTTTGAAACCAAGTCATTAGACAACACCTGTCTGCGGATTCGATTTCATCTAATGAAAGTTCCACGATTTTATTATAATCTAGTTGTTGTGATTTATATTGATGAAAGTGGAAGTGATTGTAGGATTTCCTTAAATGGTTGGATAGGGGAAAAGAGAGGTCAAGAAGGTTAAAGGTTGACCCGCCCGCCATAAAACAAATCTTTGGCTTTTATCGATCAATCCTTTGGTTTAGTGGAATCAGTAAATCGAGTCGTTCTATCCGGAACAGGAAATCCTTTTTTATTGAAGAGAGATGAATCTTCGAATTCTTTTTTCTTTCATTACTTGAAGGAGAATCTTCTCTCTTTGGGAACAGCCAACAAGGTCAACTTTCTTTAAGAAGAAATATCTTTCATTTGGTACCTTATACTAAAGTAGACTATAGTATTATTTTATGGTTTCAATTTCTTATAGGAAGGTGATTGAACCCAAAGCCCTCTCGTCCTTCTTGTTAAATCCTTATAATATATTTTTATTGGAGCTAAGTTCGCAAGTGTCCACCTTTATGTATGCAAGAGTTCTAAGAGTCATAATGTTGACCGATGCACTCAGATCAACAAGCAAACGAGATACTTTAAAGTTATTTAAATTTATAAAAATATACAACATATGATTATGCTCTGTTGTACCCAACAACAAATTTTCATCAGAAAATGTGACATCTGAAACTTCCTTATAGAATAAGGTTTCTTTTTCTGACTATGTTGACACTATTTCATCCATATATATCTCTAGACTGAGTAAATCTTTGACTGAAGCCTCCCTCATTTCTTTAGAGAGATTTAGGTCATGGTAACTTCTTAGTTTTATAAGAAGTTTTCTAAACAGCAAAAAATTATTATAATCCACCTTGGAATCTCTATATACTCTACATCTAGCTGTTGAACCTATTGAGGATTGTTAAAAACTTTAAGATTATCTACAACTTGATTCCAATTATAAGTAGGATTTTTATTTGGTTTTGATTGTTGATCATCAATCCTCATCTTATTGCCTTATGGTGGACCATCTGAATCAAATACTTGTAATTCTATATTGATAGGATCACCTTATACTTCAGGTATAGTTAAATCACTATTACAATAGTATTGAATATATTCGTATACATCATTTATAGGTATTCCTTGAGAATTACTTTTAGCGTTGTTTATATTTTGATCAGGATACTCATTAACAAAAATAAATATGATATACGCAGAATCATTTTTCATTACTTTCTATGTCCCAGGAGGGATGAAATTAAATTCATATAGAGTTACTGGTTTATGGGAAATATATTCACCATTTGAAAAAATCATAAATTTATCATATCCTAAATTCCTCTCTTAAAGTTCAGGAGCATGATATACTCACACTTCCTTAGGCTCTTTGGTTGAAACGTTATTCTTCTTCTCCGCACAAACTACCAGATTAACCTGGATGGGATTTTGTACTCTCGAGAGCTCCTAAAAATATGAATGATATAATTTGTTTAGGGTTCTTTTAGAATAATGGGATAAAGCTATACCCACCCATCATTAGGTTTTAAAATAGGAGAAGGTGTAGAAGGTTCACCAAATATACATTTAATAGATTTCTGACTCGAATCCACTAATTATTCTTTGGGTATCACAATTATCCCATCTTTATAGTTTCTTTCCATCCACTCTTTGAAAGTTATACAATATTCCAACTCATTACCTAACATCTAATGATACAGATAATAATTGGGTTGCCCTGCTTTACTGACTTCTTTTGGTTTCTTGGGACCAGGGAGTTTAAATCCTACCTTCTTCATGAAACTCTTGAACATTTTCTTGATGGCCTCTTGTTTAAACTGATATACTTTATTCCTAAATTAGTTGAACATGTTCTTTTACTACTCTGAAGTTAGATAAGGTCAAGGTCTAGACTGTTGGTAACCATAAGGACTATTGTACATCTAATACTTAGAAGCTCAACTTGGATTTTTTCTGAAATCTACTTCGATTATATTCCCATATCAGTAGTAAACACTATCCATAATTTATTCTCTAACACTTTATGAGATTTTAATTTCTTCATTTCTAGAGAAGCTGGATCTTTTAGGAATGACAGCTAAGAAGTTTCCCTCTTAATGATTAGAGGCTTTACTTAAAAGCATCTCAAAAGTATTATTTATAAAACCTTTCAGCTGAATAGCTATTATTTTTTGATGGGTCTCTATAGCTTGCTATTTTTACAGCTACGGCTCACATCTCTTGTTGAGGTTCCTCTAACCTAGGATATAGTTTACCAGAATTTTACCAAGCTTCTAGTTCTAAACTACGAGATCACTGACAGTGATGTGATACTTTACACAAGCAAATCTATTTACAAACATAGCTTCTAAGTAATTGAAGGTAAGGACCGACCCATTTGGCAGTTCAGCATACCAATTAAATGCAATACCAAATAAACAATTGATGACCTGCCTGAATAAAAAATGCATTATTGCTTCAAATATTGCAACAACTAGCTTTTAAATGAGTAAGGTGTTGCTTAGGATAACCTATACCATCAACATTTTTGAAGGAAGGTGGTGCGAATCCTTTTGATAAGATACTAAATTGTATTATTCTAGATATGATCCACCCCTTAGAATAGACGAAAAACCCAAAGATTTAGCTAACGTCTCTGTAAATTATTTTTCCACCATTTGCTTGATAACCACAGACTGCAATGATGGCGATTCAACCTTTACATGTTTTTTCAATAGTTTCTCTGATTCTTCTATCCTGATTCCCTTATTCTTAGTATTTAAGTGTAATTATTCTTCAGTAGAAGATCAAACTTGAGTATCCATAATAAGAGGTACATTACCATGCATGATGGAGATCATAACCATCATTTCCTCTTCCTTTTTCTTCTCTTGAGTATTTTTCTATCTTTCTCATGCAATTGTTCTAGTAGATGGTGAGTTGAATCAGCTGTATCATCCTCCTCATCATCATTGTTAGCACTACCTGATTGGTCCTTACCTTTTTCCTTCTCTCTTTGAATAGATGAATGACTATCAACCATGTTGACACTATCAAAAATCTCTTCATTCATTTCGACATCTTCTATAACAGCTTGTTCTTTGATCTGGTGGATACTTTCTTTTAGATGATCCAACATCTCCTCAATTTACTTCCCTTCCATTTTATAATGATCAATCATAGTATATTCTCTAGCAGAGGATAATTCTTTCACAAACTTTCTTTTCCTTGATCTTTCATCCACGAAATCATTCCTATGAGCCATTAATGCAGTTGGAGTGGGAACCATCTTAGGATATCAAACCCTCTTCTTTCAGATACTGAGGTTACTTAATTTGTGAACTTTAATTTTTTACTATCAAATTGAGAAAATGATTTGCACTACATGAGTGGTGTCGATCAACCCTTGATAAATGTTGACTTGAATGGTGAACAAAAGCTCTTACAGGAAGATTTCTAGACAAATGTGAAGATATGAGAGATATGTGATTATACCCTCAACGGGCCAATGCTTTGTACCTTAAAGATCTAACAAAAGCTTGTTGACTATGCACGTGAACTGATGCTACATGTTGATCATGATATGAGAACTTCTTTAACTCCCTACGATGATATGTAACAATATTTGGTCAACTTGTACCAGATTCATGGAATTGAGCTCTTCGTTTTATAAGAGGAGACAGTCCTCTCCTTCCACTTGAGTGTTGTTGGACTTTAGTATATGATACATCCTTAACACTTCAAAGAAATTCAATCTTTAACTACTTGTAACTAGTGGCACAGTCAAGGATTAATCTAATAAATAAATACTTGAATTTCCTCTTTCTTTCAATAAAGAGGGTAGGATAGGATCTTCATGCAATGTAGTGGGAGGAGAATTCATTATAAGCTATACATTCTCTTATCCAGAAGTAGCTGACAGTGGATGAAATCTTCCACTAATAGCTGAGGAGAATTAATATACTTCTTAGAATATGTAAAATCTACATTCCTTGCTACTTTAGTTGCAACGATAATCAGATTGTTCTTTTTGAATAGCTCAACTTTTTAGCTCTTCACCTCATGCGGCGGTTGAAGTTGTGTCGTTAAGACTTAGTCATCTTATTTTCTCTAGAAGATGGCCCCTTCTCAAATTTTTCAAACAAAGGTATTTCAGCATTGATTGGAGACTTCCACTTAATCATGGCAGCTGATTGGGGGAAGGTCAAGCAAGAGAAGATCATGGATTTAGTAGTTATGGGAGCAGCTACAAACCCACCCTTGATGTTAACATGGATGGGATTTGACTTAGGGGACTCAGTAGTTTCCACCTCCCCACCTTGTGGTGAACTAAATGTTACATGTAGGTTGTCAAAATCTTATCCAAACTTAATATGAGTTCCCTTAGCATACTAGGCAGCAATGATGTTGAGGTTGAATATCAATGTTCTAGATATTTACTATGAGTTAACGAAAAACTAAACTAAGTAACTGAACTTGCTAAACCCAAACTAAATGCTTAATCAGAATATCATACTAAACTAAATATTCTTGGTCCCTAAGGAAAATTTTAGATTATCAAGGATTGGAAGGTGAAGGAACCTAACTAAGGATTTTTTAAGCATATAAGGTAAAAATAGATATGTGTTAAACTCAGATTTAGATATAAATAATGACATTAGTGAGAAGATCTTGTATAAGGGAAAAGGATAACTTGAGAATTTGTAATGTAAATCCTAAAATTGACATACCCATGCAAGACACTACATATGCAAAAAGGCCAAACTATAAATAACAAAAAATGCAAGACTAAATATGGGCAACACCACTACTGGAATGAGGACCAAATTGTTATTTTAGTTGGACTAGTCCGCTTGATTTTAATAATGTATTCAAGTATTGATGGGATATGCTAACTGGCGTAAGCATCGACATGCAAGAATTTAGAGTTTAATTAAACACACATATGATAAGCAAATGCAAGATAATAAATAGGTAAAACTGCTACCAGACTTAAGACCAAACTGGTATTTTGATTGGACTAGTCTGCTTGGTTTTTAGGATGAAACCAAGTAATCAAAGGATATGCTCAGCTACGTGAGCATAGACATATATGCATTTGGAATTTAAATAAATGCACATATGACATGCAAATGTATGAAAACAAATGGGTAGAACCCCATACAAGACTTTGGATCAATTTGCTATTTCATTTGGATTAGTCAACTTAGTTTTTAGGCAAAACCATGTAACCATATAATATGCTTACTCGCAAAAGCATATGCAAGCATTTAGAATTTAAATAAATACACATATAACATACAAATGCAAGATAATAAATGGGTAGAACCCCTACCAAACTTAAGACCACATTGGTATTTCAGTTGGACTAGTTTGCTTGGTTTTTAGGATAAAAGTAGTAACCATAGGACTTGATCACCTACATAAGCATAGACATGCAAGTATTTGGAATTTTAATAAATACACATTTGATATGCATACGTAAGACAATAAATTGGCAGATGTATAATCATAAGTTTATGTTGTATTTGATGACCTCGTATAAAAATGAGGTCAACTAAGAAAATATAAAATAAGAGAGAGAGAGAGAGAGATAGAGAGGAGGTTAATAGAAGATTAGCAAGAGGGGAGTGAGTGAGATAAAAAAGAGAGAAAGATGGAGTGAGAGCAAGAGGAAGAGAGAGTAAGAGAGAGTGAGATGGAGAGAATGGGTGAGGGAGCGAGAGAGTGAGAGATATGTATTTTTAGAGAAAGAGAGGTAGAGAAAATGAGAGAGAGGGAGATAGAGAGAGAGACAAAAGGAGAGGTAGTGTGAGAAAGACTATGTGTGTTAAGGAGAGTCAGAGAGACTGAGAGAGAGATATAGAGATAATGATATATGTGATAGAGAGAGGGGTGAGGAGAGTTATAAGAGGTAGGGTAAAAGAGATAGAGATTTATATAGAGAGAGGATAAATAGATAGAGAAGAGAGAAATATTGAGATAGAAACAGAGTATATGAGAGAGATAGAGAGGGAGAGTGTGAGTGAGTGAGTGAGAGAGAGAGAGAGAGAGAGAGAGAGAGAGAGAGAGAGAGAGAGTGAGAGAGAGAAGGGAGATGGAGGGCAAAGAAAGTGAGAGGAAAAGATGTATATTAGAGAGATAGAAAGGGAAAGATAGGGTGGAGTTAAAGACAAAAAGTGTGAGAGAGTAGTAAGAGATAGTGAGAGAGTGATGGAGAGATATAAAGTGTGTGTGAGATAATGTGAGTGACAGAGAGAGCTAGTGAGAGAGTGAAACATAAGGAGAGATAATGGGAAAGAGATTGTGTGTGAGAGAGAATGAGTGAGTGAGGGAGATAGCAAGAGATATAGAGATAGAGAGAGGGAGGTATTATTTGTGATAGAGGTAACTAATAAAGGAGAGAGAAAGAGGGGGAGAGCGATTGATAGAGAGCAAGATGGAAAGGATGATATAATAAGAGGGAGATATGTTTTTTAGTGAGATAGAATGAGAGTGAGATAAAGATAAGGAGATAGAGGAGAGTAAAAGAGATTAGAGAGATAAAGGGATAGTTAGAGATGGATATAATGAGTATGTTTAAGATAAAGAAAGTGATGAGAGAGATAGCTAGTGATAAAGTGCAATAGAAAGGGTGAGAGTGTGGCAGGGAGATTGTGAGAGAAAGGGTGAGTGAAGAGAGAGTGAGAGAGAGAGAGAAGGAGATGGAGAGTGATAGAGAATGAGTGTGTGTGTGTAATAGAGAGTGAGATAAAATGAGAGGGACAAGGAGATAGAGGAAGAGATGTATTTTTAGAGAGGTAAGAGAGTGGGATAAATAGAGTAAGTGAGATGGAGTAGAAAGTGATCTAAAACAGAGAGTGAGGGAGACATGAACAATGAGGGTGAGAGATTGGGTGAGTGTAAGAGATATGTTAGAAAGTTAGAGAGAAGGAGGTAGAATGAGATATTTAGGGAGAGAAAGATTAATAAAGAGAGAGAGAGAGTATGAGCAAGAGAGAGTGAGGAAGGGGAGAGAAGAGTGAGAGAAAAAGTGAGATATTTGTGAAGAGAGCTAGTGGGAGATAGAGAGATGGAGAGTGAGAAAGAGGTAGATATGTTTTAAGAGAAATGGGTTGTGCATGAGAGAGAAAGTGAGAGAGTCAGTGGAATATAAGAAAGAGGGAAAGAGAGAGTAGAGAGGTGAGAAAGAGAGAGAAGTGAGAGAGGGTAATAGAGTCAGCAAAAGAGAGAGAGATGTAGATGAAGATTGAAAGTGGATAGAACAAGAGTGGTAGTAAGTGAAGGGAGAAATGACTTAGAGAGGGAGGGAGAGACAAGTGATATAGAGAGCAAGTGATATAGTGGGATGAACGGAGAGCAAGTGAGAGAGAGAGAGTGAGAGGAAGAATGAGAGAGAGAGCAAGTGATATAGGGAAAGAGAGATATAGAGAATAAGAGAGAGTGAGAGGGAGGTATAGAGAAAGGGAAGGAGAGAGAGAGAGAGAGAGGAAGGGAGTGATAGAGAGAGAGAGAGGAAGTGGAGAAAGGTATAAGTAGAGAGAGCAAGAGATAGAGAGATGCATTTTAAGAAAGATTTAGAGGTTAAAAGAGTGGTAGTGAGAGAAAAAGAGGAAGATGGAGCAAGAGCAAGAGAGAAGTGAGAGTGAGGGAGAGTGAAAGAGCAATCAAGAATGATTGTGAGATAGAAATGAGGAAGAATGATAGAGGGAGCGTGGAAAGGAGTGACAATGTCAAAGTAAGGTAGATAGAGCACAAGAGAGGATGACAGAGAGAGAGAGGGAGGAAGATAGAGAAGGGAAGAGAAAGTGTGAGATATAGTGATTGATATAGAGAGAAAGAAATGAGAGATACGACAACAAAGAGAGTGAGAATGAGAGAGATACGGAAATAAATAGAGTGAGAATGAGAGAGAGAGGAAGGGAGTAGGACAGAGAATGAGATATAAAAAGTAAAAGTAGAGAAAAAGAGAGAGGTAGAAGTAAGAGTAAGGGCAAGAGTGAGTGATAATAGAGGGACACGGGAAGAGTGAAAAGAGGCGTGTATTTATATAGAGAAAGGCTGATGGAGAGAAAGAGAGAAGGAGGGGTGATAAAGAAGGTGTGAGAGATACAACTATAGTGAAAATAAGTGAGAGAGAAGTAAGAGAGAGGGGAAGGAGATTAAAACATAGAAAGGGAAGTATGGAGAATGAGGGAGTGATATAATGAGAAATGGAGTGAATAAGAGAGAATTGAGAGGAGGGTAATAGAGTGAGATAAATAGGCTGTGAGGGAGTTATATTTTTAGAGAGAGAATGTGAAAAAGTAAGTGAGAGTGCAAAAGAAGGTTGAGGCGGATGGGTTCACATATAGCTAGAGAGATTATGAGTAAAAGAGAAAAGAGAGAGAGGGTGAGAGATAGAGTGAGGGAGAGATGAAGATACAAAATGAGCATGGAGAGAGATAGAGAGAGAGAGAGATAGAGTTCAAGAGAGGGAGAGTTACTAATAGTGAGAGAAGGGAGGAGGGCAAAGATAGTGAAAGGAAAGATGTATATTAGAGAGAGATAGAAAGGGCAAGAAAGGAAAGATATGGAGAGAGCATGAGTGAGAGATAGAGAAAGTAGTATGAAGAATTGTGAGAGTGATAAAGAGAGAGAGAGAGAGAGAGAGAGAGAGAGTGGGTGTGTGTGTGTATGTGAGATAAAGTGAGGGAGAGAGAGAGCTAGCAAGAGACAGTGAGAGAAAAGAGAGATATTGAGTGAGAAAGAGAGAGATAGATAGATAGATAGAGAGAGAGAGAGTGAGTGAGTGAGGGCGAGAGCAAGTGAGGGAGATTGCAAGGGAAATAGAGATAATGATAAGGAAGGAGAGTGAGTGAGGGATGGTAGGGGGAACTAAAGATGGAGAGAAGGGAGAGGGAGAGTGATAGAGATATTTTTAAAAGAGAGTGAGATGGAAAGGAAGAGAGAGCATGAGGGAAAGATGTTTTTTAGATAGATAGAAAGGGACTGAGAGATAAAGATAAGGAGATAGTGGAGAGTAAAAGAGAGAAGACAGATAGGGAAAACTTGTTAAGAAAGTTGTTATTAGCATGTTTTACATTCTTGCAACTTATATTGTTTTTGATGATTTCAAATATTATTTTATGTGCAGATATCTCCTAACACATTTTAGAAGAATTGCTTTTGCTCTTGTGTTACTAACATTTCAAGAAAATCAAACTCCAAACCATGAAGACTTCAAATCAAATTCTGCATACAATCCTTTATAAATTGAAGCTTTGAATTGTTCTTTAAATTCAGAGGGACTGATTGTAATTAAGTGAATATAAACATACACACACATAAGGAGATTTTACAAAAGTTGCACTGATCGTACGGGACGACCCTAGTTCGGACAGGACGATCAGATCAGTTATCTGCCCATACTAAGAGAGTGTGAAAGGATGAAGGGTTCTCTGCCCACACTAGGAGAGTGTGAAAGGACAAAGTATTCTCTGCCCACACTAGGAGAGTGTGAAAGGGTGAAGGGTTCTCTGCCCACACTAGGAGAGTATAAAAGGATGACGGTTCTCTTCCAACACTGGAGATAGTGTAAAAGGATGATGGTTCTCTACCGCACCGGGTAGTGGTGGAAAGAGTGTTTGTAAAGGCTTCTCCGCCTTGCTATGAGTGCAAAAGGAGAGACACTATTGGTATTAGTGCAATACTCTGAGGGTGCCTCTAGGGAGTGGATGTAGGCCTGGTTTAGACCGAACCACTATAAATCTTGTGTCGTTTATTTTACTTCTTTTTATTTTTTGCATTTTTTTGTTTAAAAATTATGGTTGAAAAACTTTTTATAAAAATTCATTAAAGTTTATTTTTGGTTCAACTCATTTAAAAGAGGGATAATTAAAAAAAAACTACCAATTCACCCCCCTCTTGGTAGCCTTGGGACATTAACTTAGGTTTAACAACCAATTCACTAGACTCAAAAAGTGGTATCAGAGCTTTGTTTCAAAATAATAAGTTTAAACTACGTTTTTATTAATGTAGATGGCTATATTTGGAAACTGAAATACACCTGAGGGTTACTATATTACTTGACCTCCACTGTTTGACAATATTGTTGCAAATCTATTTTCATGACTTATGTTTTGATGATTGACAAACACTTTCTCTTGGACTGCTTGTTGCTTCTAACATTTTCAGGAATCGAAGATCGGACGAACAAGATAAAACCAGTTCAGGATTGCATAGGTTTAGGGTTGAGACAGTCTGTACTTTTGTTTTTCACTTTTTGAGTCTACTTTTAATGGTCAAAGAGACTGATGATAAGTAACCCTACACACACACACCTGAGAGACTTAGAATTTCTATTTTTAATCATATCGGCTTGGACGATATTTACATCGTCCTGGACGATCAGGCTTTAAACAGAAAGTCTAATTAAGGATTCTTAATTAAGGCAGTCGACATTAATATATCGTACTGGACGATACGTGTATCGGCTAGGATGATAAGCTCAAAATAGAAAGAAGTAGCCGCGATAGACAATTAAATGTATATTGTATTTTTATATTATCGGTCAGGACGATAATTGATCGGCCTGGACGATATTCACAATTATGCCTTAATTGAACAGACAAATCAGGGAAGTAATTAAGGATGATTGATACGATCACATCGTCCTGGACGATTGCAGGATCGACCAGGACGATATATTCCATATCCTTGTTAACTCCTGGACGATCGGGATCGACCTGCATGAAAACAGGGCGATTCTCAGGACGATTTTCTTCTGAAATGAACTAATCGGCCTGGACGATCGTGAGATCGGCCAGGACGATCCAGTCAAATTTCAATCGTCCAGCACCCAGAACAGGGCGATGCCCAGGCCGATCTTCTGAGATTTGTACTGATCGGCCAGGCCGATGTCCATATCGGCCTAGACGATAATGTCGGCAACTTGCATTCATGAGCTCGTTTTGAGAGCTTTTATTTAAGCTATGGCATGGCAACTTTTATAAGAGTCTTTGGCAGCCTTTGGAGCTTCGTTCTTATGGGGGAGACTTGAAGAGAGAGCTTGAAAGGGAGAGAGGAAAGGGTGGAGTTTGAGAGGGAGAAGATCCTGTGAGGGGGAGGAACTCAAGGGAGTGTGGTGGGGGATCCACACGGTTGCTCCGGCGAACTCACACCTTAGTACCATCGGATTCAAGGCTTGT
The DNA here is from genome assembly GCA_022539455.1 of Dendrobium nobile. Lineage (NCBI taxonomy): Eukaryota > Viridiplantae > Streptophyta > Magnoliopsida > Asparagales > Orchidaceae > Dendrobium > Dendrobium nobile. Next base: position 16,213,905 of record CM039725.1, read on the forward strand.
CTCGAGGTAAGTTCACCAAAGAAGATCTCTTTGGTGTCAAATGACCCGGCGACTCCGCCGCACCGGGGAAGGTGGAAGTGATTTTGTAAGGGCTTCTCCGCCTAGCCGTGGGGGCTAAAGGAGAGACACTAATCTAGTGCAATACTTGGGGGGTGCCTCCAAGGAGTGGACGTAGGTCAAGGTTTGACCGAACCACTATAAATCTGGTGTGTTCTTTTCTTATTATCGCTTCCGCATTTATTTTTCTTCCGCACTTTGATTGTGGTGATTGTGGTTAGAGTTTTATCTTTGGTTTTAAAGTTTTCCAATTCACCCCTCTTCTTAATTAGTTTTGGGACTAAGTTCATAGGGCTTAACATCCCTAACGAACTTTCAAGTGGTATCAGAGTAGTTTTTATAAAATAAGTTTTTAAAAGCTTTTGAATTTTTGATCCATGGCTAACCTTGGGAATCGTAACACTATGGATGGGTATTCTATTACCCGACCTCCCCTGTTCGATAACCTACATTTTGATTTTTGGAAAACCCGCATGTCAATATTTTTATAATCTACTAATTATCGCATGTGGATACTTATTCAAGAAGGTTATTCTCCACCTTCTCGTGAAATTATTGGTGTTAAAACTGAAATTTCTTTTACTGAATGGACTTTCGATGAACGTGATTTAGCTCAATTAAATGCAAAATGTTTGAACTGCTTTTTTTGTGCTTTAAAATCTGAGGATTACATGCGTGTCTCCACTAGCAAAACTGGTAAAAAGATTTGAGATAAATTGTGCATCACCTATGAAGGTACTAATGAGGTTAACAATCCCATTTGAACATTCTCTTGCATAACTATGAACTTTTTCGTATGAAACCTCATGAATCGATTTCTGACATGTATACAAGATTTACTCAAATAGTTACTTCACTGCATGCACTTGGAAAAGAACTTTCAAACTATGAAAAAGTTAACAAGATTTTGAGATGCTTGCCTTCGTCTTATGATGCTAAAATTACTGCAATCACTGAATCTAAGGATTTAAACACCTATTCTATTGATAACTTACTTGGCTCACTCATTGCTTATGAGCAAGGGGTGAATCAAAGAAATCTTGATGCTGGTGAGAAGAAAAAGGAGAAAACAATTGCACTGAAGGCGCACAAATCGGATTCTGAATCTTCCGGGCCTGTAAGCGATGAAGTTGCCTTCATCACAAGGCAATTCAAAAGCTTTCTAAGGAAGAAACAAAAGCATCATCAAAGGTGGAGAAAAGGTAAGGATCATAAACATGTTAAAGGATCTTCTGATGTTGTTTGTTTTGAATGCAGGAAGCCTGGACATGTGAGAACTGATTGCCCTACGCTTAAAGATCACTCAAGCAAAGGAAAGGGTGAGGAGAAACCTAAGCCAAGAAAGGATAAGATGAGAGTACAAAAAGCATTTTGGGCAGATTCGGCATCGGATTCATCAGAGACAGAACCAGAAGATGAGACATCAAAATTGTGCTTGATGGCAGACGACAATCCTGATCAAGAAGAGGTATGTGAACTTTCCTACGATCAACTTCTTGAAGTTTCAGAAAAAATTCATGCATCATATAGGAAATTAAAGAAAACTCATGCTAGCTTGAAATTAGAATTTTTAAATCTACAAAAAGAGCATGAAATTTTGATTAAAGACCATCAAACAATTGATTCAATTCATATGAATTTATTTGATGAATTAGTTAAATAAAAATCATTGTAAGTTAGTTGAATAGCTTGATGCATTAGAAGTCTCACACACATCACTTGAATCTGAGTTTAAAAAATCTAAGGAGATAGAGAAAAATTTGAGGATTGAAAATGAAGTTTTAAAGAGCACCAATTTGAAGATTCCAAATGATTTAGAAGCATGTAAGAAAACTAGGATGATACCTACTTTTGATCAATTGCCAAAACCTAGGAAGAGGCATTATAACTCAAACCACTTAAGAAATCCCTTTCCTGGAGTTAGATATTTTTCATGTGGCATGCTAGGACACATCTCACACACTTGCACGATTCACCATAGTACACATTGGGTGTGGAGACCTAAGGTGCATGATCCACAGCATACCACACATGCCATTCTTCTCTTCATAAGAAGGAACCCAAACCTGCTTGGGTTCCTAAATCTAATATTTGGTAATTTTGCAGGAAGGCTCTCACAAAAGGCCTCGTGAGAGTACGTGGTACCTGGACAGTGGATGCTCTCGACATATGACTGGTGATGCCAGCCAGTTTGTTGAACTAGAGTCCAGGACTGGAGGCAAGATTACTCTTGGAGACAACACCACCAAGAAGGTCGTAGGAGCAGGTATAATCGGTAATTCCAAGAACCTTATGATTGAAAATGTTTTACTTGTAGATTGATTGAAGCACAACTTGCTCAACATCAGTCAATTCTGTGACAAAGGCTTCATCGTGCAATTCTTTGAAAACTCATGCATTGTAAGTTTAAGTAACAACACTATTTTGCAGGGAAAGAGGATCAAAAACGTCTACATGCTTGATTTAAATAACATTGAATGTGCTGCTTCTTTTTGCTTAAAAACTGTGATTGATGATTCTTGGTTGTGGCACAGGAGGCTTTGTCATGCAAGTATGAAAACCCTTAGGAAAGTGACCCAAAAGGACCTAGTTAGAGGTGTCCCCAAACTTAAGTTTTCAAAAGACCACCTTTGTGATGCCTGTCAACTAGGAATGCAAGTCCACTCCACTTTTCACCCCATTAAGGACATTAGCACCTCTAGAACTCTAGAAGTTCTTCACATGGATTTTTTTGGACCCATTAGCACTGCCAGCCTGGGAGGGAAAGTCTATGGTTTTGTGATTGTTGATGACTACTCGAGGTTAACTAGGACTAGATTTCTTTCACATAAAAATGAGTCTTTTGAGGAGTTTAAAACATTTTCTACTTGGATTCAGAAAAAGTTAGGTTGTAAGATTTTGACCATCCATAGTGATCATGGGGGAGAGTTTGAAAATGAAATATTTGGAGTTTTTTGTGAGGACAAGGGGATTAGCCACAATTTTTCAGCCCCTAGGACCCCTCAGCAGAACGGGATAGCTGAAAGGAAGAATCGGACCTTGGTGGAAGCCGCTAGAGCCATGCATGCTGAGTATTCACTTCCAAAATACTTTTGGGCTGAAGCGGTTAACACAACTTATTATGTGTTGAATAGGGTAAATGTTAGAGCCAAATTAGAGAAGACACCCTATGAGATCCTTAAGGGTAGAACACCCAATCTTTCCCATCTTCATGTCTTTGGTTGTAAGGTGTTCATTCACAACAATGGAAAGTCTCACTTGGGAAAATTTGATCCTAAATCTGATGAAGGAGTATTCTTGGGATATTCTAGTGTTGGGAAGTCTTTTAGGGTGTTTAACCAGAGAACCTTGATGGTGGAAGAGACAACCCATGTAGGTTTTGATGAGTCTGATCCTAAGAAACATGGAGTAGATGATAATGATGTTGGAGAGATTACAAATGGAGTAGAAAATTTGGGGAAGGGGAGTGAGCACTAAAGTAATGAAGGAGTAGGAGGAGTCACCCAAGGAATAGAAAATTTTGATGAAAGGGATGAACCTTCACACACTTTGCCTAGAGATTGGAGATACTCTACAAGTCAACCCAAGGATTTGATCTTAGGAGACCCTTCTAGTGGAGTAAAGACTAGACATGGACATAGGAAGGAGGTGAACCACTCTACCTTTATCTCTATGACTGTACCCACCACCATTAACCAAGCCCTTACTGATGAGTTTTGGATTTTAGCAATGCAAGAAGAATTGAATCAATTTGTTTGAAATGATGTTTGGGAGTTTGTGGAAAGACCTAAGGGACAAAGTGTAGTTGGGATAAAGTGGGTCTTTAAGAACAAGATGAATGATTCAGGAGTGGTGGTGAGGAATAAAATAAGATTGGTGGCTAAGGGGTACAATCAAATAGAAGGGATGGACTTTGAGGAGACTTTTGCCCCTGTAGCTTGATTGGAAGCCGTTAGAGTGCTATTAGCCTTTGCCTGTTATAAAGGATGTAAGAGTACCTTTTTGAATGGATGTCAAGAGTGCCTTTTTGAATGGGGAAATAAAAGAAGATGTGTTTGTAGAACAACCCCCAGGTTTTGAGAGTTCCCAATTTTCAAATCATATTTTTAAATTAAAAAAGGCTTTGTATGGTTTAAAGCAGGCACCAAGATCTTAGTATGAGAGGCTTAGCACATTCTTACTAGAGAGGGAGTTTGTCAAGGGGAGCGTAGACACCACCCTTTTTCTTAGGAGAGTTGGAGATGATTTACTCATTGTTCAGATTTATGTGGATGATATACTCTTTGGATCTTCTAATAAGAAATTGTGTGATGATTTTTCTAAAACAATGAGCAGAGAGTTTGAGATGAGTTTGATGGGAGAATTATCCTACTTTTTGGGGTTTAGCATAAAACAATTGGAGGATGGAACCTTTTTGAATCAAACAGAATACATAAAGGATATTTTGAAGAAATATGAGATGGATAAAGCTAAGCCAATTAACACTCCCATGACTTCTAGTGCTCCATTGGACAAGGACCCAAGTGGTAAGTCTGTTGATCAGAAGAAGTATAGAGGCATGATTGGATCTTTACTTTACTTGACTGTGAGCCGACCTGACATTATGTTTAGTGTTTGCCTTTGTGCTAGATTTCAAGCTGATCCTATGGAGTCCCACCTAACTGCTGTTAAGAGAATTTTTAGATACCTTTTGGGGACACAAGGCTTAGGGATTTGGTACCCTAGACACAACACTTCTTTTGAGATTATTGGTTTTTCTGACTATGACTTTGCAGGATGCAAGGTGGATAGAAAAAGCACTTCTGGAACTTGTCAATTCATTGGACAATCTTTGGTCTCTTGGTCTAGTAGGAAGCAAAACTCTGTTGCACTTTCCACTGCTGAAACTGAATACATTGCTCTTGGAAGTTTTGTGGCCCAAGTCCTTTGGTTGAAACAACAGGCATCGAATTTAGGATTACAAGTAAGCACCATCTCAATCTTCTGTGACAACACTAGTGCCATATGCATCTCTAAAAATCCTATCCAACATTCAAGGACTAAACAGATTGACATTAGGCATCACTTTATTAGAGATCATGTGACTAAGGGAGACATTGAGCTACACCATGTGACAACTGAAAACCAACTGGCGGACATCTTTACTAAACCACTGGCCTTCGACACTTTCAGTTCTTTAAGGACCAGATTGGGTGTGATTGACATAAATGCATGAAACTTTTAGTTATTTTATTTTACTTTTTGTTTTCTTTTTTGTTTATTTTTGTTTTGACTTTTTAGTGTGTTTTATTTTTCTTTTGTCTCTTTTTACTTAGTTTTCAAGATCATCGCTGATATGGTATTATATTCCTTATCCTATTTTTTTGAAAATTTGTAGTCAATGTGTTTTCATCTACTTAATCTCTTAGATGGTAGAAATATTTTGTGATTGTGTCTCTTTCTCTAACCTATTTTAGTGGCATAGTTTTCTTTTCTAATCAAAAGTGTATCTCAAATTAAAGATTGTTTATGAAATTAAGATCTTTCCTTAAGCTTGCTTAAGCAAATCTATCTTGTATTTATAATGATTAAAGTCTTTTTGTCACATCAAGATCCCTCGTTATTCTTGTCTTTGATTATTAATTCTGCTTGTGGTAATTCTTCCTTAAGTTAGAGAGAGAGCTCCTATTCTCTAATATCTTAGAAGATATATTCACAACTAAGTTTTTTTAAAGGATTATAAAAGAAAATCTAGCTTGCAAAAAATATCAAAATTTGGCCAATGATGCCAACAAAAGAAGCGCAAAGACGCCAAAAATTAAAAAATCTATAAATAGATGCGCAAAGCGCCACTAAATTGACAAGAGGCATAAAATGAGCCCACTGAAAAGCAAGCTATTATCCATTTTTAAATCTTTTAGAACTTAGAAGTTTTGTTTCTCAAAAGCTTGATTTCAATTATCTTACGATCGTGAAAAATTTTCTTTACTTCATCATTTTATAAAGATTTTTTTTCTTAAGACAAGTGATGGGTGGATTCTTTTTCTCATATCCAATTAATTATTTGAGTTAGGTCATTGATTTCAAAAGATGATTCTACCCTAAGAAAACGTTTGAGCTAAGGGTAAACCATGAACGGATATTCTACTATTCTATGGATTAATGAGATTGTTAACTCATTAACTCACAAGTTTTTTAAATCAATCACATGGAATACTATATCATTTTCATGCCTTGGTTAAAAAAAAAAATTCATTTGCTATTTGTCTTTTTGTTCCCTCCTTTTTTTTGATATGTCAAAAGGGGGAGAAGTTTATGAGGTTCCTTTTTGTCGATCATGAACTTTTACTACTAATTATTTTCGTAGTGTTTTGCCATCATCAAAAAGGGGGAGATTGTTGCAAATCTATTTTCATGACTTATGTTTTGATGATTGACAAACACTATTTCTCTTGGACTGGTTGTTTCTTCTAACGTTTTCAGGAATCGAAGATCGGACGAACAAGACAAAGCCAGTTCAGGATTGCGTAGGTTTAGGGCTGAGTCAGTTTGTACTTTTGTTTTTCACTTTTTGAGTATACTTGTAATGGTCAAAGAGACTGATGCTAAGTAACCCTACACACACACTTGAGAGACTTAGAATTTCTATTTTTACTCATATTGGCTTGGATGATATTTACATTGTCCTTAACGATCAGGCTTTAAACAGAAAGTTTAATTAAGGATTCTTAATTAAGGGAGCCGACATTAACATATCGGCCTGGATGATACGTGTATCGGCTAGGACGATAAGCTCAAAATAGAAAGAAGTAGCCGCCATAGACAATTAAGGTATACTATATTTTTAAAGTATCGGCCAGGACGATAATTGATCGGCCTGGACGATATTCACAATTATGCCTTAATTGAACAGACAAATCAGGGAAGTAATTAAGGATGATTGATACGATCACATCGTCCTGGACGATCGCAGGATCGGCTAGGATGATATATTCCATATCCTTGTTAACTCCTGGACGATCGGGATCGGCCTGCATGAAAACAGGGCGATGCTCAGGACGATTTTCTTCTGAAATGAACTAATCATCCTGGACGATCGTGAGATCGGCCTGGACGATCCAGTCAAATTTCAATCGTCCAGCACCCAAAACAGGGCGATGCCCAGCCTGATCTTCTGAGATTTATACTGATCGGCCAGGACGACGTCCACATCGGCCTGGACGATAATGTTGTCAACTTGCATTAATGAGCTCGTTTTGAGAGCTTCTATTTAAGCTATGGCATGGAAACATTTGTAAGAATCTTTGGCAGCCATTGGAGCTTCGTTCTTATGGGAGATACTTGAAAAGAGAGCTTGAAAGGGAGAGAGGAAAGGGTGGTGTTTGAGAGGGAGAAGATCCTGTGAGGGGGAGGAACTCAAGGGAGTGTTGTGGGGGATCCACACGGTTTCTCCGGCAAACTCGCACCTTAGTACCATCGGATTCAAGGCTTGTCTCGAGGTAAGTTCACCAAAGAAGAAGATCTCTTTGGTGTCAAAGGACCCGGCGACTCCGCCGCACCGGGGAAGGTGGAAGTGATTTTGTAAGGGCTTCTCCGCCTAGCCGTGGGGGCTAAAGAAGAGATACTAGTTTAGTGCAATACTTGGGGGTGCCTCCAAGGAGTGGATGTAGGTCAAGGTTTGACCGAACCACTATAAATCTAGTGTGTTCTTTTCTAATTATCGCTTCCACAATTATTTTTCTTCCGCACTTTGATTGTGGTGATTGTGGTTAGAGTTTTATCTTTGGTTTTAAAGTTTTCCAATTCATCACTCTTCTTAATTAGCTTTGGGACTAAGTTCATAGGGCTTAGCATCCCTAATGAACTTTCAAATATACCTTTTGATTTTTGGAAAACACGCATGTCTACTTTTTTACAGTCACTTGATTATCGTATGTGGATCTTAGTCCATGAAAGTTGTACAAAACCAACTAGAATAGTTGATGAAGTTATGTTAGAAACACCTTTTGCAGACTGGACTATAGAAGAACGTGACTTAGCACAACTAAATGCTAAATGTTTAAATAGTTTCTTTTATGCTTTAAAATCTAAAGACTACATGCGGGTTTCCACTTGCAAAAGTGGAAAAGATATATGGGATAGACTTTGTATAACTTATGAGGGGACTAATAAGGTTAAGCAATCAAGACTTAATATCTTGTTACATGATTATAAATTATTTCGCATGAAATCAAATGAATCCATTTCTGATATGTACACAAGATTCACACAAATAGTCACCTCTTCGCATGCACTTGGTAGGGATCTAACGAATGCTGAAATGGTTAATAAGACTCTTCGTTGTTTACCTACTGCTTATGATGCTAAAATTATTGCAATTACAGAGTCTAAAGATCTAAACATTTATTCTATTGACAATCTTCTTGGTTCACTCATTGCTTACGAGCAAGGAGTTAGTTAAAGAAAGATTGATGTAGGTGAACCATGAAAGAATAAGAATATAGCACTAAAAGTGGAAGAGTCTAAGAGTGAACACTCACAACCTAAGGATGAAGATGATATTACATTGATGACTAGACAATTCAGAAGCTTTCTGAAGAGGAAGCAGAAGAGACTCTAGTAATGGAATAGATGTAAATTTAACAAAAATGGCAAGGTTTCTAATAAAGTGATTTGCTATGAATACAGGAAACCAGATCATATCAAGACTAATTGCCCAAAACTCAAAGCCACTCCTAGCAAGGAGAAGGTAGAGGAGAAACCAACTGTAAAGAAGGGAAAGAAGAAGTTTCAAAGAGCTTTTTGGGCGGACTCAGCTTCAGATTCATCAGAGACTAAAAAGGAAGAAGAAGTCACCAATCTTTGCTTGATGGCAGATAGTCTTGATAAATCAGATCAAGAAGAGGTATGTGACTTAAGTTATGATGAATTGTTTGAAGTTTCTGAACACATGCATTATGCATATAGAAAAATGAAAAAGATGCATGCTAGTGTAAGTTTAGAATTGGAAGAACTTAAGAAGGAACATGAAATCCTTAAGAAAGATCATGCTTTAATAGATGACAACCACATGAAACTACTTGACGAATATGATGACATGAATAAAAATCATGAGATTTTAAATCGTCCTATGCTGATCTTGAAAAAGAATTTAAAAAATTTAAGGATGAATTAGAGAGCAAAACATATCGAATCAATTATACAAATTGAATCTTGGAAGATATAAATTTATTTTATAAGCTGAAAATAAAAGCTCTCAAGGAAAATAGGATACCCCCAAAACTTGAAGATTTTACAAATCCTAAATTTTATCCTAAATATATGGAATCCCTTAGAAAACAAACAAATGGTAGAAGACTTAAGAATACTTTTCCTAATGTTAAATGTAATAATTATGGATTATTTGGACATATAGCACACACCTGTACTTTGAAGATGAAATCTGAATTGGTGTGGAGACCTAAGCTGCATAAACTTAGACATATCATACATGCATCTGATTATAAATTGCTAAAAGGAGAACCCAAACTTGTTTGGGTTCCTGTTGACCTCATTTTTGTATGAGGTCACTTGGACCAATCTTGTCCCTAAATCAATTCAATCTCCAAACCAATCTAAAACTCTAGGATTCTCCTAAATCCAGACCCTAGGATTTATTCAGATCTTAGAAATCCAAACCAAAATCAAAGGCCAAAAGTCCAAGTCCTGAAAGCCTTTTCCAGAGAATTTTCAAACACTTCATAACCCAGCCAAATGACCTCCGATTTAGAGTCTGTCATATGCATACTGATGGGACATGTCTCTGGAGGCAACCCTCAAAATTTGTGTCCATTCTGAGGTCTCTAACCCCAGAAACTAAATCAAAATCCAAAGGCTGTAAAACCTTCAAATATTTACAGCCTATGCCACTGGACCTGTCATCTAGAAGATTCTGAGCTTAGAGCCTTCACCAAAGCCTCTAGTCACTTTCAGACCATTAATCCTCATGTGGTTAACAATAAAATGCATTTTTCTGGACTCATTTTAGCCCCTAGTGGTCATTAGCCCAAAATGACCAAAATACCCCTATGGGGCTCAAATATTTATTTCCAATCAAATGAACTCCGAATTGTTTGGAACCACTTCCAACAATTTTCAAATATCAAAACAAAACTTTTGAGCCTGGGCCGACCCCCTGGGATAACCTGGTTGACCCAGTCAACGTAGGTTGACCTAATGGGCCCTTAAGAGTTTAAATGGGTCATTCTAACCCATTTGACTATTTCAAATCATTTAAGCTTTCAAACCCACTTTAATTGATGATTTAAACATAATCGAATTTTTTTGCAGTCTCACCATGGTCAATGTGACCAAGTCAGTTCATTTTGACTTTATCAAACCCATCGAAAATCCCTTATATCCAATCAAGTTTCAACCCATGGTTTTATACTCCCTCCAAACAACTCCCAAACATCTGGAATTGACACTTTGTTGCCACCTCAGCAGTCAACATTTTCATTTGACCAGTCAACACATGGTCAAACCCTTTCAAAATCCCTCCAATTCATCAAAATTTTAATCCTCAAATATTGAACTCCTTCCAACTCACCTAACCAACTTCCAAGCCCAGCTTCACTGCCACATAGCAAGCCAAGTGGCTTTGGACTGGTAGAATAGTTAAACCAAGGTTTAGGATTAGTCAAAGATTGTTAAAACCCATTTTAAATTAATCCTATCACTCCTTAAACCATTCCAGCAGCCCTAATCAAGTGCTGGAACCTTCTCAAGGCTTTTCTTAGCCCTTGGATGGAGATCCAATGACTCCCATCAATCCCACATGGCCATAAAGGGACAAAATGACCTTTACATGTCATTTATCCTTGTGTCCTTTGATCCATCTGCTCCCAACAACTCCCAATGACACATGGCATCATCTGGAGGTCTAACCATTTGATCCTAGCCGTCCAAGTATCCTAAGGTTATTTGAATAGGGCTAAAGCAATGAAATGAGATCTAATTCAACACCTAGCACTCTCTCACCACAAAAAGCCTCTCTAACGGAGCTCTCTGCTCATTCAACTCCACAACCATCCTATCTTCATCTCCAAAACCAAATCCGGCCAGTCAAGGCGGTGGCCGACGATCCTCCGGTGAGAAGTAGCCGAATTTGTTCAAGGGGATTTTCTGCTCGATTCGTAGCTCCTCCGGCCGTGGTATCTTCTACAAATAGGAGCGTGGACAGTCTACAAGTGCAACAAATCCATAAACGGTTCAATCTGTCCAAAATTGAGGTGAAAAATTGAAACGCTAGAGCTAAGTACACTAGCTTAATTCAGTTTCTCTATAGTGCATTTCAAGCTACAAGACTGAATCCTTATTATTTCTATTCATTTATTTGATTAGATTTAAAATTTCATGGATTTTGGTTGACCGGATCGAAAGAACGAGCTAACAAACAAATCCTAGGGCGTTCTCGCGATCTCGCACAGGTATATGGAATATCAACCGTTGATCATCGGATCAACGGATGAGATTTCGTCAATCTATGTTCCGGTCCGGCATGTATCGGCGACTTAGTGCTGAAATCCTGGTCTGATCACATCTGCACCGTTGATCTCTTAAGGCGAAAGATCAAACGACATTTAATCCGAGCTGACTCGGATTAGTGAAACCGCGTGAAGCACCCGGCGGCCGACGCGTGTTGACCGCTGTCGCGCGGTTTCGATCCCGGGAACTAGTGTTCGCCACGTGGATTCCGCCGCCGTCGAACCTATTTAATATATATATATATATATATATTATTTTAAATGTGTTTTTTTTAAAAAAGCTTCTAAAAATCATTAAAAATTCAAATAAAAAATATAATAATTAAAAAAATTCATATTTAATATTAAATATTCAGAATCATAAATACTTTAATTTAAATATAAAATTATTATAAAATCTTAAATATATTTTAGATAATTTCAAAATATCTTATTTTTAAATATTTAATTAACATTAAATTAACTAATATGTCAAATAAATTTTTTTTTATATATATTTTATAATTATATTTTAAAGTAATACAATTTGAAACTAAGTTTAATTTAAACTATACTTTGAATATTTTATTATATATATATTAATCAATTATTTAAATGTTAATCAATATTAAATTGATATTAATTTTTAATAACTTTGAAAATTCAACCTAAATTATGTTAAACCATTTTCAAAATTTAGAGATATTTTAGGTTTGATCTAAATTGATTTGATAATTATTTTAATTATTAATTAATTCTAAATTAATTTAAATACATTAGTTCACCTAAAACTTTAAAAATTCAAATTAAATTCATTTTAAATTATAAAAATATAAATCATATATCAAAATTTTCATAAAATTAAGAATTTTAATTTAAAACTACTTTGAAACTTTGAAACTTAATTTATTTTCATTAATCTTAATTATTTGAATATCCATATTATTTAATCAATATTTAATTAAATATTATATTAAATATTGTGAAAATTAAAGATTATTTTCAAAATAACTTTGAAAACCAGAAATCTCTGAAGCCATTGAAATTGTATTTTGAAACATATTTTGATTATCTATTTTCAAACTTATATTTTACACATGTATAGGTTCATATATATATACACATTTATTTTGAAAACTATTTTGAAATTATATACATATTTTAAATCCTTAAATCTTGAGAGATTTGTTGAAATTCTAAGCATAGACTAAGCATATTTGAATAGAATTAATGGGGATGATTAGTGAATAATCATTCATTGATTGTTCACTAACCTTATCTTAATTATGTATATCTCTTATTTAGTCCTTACATGTTTAGGTTGTGCACACACCACTTAGATTTAGGCTCTCCTAGATTTAGGAATTGATTGTGCTTGTATGTATGTGCATATTAATGTTAAGTTAAGGGTTAGAGAATCCTTGATTCAAAACTATTAAACTTAGCGTCATTAAGGACATTTAATTAGAAAACTTAGATTAAGTTTAGAAATTAGGATACACTTCCTTTCAACTCAAAACTTTACACACTTTAACTTAGTGACACCCTTAGTTCATAGGAAAATCCCTACTGAATTTTGAGTTCATTAAACCCCTTAATTTACTTAATTAAGATTAAACCCTAATTAAGCCTTGAAACCTTAAAAAATTGTAATAAATCCATTTTGAATCTAAATATTATGTACAACCCCTCTAACTGACCAGAATTAAATCCTTAACCAATGAAAAGTAAGACCAAATTGATTGGACGGCAAATTGAACCTTAATTTAATTTTAAATGAAAATCAATATTTTATTAATTTTAATTAATCAATAATAACTAAAAATTCCAAAAATTTCCCAAACACTTGGGAATCTATCCTTAGGTCATCCTTGATCTTTGGAGCTGATTTCAAGGAGTTGCGACTTTATTTGGAGCAAAATTGCAAAAAGGTCCTCTAATTTAGTATTTTCAAAAATTCATTAAATACCAACAATTTCAAATATTCATAACTAATTAAAGAAAAATCCAAATCACCCAAACTCACTTGCATTCAACTCATAATAATGTCTAATATTTATTAAAAATATGAAATTTCCATAAATCTGTTAAATTCAAAAAGTCAACAAACCGGTCAACTCTTAGTCAAAACTAGTTCAAAACTTCAAACCTTCTTAATAAAATGTAGAAAAATCCAATTTCAACGTACTTACTGTCTAACTGATCGTATTAAGGTATAGTATTTTAACAAAATACAAACATTCCAGAATTTGAGCTTAATAAAAAAGTCAATTTTTGACCCTTTAATTAAGTGATTAAAATATTCATAAAAATTTATAAAACTCAAAATTGCTTTAAAACTCAAGAAAATGTTAGTTTAATGTTTAAAACATTCAACAAATCTTTTAAAACACAACATCCATCCTAAAGATGAAGTTTATTGGCTGTACTACTCCGGGCTGCGGGGCTAAGTGTCTTAAGGAGGCTGGTTCCTCGAGCCTAGTGGCACAACGCCACGAATGGATTGTAAAGGGTGTTAAACCTTAAAATAGATTAATCATTAATTATCCAACCTTTTAAAACTTCTAATTCAGTTACATTAATTTAGTTTATCGGCTGGACTACTCCGGGCTGCGGGGCTAAGGGTCCTAAGGAGGCTGGTTCCTCGAGTCTGGTGGCACAACGATATGAATCAATTAATGACAAACTTAAATTAATCAAATCTTTAAAAATCAACAATCAGACCTTAAGCAATTTCAATCAAATATCCCATTTAGGACTTATCAAAACCGCACAACCTACCTCACACACTTTAGATGGTTTGCTAGGATAACTGACTCTAGCTTTAGGATAGGCCGGTGTTTATTTTTTTGATGTGTGCTGGGTTTTCAAGTTTTCATTGCATGTTGTTTGCTAGTTTAGACTTAATGTTCTTCTTTACTTACTTTCTTACTGTACTTTGTACTGTGATTTGTTTGTGCGCTAGATCTACCCCTAAGTTAGGGACGAATTATACTTGTTCAGTCTTATGTAGGTGGCCATGCTCATACAAGGAGATGAAATTAAAGGGGGAAATTAATAAAAAAAAAAATTATATACTCTTCGCACAAGTGCTATAGAAGATGCTTAAGACCCCCTTTAAATACTAAGAGCATGGCCAAGTGTGGCTAAAAATTGTATTTCAAAATTTCTTATAATAAATGCTTGGGATTGTATATACAACTGTCGATTATTAGGATAACCTTGCAGGATCGAGTCTAGATTTTTCTATTTCAATTAATATAAATTTGATTGAATAAGGTTGTAATTATTTAAAATGACTTAAATTTGGGATATAAATAATCAACTTGAATTCCAAAGAGGTGAAGACATCCCTAAAGGGGAGAGTCTTCTTCCATTTGGAAGTCAAGTTAGGATACCTTTCAAATATCCAAAGAGGAAAGATAACACCCCCATTAAGGGGGAGTTTCTTTTCATTTGGATATCCGAAACCGACGAATCAAGATGTTCATGAGAAGACAAAGAAATGGACAACGAGAAGAATCCCAAATCTCAAAGTCATTTGATTTAGGATTAGAAATCTAGGTTGTAGTCAGTGGTGCCCGGCCACTCTAATTTTCTGCAAAAATTCTATGATGTAATAATAATGGCACTTACCTATAGACATTCAATTTGATATATTTAATTTGATTGATTTATTTTAATTTATTTTTGTTGGTGGAATTTTGAAAAAACAGGTTTTTAAAATATTAGTTTTCTTTGGGAATTTTAGAATTAAGATTGAATTCTAATAACACCTTCAAATCATCCTTGCCCTAGATGGCTTTATCGCATCTTCTTTTTCTAGCTTGACGAAAACTTTCTTGTCTTGTAGTTTCGCGAACTCACATAAGGCGCTAGGTGGAATATGATGCCATAGCCCCTCTGAGGCAGCAGGCACTCAGGCTTAGTGACCAGTCTCCGGAGTAGCTTTCCTTCCTTTCGGACCGATCCCAACAGTAGCCGATCATTGCCCAGGTATTCTAGAAGTCGAATCAACTCGTTCGAAAGAGTATATCACCCTGAAAGGCAAAAATAAAATTCCATAACGGTGTTCAGACTTAGAATTATGTAATTCATCTTGAATATCATAGCTAGATTCTAAAGAGAACTCGACACTTCCCCGAGGGGACGAAATAGAGTTCAACTAAATAATCCAGTTACGATATTCAAGGAGTATGATTGTCGAATTCATATCCAAAGCCTTACCAAAGAAGGGTGTGTCTCCCCAAGGGGAGATAACACCTTTCAATGATAATTCTTCTAATATGATGACGACAATCATTCTTTAACTTTTCCCAAAGAAATCTAAGAAGATTTTAAAAAGATTGATTTTGAAATCAGGTGTGTGGGGTTCCAAATCTCCTACGAGCGCAAGCCCTCGTAGTTAATTACATCGTAGGGAGACAGAGACCCCTATGAAAACTCTCGATTAAAATAAGAATGAAATTTTGTTAGATTTTCTAGGAGTGATATCAAAAAAATCGAATAGAATCTTTTGGAAAACCAAAAGGGAATGGATCAATGTTGAACATTTATTAACATAATTAAGGGAGGATAAGTAGGGGACACTTTGAGATTCCAGAACCATCCGGAAGTGTCTGAAATTGGGGTCTTATAATCAAAGATCTGCCCCGGATCCTAAATCTAATTTGGACGCTGGACCAAAGTCATCCGAACTTAACTAATGCAGTGCAGAACCTGGACTTACCCCGGCCTGGATTGGGGAGCCAGCTGACCACCTAATCGATTTAAAAGAGATGAATTCAGTCATTTATGAACGAGTGGTAGAGACGTTGTATTTAAGGTTTTAGAGAATTGGGGCTGACATTTAGAATATTTCCTAATTGGCCCCTTTGACTTATGTTGGGTGCTAAAATGCTAAACTGATGAAAATTAAAATTTTGAATCTTTTAATTTGTATCTAATGCAATGCATGCTGGTCGACAACTTCTAAATCAAGTATGCTTGAAATTTTAAAAACAGGCTTAGAAAATAATTTTTTAGAAGACTGGACTTCCCCAGGTCCGGCACCTCGTCCTCATAGGTCAGACTATCCGGACTCTACCTGCAGGCGGGGAAGGGTCTAAAACAAGGAAAGAGTAATGCAGTAATATGCATGTGACCCCGGGGTCGATCCCCGGCTAATTCCCTAGATTCGTTATCTTTCTATGTTATTTAGACTCACTAAAATTTTAAACTTTTAAAGTTATGAGTATAAAACTTTCACACCCTCACGAGTCTCACGTATCCAGGTGAAAACAAAAGCGGCACACACTCGCCAAAAAAAACTAAGAAAAGCAGGCAATCAATTCATCACATCAAATATTAACTAATTAATAAATATCCATAGGCAAAGTTGCCTTGCTTATTACAAACCAGAGTTTTGCAGAAAGTAAAGTGGCCGGGCACCACTGACAACAACCCGGATTCTAAGCCTAATAATGACGCAAGTAATTTTGAGTGGGATACTCTCAATCTTCAAGTCTTCACTTTTGTTCATCTTTGGACTCCTTTTCTTCAAACTTCTTGGATCCTTCGTGGTGAACTACCCAAATGCATAAGAGGGCACTTCCCTTTTAAGGGGAAGGCCACTCTTTCCTCTTTGGGTGTAAGAGAAGTGTGATCCAAATTTAGATCTTCAAATGAAATAGGAATAGTTCCCAAAAGGGGTATTCTTTCCTCTTTGGAATCCAAGCTTTGGATCTATGTATCCCAACTCAAAATTAACTTTCACAACACTTGACAATCATACAAATTACATTCATTTGAAAATAAAATCTAGACTCACCTGCATGGTTATCCTAAGCAGTTAATAAATGAAAAAGAAATTATTCCCAAGCAGTTCTATATGTGCAAAAAGGAAGTAAAACACACTGGCCACGCTCCTTTTATTTGGGGGCTTTAGCAGCTGAAGCACCTGTGCAAGCATTTATAATAATTGATATTTATTATTAACTTAGCCCCCCTTTTATTGCCCTGCATGAGCGTGGCCACCTGCAGAAAACTATGTGAACATCCAGATCGTACCTAACCTAAGGGTAATCTAATCGCCAAACACATCAATCCATCCACAGAATACAAAAAAGTAAGCAGACACAGCAAAGCAATTTCATCCACAACATGCAGTGAAAACCACGAAAAAATTTCCGGCACACAGCAGTAAAGTAAACACCGGCCTAACCTAAATCTAGAGTTGGTTGTCCTAGCACATCATCTAAAGTGTGTGTAAAAGGTCGTGTGGCTGGGGTAGATCCTAAAATGGGTGGTTAATTAAAGTTGTCTAAAATTCTGTGTTTGTTAATGCTTAAGAGGGAGATTTAAGTTAACTTTAAATATAAATGAATTAGGAATTTTAGTTAAATGCATTTTAGGAGTTAATTGATCGCTACCTTTGTTTCACACCGAGGCCGTGAAGTTTATTTCACCTTCCTTGGGGCTAAGCTAATAGCCTCGTAGGCCTGGGTTACCTAGTAGCATTCGGGGTTAATTAAGTTATTTTAAATTGGTTGGAATTAAAGAGGTGAATTAATATTAGGGGAATTGATTACTGATTTTAATGGGTTGGTTGAGAATTTTAATAACCTATTAAAAAGGATTTTAGAGGTTGGAGAAGTTAATGGGTTTTAGGGGGTTATCCGGATACGTTAACTAAAGGGTCAAAATTTGACTTTTAAAATTAAAGTTGATCTTAAGGGTTTCAAATTTTTAATAAATACTAGACCTAATCATGAGTTGTTAGACAGGTGGCACATTCAATTTGGAGTTTTCTGCAAAAAAGTTATGATTTTTAGAAGTTCTGGCCCGTTTTGACCTAAGGTCATCTGAGATGTTGAGTCCTTGGTTTTAACTAAATTATGGAGGTTTAATATTTTTAGAGAGTAATGGATTCTAATCGAAGTCATTGGCCATTAAATTGATTAATCAAAATTTTTCTGTAATTAACAATGAATTTTGGAAATTTTACACCTTCGTAGAGCTTATCAAATTGCTACGACTAAGGGGTCTGCTTAAGGGTTTGAACCCAAATGAGCCCTAAACTCCTTGGGATCAATTCCAAAGGCCATAAATGACCTAAGGATAGATCAACAAGTGTTTAGAGCACTTTTGGGATTTTTAGGATTTTTAAGATTAATTAAAATTGATTAAATTCTAATTACCTAAGGATCAAGCTAAGACAAATCTAGAGATCAATTTAAGAAGGTTTCAATTCCTATTGATTAGGAGATTAATTAGGAACAATTAAGGATATTTTATTGGATTTTACGAATTAAGAATAGCTCATTATCAATTAATTGGGATTAAGGCCATTTCTAAGAAGGATTTTTTAGGCTCCTACTTGGGGAAGCAAATGAACTCCAAATTTGATGAAATTTGGACCATAGGATCACCTGACCCTAAGGACTAATCCCACAAAATTTGATCCCAAATTGAGTAATCTAAGGTGGTTAACCAAACCACCCAAGGTGAGCTCTAACTCACATTTAAATCACTATGGGGGTCTATCCTCGGCTTGGATTGGGGCAAAATCAGTGGCTCTACACTCCTTATCCTACACATCATCATCACACCAAAAATCACACCCTAAATCCCATTGGATAGGTCTATAGCCCCTCTTGAATTTAAGGGTCAAACTATGACCATTAAACTTAAAAATTAGGGAAAATGCCCTTGAACAACTTAAAATGGGGAGATAAAATTTGGACATGTTAGAAACATGTCCAATTTCAATCTCCCAAAATTCCTAACCTGGTGGACTTGTATTTAAAAAGTAATTAAAGAAATTCATAAAATGCTCAAATTGAAATTAAACCTGAGACTAACCTAACTAGGGTCTGGAACCATAGGGCTTTTGTAGATCTCCCTGAGACCTTTCCAATGAGCCTAATAACACCTAATTTGGACAAGTGTGCAAGGAGTTATGAATTTTTGAAGTTCCCTTGAATTTCTGGATCTATTAATCCGGCAATTACACAGTCAGCAACCGTAAACACGCGCCGCGCCCTGATTGGCCATGCAATCATTGGCGCTAATGGTTAACGGTCGAGCTAACGAAAGCCGTTGGATGGCGAATCAAAAAGCTGGGATTAACAGCTCTCCGATACCGCGGGATTTAATCCGAGCCGTTGATCGAGATCAATGGCTGGGATTTCGTCTTCAACCTCCCGCTCGTATCCGAGACCGCAGGGCTGTTAGGAAAGTTGCTATTTGCATATTTTACATTCTTGCAACTTGTATTATTTTGATGATTCCAAATATTATTATTTTATGTGTAGTTATCTCCTAACACTTTTTGGAAGATTTGTTTTTGCTCTTGTGTGTACTAATATTTCAGAAAAATCAAACTCCAGACTACGAAGACTTCAAATCAAATTCAGCGCGAGATACTTTGTGAAATTGAAGCTTGTACTTTTTATTTGAATTAAATTTGAGAGGGAGTGATTGTAATTGAGTGAATAAATTTACACAAACTTAAAGGAGATATTGAAAAAGTTTTTGTATTGATCGTACGGGACGAATATTGTTCGTACGGGACGATCAGATCAGTTATCTCCTTGTAAGAGCAATGGAACGGACAAGAACTGAACTGGAAATATTTTCTAAGTCCTAATCGTCCAGACGAAATCATTTTCGTCCCAGGACAAGTTTCTTTATGTAAAAATTTCGTCCAGACGAAGTCCAGTTCGTCTAGGACGATGAAAACCGACTATGGCAGTTTCTGACAGTTTTCGGAACCGACTTTTGATATAACTGTTCGTCCAGACGAAATATTTTCATCCCGGGATGAACCAATGTCGTCCAGGACGAAATTGGTTCGTACAGATGAACAAAATTTCGTACGGGACGATCCAGTGTGCAGAAAAACATATTTTTAGCACGTTTTTGGACGGTTTTTCATCTCCTTTCTATATAAGGAGTCCTAGAAACTATTCCCAATGCCTTTGGAGTTGTTTTCTATTGAGAGGGATCATTGAGAGGGAGAAGATCCATGGAGGGGATTTCAAGGGAGTGTGGAGGGGATATTCACACGGTTGCTCCGACGAAGGCTCTCAAGTGAAGTTCAACAACATCGGTCCGATTCTCTGCCGACACTTGGAGAAGTGTAAAAGGATGACAAAGTGTATCTTTGACAGTCATTGTGTCTTCGTTCTTGTGGAGAAAACTTGAAGAGAGAACTTGAAAGGGAGAGAGGAAAGGGTGGAGTTTGAGAGGGAGAAGATCCTTGAAGGGGATTTCAAGGGAGTGTGAAGGGGATATTCACACAGTTACTCCGGCGAACTTGCACCTCATTACCATCGGATTCAAGGGTCGTCTTGAGGGAAGTTTTGGCAAGAAGAAGATCTCTTTGGTGTTAAAGAACCCGCTACTCCGCCACACCGGGGAAGGTGAAAGTGATTTTGTACAGGCTTCTCCGCCTTGCTGTGGGAGCAAAAGGAGAGTCACTTTGTGGTATTAGTGCAATACTCAGAGGGTGCCTCTGGGGAGTGGATGTAGGTCAAGGTTTGACCGAACCACTATAAATCTGGTGTGTTCTTTCTTATTTTTTATTCCGCGTTTAATTTCATTGCAAGTTGTTTACTCTGGTTGAAAAGTTTATTTTAAACTTTAATTTTAACTTGCATCAATAATTCAAAAAGTTTTCTAAAAATCCAAGAGTAGAAGTATAATTTTTAAATTACCAATTCACCCCCCCCCCCCCCTCTTGGTTAGCCTTGGGACATTTAATTAGGCTTAACAACCTAATTACTAGATTCCAACAAGTGGTATCAGAGCTTTGTTTCAAAATCATAAGTTTAGACTACTTTTTGAAAAACAAATATGGCTTATTTTAGAAATCATAAATTGTTAGATGGATGTTCGATTGTTAGACCACCTTTATTTGAAAGTATTTCTTTTGATTTTTGGAAAATTCGAATGTCTACTTTCTTGCAATCAATAGATTATCGCATGTGGCATATGATTCAAAGTGGTTATTCTGTACCGTCACGTATTATAGATGGAATCAAAACTGATATCCTTTTTTCTGAATGGAGTAGAGTAGAACAAATTTATGCATAATTAAATGTTAAATGTATGAATTGTTTGTTCTGTGCTTTAAATTCTGAAGATTATATGAGAGTCTCTACATGTACTACAGGTAAGGAAATTTGGGACAGTTTATGCATTACATATGAAGGTACTAGTGAAGTCAAGCAATCTAAGTTGAATTTTTTGATGAATGACTATGAACTCTTTAGCATGAAACCTTATGAGTCGATCTTAGACATGTATACTAGGTTTATTCAAATTGTAACATCATTGCATGCTTTAGGTAAAGAGTTTTCAAACTTTGAAATAGTCAATAAAATTCTACGTTTTTTACTTGACAAGTTTGATGCCAAAGTTCTTGCTATTTGTGAATCGAAAAATTTGAATAAATATTCTATTGATAATTTGATTGGCTCACTCATTGCCTACGAGGAATGTTTGGGTCAAAGACTTTTTGATGTAGGTGAAACAATAATGCTAAAAGCGGAAGACATGGAGAAAAGTGACTTAGTTGGTGAGAAAAGCGATGACTTAACAAGCAAATTAAAAAGTCTACTAAAGCACAAGAATAAGCATCAACAAAAGTGGAATAAAGGTAAAAATGGTAAGAATGTTCAAATTTCTTCTAATATTATTTGCTTTGGATGCAGGAAATTTGGACATCTAAAAAGCCAGTGCCCTAATTTGAGAACTCTTCCTACTAAAGAAAAGGGCAAAGCTAAGCAAATTATAAAATGGGAAAATAATGAAAAGCAAAAAATCTCCTGGGCAGATCTAGCTTCTGAATCATCAGACCAAGAGAAAAATGATGTTTAAAACCCTTTGTTTATTTATTTTTGTTGTATTTTTTTTTGTTTGTTTTGTGTATTTTTATTTTTAGTGTTTTGAATGATTTTGAAATGTTTTCTCATTTGATTTCATGTTTTAGATCGATGTTAATGTTCTTAATCTTTATGAAATTCATTTAGTATTTTTAATCTCTATTGTGCCTAAACTAAAATTGTAATTTGAAATTAATTTCATTAGAAAATCTAGTTTATCTAAATTTAATTTTTTGCCTATAACTTGTTTTAGTTAGTATTTTTTTAATTTCATGTCTTTCATTTTAGACTACAAAATCTTAATTATTATTATTGTATCTTAGATGTCTATCTTATTTTGTATTTCATTTTTCAATTAATATTTATGTACTTAGAAAAATTTGAGATTCTAGATTATTGTCTTTGGAAAGAATTCAATTACTCTTGAAAATTGTACAAATGTACAAAATCAAAAGGAATGCGCAACAAAGTTGCAAATGTGAAAAAGAGGCACAAAATAAGCCCAATAAAGAAAGATGCACAAAAATGTGCCACCTATATGAAAAAGATGCACAAAAATGTGACACCTATATGAAAAAGATGCGCAAAGCGCCACTTGTGGTGATTTTCTTCTTTCCAGATTCTTTTTAGTCTATTAATTCAAGTAGATCTAATGTTTATTTATATTTCAATTGATTTTTGGAATATGCAATTTTTTACTCATCTTTATTACAATGATTTTTCATATCATAAATGTCTAAATTGAATCATGTTTTTCATAAATTCTTACTTATTACAATGTTATATCAATTTTTTAAATTCTATGAAATTCTATGATTTGACTAATGTTCTTAATTCTTAGTTGCATTCTTATGTCAGTCACTTTTTTTGGATTAAATTTACACATGAATTTTTCATAAGATTTTCTACATCACTAGTCTATTTCTTCTTCACTTTTTGTTGTTGTCAAAAAGGAGGAGAGATTATTGTTTGTATTGTTTAGGGGGAGAATTTTTTTAAAATTTTGTGTGTGTCTTGTAATGTTTTTTTAGTATTATTTTTGTGTATATGTGTATGTAAAATTTTAAAACAAAAATTGATTTTTAAAATGCCTCCTTATTTTAATGTATTCATCAATTCAGGGGGAGTTTAGGAGATTTTAAAATGGTTTGAAATTTTACTAACAATAATTGTTTTGTCATCATCAAAAAGGGGGAGATTGTTAGGAAAGTTGCTATTTGCATGTTTTACATTCTTGCAACTTGTATTATTTTGATGATTCCAAATATTATTGTTTTATGTGTAGTTATCTCCTAACACTTTTTGGAAGATTTGTTTTTGCTCTTGTGTGTACTAATATTTCAGAAAAATCAAACTCCAGACTACGAAGACTTCAAATCAAATTCAGCATGAGATACTTTGTGAAATTGAAGCTTGTACTTTTTATTTGAATTAAATTTGAGAGGGAGTGATTGTAATTGAGTGAATAAATTTACACAAACTTAAAGGAGATATTGAAAAAGTTTTTGTATTGATCGTACGGGACGAACATTGTTCGTACGGGACGATCAGATCAGTTATCTCCTTGTAAGATTAATGGAACGGACAAGAACTGAACTGGAAATATTTTCTAAGTCCTAATCGTCTAGACGAAATCATTTTTGTCTCAGGACAAGTTTCTTTATGTAAAAATTTCGTCCAGACAAAGTCCAGTTTGTCCAGGACGATGAAAACCGATTATGGCAGTTTCTGGCAGTTTTCGGAACCGACTTTTGATATAGCTGTTCGTCCAGATGAAATATTTTCATCCCGGGACGAACCAATGTCGTCCAGGATGAAATTGGTTCGTATAGATGAACAAAATTTCGTACGGGACGATCCAGTGTGCAGAAAAACATATTTTTAGCACGTTTTTGGACGGTTTTTCATCTCCTTTCTATATAAGGAGTCCTAGAAACTATTACAAATGCCTTTGGAGTTGTTTTCTCTTGAGAGGATCATTGATAGGGAGAAGATCCTTGGAGGGGATTTCAAGGGAGTGTGGACGGGATATTCACACGGTTGCTCCGGTGAAGGCTGTCAAGTGAAGTTCAACAACATCGGTCCGGTTCTCTGCCGACAGTTGGAGAAGTGTAAAAGGATGACAAAGTGTATCTTTGACAGTCATTGTGTCTTCGTTCTTCTGGAGAAAACTTGAAGAGAGAACTTGAAAGGGGGAGAGGAAAGGGTGGAGTTTGAGAGGGAGAAGATCCTTGAAGGGGATTTCAAGGGAGTGTGAAGGGGATATTCACACAGTTGCTCCGGCGAACTTGCACCTCATTACCATCGGATTCAAGGGTCGTCTTGAGGGAAGTTTTGGCAAGAAGAAGATCTCTTTGGTGTTAAAGAGCACGGCTACTCCGCCACACCGGGGAAGGTGAAAGTGATTTTGTACAGGCTTCTCCGCCTTGCTGTGGGAGCAAAAGGAGAGTCACTTTGTGGTATTAGTGCAATACTCAGAGGGTGCCTCTGGGGAGTGGATGTTGGTCAAGGTTTGACCGAACCACTATAAATCTGGTGTGTTCTTTCTTATTTTTTATTCCGCGTTTAATTTCATTGCAAGTTGTTTACTCTGGTTGAAAAGTTTATTTTAAACTTTAATTTTAACTTGCATCGATAATTCAAAAAGTTTTCTAAAAATCCAAGAGTAGAAGTATAATTTTTAAATTACCAATTCACCCCCCTTCTTGGTTAGCCTTGGGACATTTAATTATGCTTAACAACCTAATTACTAGATTCCAACAAGGGCTTCTCCGGCTTGATCCGGGCGATCCCACCGGCGAACTCTGATGAAATTTCATAGGGAGGATGAGGATGATGGGAACCTTCAATCCAACGGTGGAGATCCGTTGGGGTGAAGGTTTCCTTCACACTTGACCAGACTACCTAGCTAGGAAGCTCGGGATGGAGAGATTACCGCAGAGAAGGCCTCAACGAATGAGCTTCTCTATCAGGAAGCTTCAGGGGATGGTGGCGAACAGTTCTCCTTCAGATGTCAGGACCGGAGGTGCGACTTCGAGCGGGACGCCGAAGGCTTTCACGGGCGCTTGCTCAAAAATAAGGAGGGATCGGTCTCTGCGTTTGAAGGAAGCGCCTGGGAGTTCAAAGGAGCTCTGGGAATCGAATGAGAGCGAATGCCCAATGGTTCTGGTAGTCTGGTGAGCTCAAGGGTATTCGGCCACCTTTCGGGGGCTTGGACGGCCGGGATTGAGCTGGAGAGGGCTCGGATCACTGCCAGGTGGATGATGGCGACATCCAGGGGAGATCGTGGGGATCAAACCGGTGGATAGCATCCTTGAGCCAGGAATTGTCATGGGGGGTACCACCGGAACTCAAATTCCATTGGCTCTGACCGCCGCCAACCATGGTCTGGGTCGGGTTGATTGGGGGAGGCCGATGGGGACATGCTGGAGCCAAGGGTGTAGTCAATTTGGCCTGGGGAGGTCTGGATCGAACTGGTGGCTGGATTGGACCCAAACCTGCTCGATTCGAGTCGAATTGAGCTCGGTCCAGGTCAAGTCAGACCCTTTGTTTGGTTTGGGAGATAGGTCTGGGCCTGGTGCACCCAATGTAGGTGGCAATTGGGTCCAATTTGATCTGGATTAAAAGATGGCTCGGGTTGATCCAAACCTGCTCGGTTCGGGTCGATTTGGGCTCATCCCAGGTCAGGCCAGACCCTGGGCTTTAGGTGGGAAGTGGGTCTTGGTCTGGTACACCCAATGCAAGTGGCAATTGGGTCCAATTTGATCTGAGCTGGAAGATGGCTCGGGTCCAAGTGTTTTTGGCTACTTAGGGTTAGCCTAACTCTTGACCCAAGTTAGCCCAAGGCATGGGCTGGCTGGAGGAGGTGTATTGGACCTAAGGCCACCTATGAGAGGTGTTGATCAAGTTCAATTGGGCTTAGGTTGAGAGTTGGCTCAATCCCAAGTGATTTTGGGCACTTTGGGTAAGCCTAACTCTTGACCCAAGTGAGCCCAAGGGTTGGGCTGGTCAAGGAAGGTGTATTGGGTCAATAGGAACTCAATGGCACCTTGATTTGGATTCAATTTGATTAAGATCAAAAGATGGCTCAAGGGAGGCCTCTCTTTGGTCACTTGGGTCAAGCCATATGGCTAACCCAAGTGAGCCCAAGGCTTCGGTCTCCAAGAGGGGTCTCTTGGGTACCCAAGGGGTCATCCCATGCATTCAAAGAACTTGGTTCAAAAATTTGAAAGAGGAGGGGTGTATGGGTTAATGGGTCAAACTTGGTTGACTTGGTCAACCAAGTTGACCCAAGGTCTGGATTTGAGTTCAACAAACTGAGTTTGATATTTGAAATTCATTGAAAGTGGTTTCAAAGAGTTTGGAATTGATTTGAGTTGAAATGGGCATTTGAAATCCCATAAGGGTATTTTGGTCAATTTTGACCCATTGGTCAACTGGGGTCAAAGATGGGCCTGGAAAATGCAGTTTACTGCTCAATAGGTTATAATCAAGAGTTTGGAAGTGATTGGAGGATTTGATAAAGGCTCCAAGATCAAAATCTTCAAGGGGTTAAGTCCAGTGGCATAGGCTGTAAATATTTGAAGGTTTTACAGCCATTGGATTTTAATTCAGATTCTAGGGATAGAGACCTCAGAATGGGCTCAAAATTGGAGGGTAGCCTCTAGAGACATGTCTTATCACTTTGCAAGTGATAAACCCTGAATTAGAGGTCATTTGACTGGGTTTTGAAATGTTTAAAAAAAACTTTGAAAAGGGTTTTTTTTAAGACAAGGCCTTAAGACTTTGGATTTGAGTCTGGTTTTCTGGATTTGGAATGGATTTCAAGTTTGAATGATTGGAGTATCCAAATCATCTAGAATCATGTGGTGATTGTTAATGAATGGATAGGGTCAAGGCTAGATCAAAGGTAGAATCAAAGTCTAGGTTGAAATTTGGATTCTCAAGTGGACTGGATCAGAGTTTGGATATGTCTGAAATTTGAATTAATTGGGATTTGAGTTTAATGAAGTTTGAGATTTAAATTGATCAAGGGTAGGAATTAAATTGAAGTTCGAGTTCATCAAAGGTAGGAATTGATTTGAGGTTAGAGTGGTCCTAAGATCTCTAAGATCTAGGATCTAAGGGAATCCTAGGCTCTAGAGTAGGCCCTAAGGTCTAGCTCTAGGAAAGGATCCTAAGTTCTAGAATGGATCCTAGGATCGAATTAATCTGGAGTTTGGAAGGGCCTTAGTGACCTCGTAGAAAAATGAGGTCAACAATTGTGCATTAGAACTCCTGCTTTTCTACTCTTTTTATCTGCATGTCATATTTGGTTTGACTTGGAATTCGATTTAGGCTCTTAGGGGTTTGTCTTTTACTTCAATTAAATAAAATTTTTAGGATAAGATAGAAACTCTAAACGGTCCTAAGAAGTAAGCTCGGATTCGCCGAGGGTTTTTCACGCATTCATATTATACTTTCTCTACCTTGTTAGGCATCTCCCCGCCTGCGGGTTCTCGTAGACCACATGGCCTATGAGGGTGCCGATCTGTCAAGGGAATGTTTTGCAATCTCTAGGGGAAAACATATTTTTTAAGCCAGAAATTTTAAATTGCTACATATCAATTTTGCATTCAATCGAGTCGATTAGCATGCATCACATTAGTAACAAATTAAAGATCGAGTCTAATATTTAATTGCATTATTTAGACATCAAAAACCCAACATAAGTCAAAGGGGCCAATTAGGATCTGCTCTAGATGTCGGCCCCATTCTCAAAAACATTTCTTAAATAACGTCCCTACCACTCAACATTAAAATACCGGACTCATATTTTAAAATCGTTTAGGTGGTTTAGCTGGCTCCCCAATCCAGGCCGGGGTAAGACCAGATTCGCATTGCACTAGCTAGGTTCGGGGCACTAACTTTTAGTGTCCAATTTAGACTTAGGTTTTGAGGCTACCTCGGGCCATAAGACCTCAACGTTCGGGAATTGAATCCCAAATTTCTAATAAAATTGACCACTCAAACTAAAAATCACTTTCCATCAAATTCAAGCCCAACACTTAGGATAGGCTGAGGTGTTTCTGAAGTAATTCAGAATCTCAAAGCACCTCCTAATTCTCCTCCTTTGACTTCTGAAAATAAGTGTTCAACATTGAACCAATCCCATTTGAAAATTCTAACCCTTACCTCTTTTGACATCAACCTTTGAAATCCTTAAATAAAATTTGTATCGCTATTTTAATCGAGAGTATTCGTAGGAAATTTCTGTTTCCTATGATGTAATTAACTACATGGGCTTGCGCTCGTAGAAGATTTAGAGACCCAGAACTTATTTTCAAAACCAATAATTTTTCAAAACCTCTAATTAATTTTCTTTGGAAAAATCAAACCCGATGATCATTATCGTCATTTTCGAACGATCCATAATAATTGATATCTTCTTTCTTCGGAGAGATATATCAATTATTTTTGTGGTTTCGATTATGAAATTAATGATCTTTTATCCGAATTAGAATAATCAAACAATTGGTTAAAATCCATTTTGTCCTTCCGAGGTCGAATGTAATTCTCCCTTTGAGTTTGACTATGATAATTCGGATACAATAATAATTCTGAAATTTGAACCCATTAGGGAACGATACGTTCATCTTTCGAGGCGATATATTGTTCATAACGACGTGTTCTACTTCAAAATTTAAAATTAAATGTTCCCAAAGAAAATTAATATTTTTCAAAAATAATCTATTTTTCAATCAAAACAAAAAATAGCGACTCCGCTGGGGACAAGTCTCACTCTCCATCTTTAATAGCGGTAAAAATTTTATTTTATCGGTAGTTTGACTACCTTTCTCTCCGTTGGTCCCTCTACCCAATTCTCCCTTGGTTGAGTGTGGCCAACTCAATTAAGACATGTAAAAAGAGAGGTGAGTGTAGGAAACCTTCCTTTAATTCAGGCTTTGACATTTTGCCTCCAACTTGATTGGTAGAGAGAAAGAGTAAAGCCAAAACCTTTCTATAAATGTTAGAAACTCGCGTGCTCAGATTAATCAATAGCATGCTGAGTTATATAACTTATAGAAAGATTCTTCAATCTTAAAATCAAAGTTTTCACTCTTCTAGTAGAATTCAAATCCATTCAACGTCTAAGTAATCATTACGTTGCATCGCTATATATTGGATTATAACCTTTACATTTCGATATATACAATCAAATGTAGACTTTACTTTTCAGATTCGATCTAAAAATTCAACTACTCCGGCAAAGCTAATCTCTTACATTTCATTTCTAAACCACTAACTAGAATGAAAGAGTTGAGTTAACTTTTAAGAACCTCTTTTAATTCTTGTGGACCATTTATTGAATGAAAATTGAACACCTTAAGTCCCAAAATAAGGGGAGATTTTGCCGGATTTTCAAAAATTCAACATCTCTTTCAAAATCTTTTAAATCAATTTCAATCGTCGTTGCCATGTGTCTTTTATAACATTCTATTGTAATTGAACATATGCAACGAAAACTCAACTCTTAAGTCAAACCTGGATTTTGACATTTCACTCTAAGCTAGTCAGTGAAATGAAAGAGTTAAGTCCAAGCCTCGCGATTTTCCCTAATTTTTTGTTAACCATTATGTTGAAAATAAAACTCAACATTTTGAGTTTCAAAAATGAAGGAAAATCTTTTAAACCAATTTCAGCCGTCGTTTCCAT
Source organism: Dendrobium nobile (assembly GCA_022539455.1). NCBI lineage: Eukaryota > Viridiplantae > Streptophyta > Magnoliopsida > Asparagales > Orchidaceae > Dendrobium > Dendrobium nobile. The sequence continues at coordinate 16,244,008 of CM039725.1, forward strand.
GTGTCTTCTATAACATTTTATTGTAGTTGAACATTTGTAATATGAATCCAAAATTTTCAGTCAATTCTGGGCTTTAACATTTCACCCCCAAATCATTTGGTGAGGTGAAAGAGTTAAGCCTATTTTCTCGGGATCTTCAGATTAATTTTGTAAACTTACATATTTGAACATAATTCAATATGTTGAGTTTCAAAATTTGATAAAAACCCATTTAGTTCCAACCTCAAATTCAAATTCAGTCTTAAGGCAAAATTCAATTTCAACATTAAATTCAAGTTTAACTTCAACCTCGAAATCAACTCTAATTTTGATTTTAAAGCCAAAATCGGGGCTTTGACATTTCATCCCAAGTCTATTGGTGAAATGAAAGAGTCAAGCCCGATTTTTGGATTTTTCATAGTAATTTTGTGAACCTACATGATTGAGTGAAACTCAATATGTTGAGTCATAAAATTTGAAGAATATCCATTCAACTTTAATCTCAAGTTAAAATTCAAATCCACTTTTAGTTTAAGCACAATTTCAACCTTAAGTTCAAACTTGATTTCCATTTCAGATCCAATCTTAGTTTGATTTTAAATTCAAATTCAAAACTTTGACATTTTGCCCCATGTCAATTGGTGTAGCGACAGAGTAAAGTTCAACCCTGAAGCTCCACTCGTTAATTTTATGAACCACCATGTTTAGTGTAAATTAAACACGATTGAGTTATAAAATTTTAAATAAAATCAATCAAACTTAAAATTCAAAGTCAACTTTGAATCACTAATTCAAGTCACTTTCTTAATTCCAGGAAATCAAACACTCAAATGGCTGAGAAACTCATCTTCTCACTGAATAGAGATGTGTCTGTAGAAGAAATTCTTAATGGCAATTCAATTCAGTATGAAATGGAATTTCAAGACCTCAAGATTTCAGTTAATGGAGAAAGAATCTTAGATCTGTCCGCTTGTACTCAAGGGAATCTCCCCTTAGTAGAAGTTACTTTAGGGTCAGGAGCTGACTCCCTCATCTTTAAGATGGAGATCGCTGTCGCCCTAGTATCCACTGTATCCTCTGCTTAGGAGGATAAAAACCCGAAATCAATAATGATGAAATAGATACCATCTCAATCTGAGCTCACGTCAAGTTCTAGCACCCCTGTCATCGGTAGGAACAAGATGAAGAATTACCTTCGAAGAGCCAGAAAAAGGAATCTTAAGGCTAGAAAGATTGTTGAGTCGGAAGCCTTAAAGAGGGTCGATTTCGAGGCCAATCGAGAGTTCGTTGCTCCTTCTACGTACCCTCTCCTTGCACAAAGGAGGGAGGTTGTAGATACGAGAGTGCAATCTTCAATACACCTGCTTGACTACTAAACAGAAAGACTCAAGCAAGAAAGAATTGAGCAATCACCAGCAATAGGCCATAGGCTTCCAACTGAGGGTTATGATACGTCCACTCTACTAGAAGATGTTAAGGCGCGTTACTATACGTGTCCTACTACATCATTTACAGAGGAGGAGGAGTAGCAACCACTCGGGGTTCCACTCTCTTAACTACTAGTCTAGTGGCAATTTGAGAGGAGAAATAATCTAAGTTTGTATCAGATAGTGATACCATTGAAATCTAACTTTCAACGGGGTCCTATCACGATAAATCTTTTGATTACAATAATGATGTTCTTTTTAGGGACGTTACAGACCCTATAACAGTCTCTATCTTCAAAGAGATTGTAGGAATTCAATTCCATGTTGACAAGGGTCTTGCCACCTAGACTTGCAACTTCTTAAGCGAATTTTCCAATTTCTCAAGTGTACTAGATTCAAATTTTTGAGATAGTTGATTCCTCCTTTTAGTAAAAATTGACCTCTATCTTAAGTCTTAAGCAAGAGAGAGTTGTAGTTGACTCCGTCAAATGTTTGAATGTCCCTCCATCCCACCGCTTTCGTGGGTTGATTTAACATTTGTATTAAAATCTACCTCAAACTTAAGTTGAATTCAGAAATGAAAATTTTAACAATATTCTAGAAATTTTCTATCTTAATAGGCAATTCTCGCAGGTCTAAAATTTGTTCAATGATTTTCAAAAGTCAAGTCGATACTTTTTCAAAAAGATTGGATGTGCTTTGAGGATTATTCTTCCTTGTATAAGAGAACGAATTTGTCTTCTCTAATACTTGAGATATAATCCCCGCATTAAAAAGAGAACAATCATTTTGAGATTTAAAAGAAAGTGGAGCCTCTTCTCAAATTCAATTGAAATCAAAAGATGCGCGAATGCACCAAAAAACAAGAATGCACGAAGTGCACCAAAAGTCAAAAGACACACAAACTGCGTCACCAGAAAAAGAGAAGAATGTAAAATGGCTTCCTTCCTTTAAATCCTTAAATCTCAAAATACCCGATCACCTTTAAGTACTTGACTTTAAAAATCTTGAATCCAGATTCTTCACTATGCATGAATTATCTATCAGATAGAAGAAAATCGTGCAAGAAAATTGAAAAGATCATATTTCTCTCTTCAACTTAATCCCTTTGTAGTTAATTTTAATTCGAAATCTATTTAAGGGAGACCCCAGTTCAGTTTCTATGAAACTTGGTCTGGGTCAACAAAACCTAAATCCTTAAACCTTTTCAAGGTTAGTTGGAGTCAACGCTAATTCTCACTGCACTTCTAAATTTGTTCCCATATGTCGTTCTGACAGGGTCCAAATGGTTAGAGGAAATTTTCAATAAAATGAATGAATATTTTACTCCTGATAAGAAATCAAACCTTATCCTTGAGAAATGGGTGTAATTCTTTGCACATAGGCATATCTTCCTTTAAAGCCTTTTCAACAAAATTACACTCTGTACTGGGTCCTAGATCAACCCCATTAGAGGAGTATTTTGTAATGCTGGGAATTGCCGTTCAAGTTCAAACCACGACTGAGTAGAGTGACCGACTCTAATTTGAAGAGCTCGAGGCCTTGCAGAGCTTTATCTTTAAGGCTCAATAAAACTCAGAATCGTACAAAGCCTGACTGGTTGAAGCTCGTGATAAAATAGAGCAACTTAGAACCTTGCAAGTAGGAGACTTGGTCTAGGTTCTTTGGAAGCATATCTTAGCCCACCGAGAGATCGGTGGAGGAGCTTGAACCAACTCAAAACTTTCCTCTTCTCGTAGAGACGATCTTTGAGAAAATTTCAAACATTAACTGATCAACCCTGAAGGATGCCACCCGACATTTTTGAATGTCGAGGCGGCTCTTTAGGAAGTACCATGCCAGATGAGTGTCAAATTCAAAGTCAATAAAAAATTTATCAAATTTCTTGGATTAAAAAAATTTCTCAATTCAAAATCAAACATCAAAAACTTTCAAAATTCACTTTTAAAAATCAAATTCAAATTTCAAAATCAAATCATAACTCAGATTCAAAATCACTTCAAATTCAAAACTATTCAAACCTCAAATTCCAAATTTCAAATCCGATCCTCTGTGTAGAGCAAGTTTCCTCTACATACGATCATTCAAATCCGATCCTCTATGTGGAGCAAGTTTCCTCCACATATGATCATCTAGATCCGATCCTCTATATAGAGCAAGTTTCCTCTCCACAAGACTGTCCTTTAGTGATGGAGTACGCCCTCTGTGGCACCATCCTAGCTTACAAAATTAAATTTTGGGTTAGATAGCTTTTGCCGAATCCTTAGAGATTCTGGCAGACTATCTCCTTGGCTAGTTCCCCTAGTTAGATGTGAGTCCCTATGCTTTCTAGCTAGGTTAGTCATTGAATACCAAGTATAAATCCGATCCGTTAGGAGTAGGTGTGAGTCCCTGTGCTTCCTATCTCCTAGGATCTCGACTGACTAAAAGTGGAATTAAGCCTACTGGGCCCCACATAGATCAGTCACTCTTTCTTCTCTTTAAGGTCAGGTGTGAGTCCCAGAGCTTCCTTTCCTTAGGATTAGATCTACTAGTGGTGGAGCAAGCCCCTCGTGGCACCATCCTAGTGTATAAAATCAAATTTCGGGTTATATAGCTTTTGCCAAATCCTTAGAGATTCTGGCAGACTATCTCCTTGGCTAGTTCCCCTAGTTATATATGAGTCCCTGTGCTTTCTAGCGAGTTTAGTCATTGAATACCTGTTGCGGATCTAAGGCTTATGATTTTGATGATAGCAAACATTCTTTTTCTATATGACTGCTTTCTACTAACGTTTCAGGTCCACACTATCAGACTGCAATCTGGAACCAGCTCAAGATTGGGTAGACTAGGCCTGTGTCAGTTTGTAAACTTTTTTCTTTCTTGAGTCTACTTGTAATGGTCAAAAGACTGATACTTAGTAACCCTACACACACACACTTGAGAGATTTAGAATCTCTGTTTTTGCTCACATCGGCCAGGCCGATCTATTGGATCGTCCTAGACGATCGAGTTCAAAATAGAGACTAATCGGGATTCTTAATTAAGGCAGCCGTCATTAACATATCAGCCTGGATGATACGTGTATCGGCCAGGACGATAAGCTCAAAACAGAAAGAAGTAGCCGCCATAGACAGTTAAGGCATAGTGTATTTTTAAATTATCGGCCAGGACGATCCAAGGATCGGCATGGACGAAATTACCAAATTATGCCTTAATTGATCAGGAAATCAAGGGAGTAATTAAGGTTAATTGATACGATCATATCGGCCTGGACGATCGCAGGATCGGCCAGGACGATCTAGTCAAAAACCTTAAGTTACTTCAGGACGATAAATATCGGCCAGATCAAAAATAGGGCGATACTCAGGACGATTTGCTTCTGATTTGAACTGATCATCCAGGACGATCGTGAGATCGGCCAGGACGATCAAGCCAAATTTCAATCGTCCAGCACCCAAAACAGGTCGATGCCCAGGCCGATCTTCTGAGATTTGTACTGATCGGCCAGGCCGATGTCCATATCGGCCGGGACGATAATGTCGGCAACTTGCATTAATGAGCTCATTTTGAGAGCATCTATTTAAGCTATGGCATGACAAGTTTTGTAAGTGTCTTTGGCAGCCATTGGAGCTTCATTCTTATGGGGGAGACTTGAAGAGAGAGCTTGAAAGGGAGAGAGGAAAGGGTGGAGTTTGAGAGGGAGAAGATCCTGTGAGGGGGGAACTCAAGGGAGTGTGGAGGGGGATCCACACGGTTGCTTCGGCGAACTCGCACCTTAGTACCATCGGATTCAAGGCTCGTCTCGAGGTAAGTTCACCAAAGAAGAAGATCTCTTTGGTGTCAAAGGACCCGGCGACTCCGCCGCACCGGGGAAGGTGGAAGTGATTTTGTAAGGGCTTCTCCGCCTAGCTGTGGGGGCTAAAGAAGAGACACTTGTGTTAGTGCAATACTTGGGGGTGCCTCCAAGGAGTGGACGTAGGTCAAGGTTTGACCGAACCACTATAAATATGGTGTGTTCTTTCTTTATTACTTCCGCATTTAATTTCCGCACTTTGTTTGTGGTGATTTTGGTTGGAGTTTTATCTTATGGTTTTAAGGTTTTCCAATTCACCTCTCTCTTGATTAGCTTGGGACTAAGTTCAATAGGGCTTAACATCCCTAACGAACTTTCAAGTGGTATCAGAGCTATTTTCATAAAACAGTTTTAAAAAGCTTTTGAATTTTCGATCCATGGCTAATCGTAATGTTGCCGAAGGTTATTCAATCACCAGACCTCCTTTATTTGAAAATATGTCATTTGATTTTTTGAAAACTCGCATGTCTATTTTCTTGCAATCGATTGATTTTCGTATGTGGCATATGATCTTAACTGGTTATTCATCACCGTCACGTATTATTAATGGAATTAAAATTGATATTCCTTTTAGTCAATGGAATAGGGAAGAACAACTTAATGCTCAAATAAATGCAAAATCTTTAAATTGTTTTTTCTGTGCTTTAAATTCTGATGATTTTATGTTAGTTTCCACGTGCACTACCAGTAAGGAAGTTTGGGATAAATTGCACATCATATACGAAGGCTCTAATGAAATCAAGCAATGCAAGTTGAATTTGTTATTGCATGACTTTGAATTATTTTCCATGAAACCTTATGAGACGATCTTAGACATGTACATTAGGTTCATTCAAATTGTAACATCATTGCATGACTTAGGAAAAGAGTTTTCAAATTTTGAAAAAGTCAATAAAATTCTTCATTGTTTACTTGAAAAATTTGATGCTAAATTAGTTGCTATTTGTGAATCTAAAGATTTGAATGTATATTCTATTGATAATTTGATTGGCTCACTCATTGCCTACGAGTAAGGTTTGGGTCAAAAACTTTTGGATGCAGGTGAAACGGTCATTCTAAAAGCTGAAGATACGGAAAGAGGAGCTTAGTTGGTGACGATAGCAATGACTTGTCAAGCAAATCACAAAGCTCACCGAAGCATAAGCCAAAGTGGAAAAAAGGTAAAAATGGTAAGGATGTTAATATTTCCTCTGACATTATTTGTTTTCGATGTAGGAAACCTGGACATATGAAAAATGAGTGCCCTAATTTAAGAATTCTTCCTATGAAAGAAAAGGGCAAGGCGAAACAAACTTTGAACTGGGGAAATAATGAAAGGCAAAAAATCTCATGGGCAGATCTGGTCTCTGAAGCATCGGACCAGGAGAGAGATAATGGTTAAGAGCCTTTCGTGTTTTTAGTGTTGTGTTTTTGTGTTTTTCTTTTTTTTTTGTTTTGTTTATTCTTTGAAATTTTGTTTTCGTGAATTTTTTTTTAAATCAACACACACATTCACTTTTCTAAAACTGAAAAATCTACTTCCTGTTTTTCTTGAAATATTTGGTAAGTTGTATTTGACTTCTCTAAAACAGTAAGAGGAGGGAACTCATGATTTTGTTTCTCTTTCTCTCTTCTTAAAGAGGATATTTTACTTTTGATTCAAAATCTTCATCACATTTTAAATTGGATTTTGAAACTGATTTTTTTTTATCTCCCTACATTTTTTCTATCGCATAAGGATCTTTTGCAAGATTGTTGAATCCACCATGAAATTTTCTTAATCAAGTTATTCGTGTTGTCAATAATTTGGGTTTACTTTGGTTTTGAAATATAAGAAAGGAAGCATATTTTTTGAAAATTATTTAAAAAAAAAAAAGGCCAATGATGCCAAACCAAAAGATGCGCAATGACGCCAAATTGAAAAAATAATACACAAAGTGTATTGAAAATCAAAAGATGGTCATAGAGCCATTCAAGTGATAAAGGGAATAAAATGAGCCCACAAAAAAATATATGCTTATTTTTCTTATACTACTAAAAGCCTAAGAAAATGCTTGATATGTTCAAAACTTATGCTTGAAAATCTTGGTTCCTGATTCAGCAATTCGTGCATTGATCTTCTATTAGATATGTTTTATGGAAGGAGTTTTGAAAAATTAATGTTTCTTTTTCCTGTTTATTCCTTGATTTGGATATTGGATTAAAAAGTTTTTGAGCCTTTAAAAGAACTTGAGTTGGGATTATCAAATTAAGAATTTCTAACCTTTTCTGGACTATGCGTTGTCAAATCCGATTCTACTAAGTTTTTGATTGAAATCAAGAGGTAACTTTCTCATTTTAAGAATACTTGTTTTTTTTTCAGTGGATCAGGGAACATTTTTTTTTCTTTTGTTCGTTTTATTTTTTTGTTTGTGCCTCCTCTCTTTTTGATAAAGTCAAAACGGGGAGAACGTACTTGTATCCTTTGTTTTCTTTTCAAAAATTTTAAACAACAAAAAATATTTTTATCTCCTCTTTTTTTTAAAGTGTTATTCTAGCGAGGGGGAGATTAGGAAAAAATAGTCCTTTTTGAAAGTTCAAATTGAAATTGTTTACCATCATCAAAAAGGGGTAGATTGTTGCAGATCTATGGCTTATGATTTTGATGATAGCAAACATTCTTTTTCTCTATGACTGCTTTCTACTAACGTTTCAGGTCCACACTATCAGACTGCAATCTGGAACCAGCTCAAGATTGGGTAGACTAGGCCTGTGTCAGTTTGTAATCTTTTTTCTTTCTTGAGTCTACTTGTAATGGTCAAAAGACTGATACTTAGTAACCCTACACACACACACTTGAGAGATTTAGAATCTCTGTTTTTGCTCACATCGGCCAGGCCGATCTATTGGATCGTCCTGGACGATCGAGTTCAAAACAGAGACTCTAATCAGGATTCTTAATTAAGGTAGCTGTCATTAACATATCGGCCTGGACGATACGTGTATCGGCCAGGACGATAAGTTCAAAACAGAAAGAAGTAGCCGCCATAGACAGTTAAGGCTTAGTGTATTTTTAAATTATCGGCCAGGACGATCCAAGGATCGGCCTGGACGAAATTACCAAATTATGTCTTAATTGATCAGGAAATCAAGTGAGTAATTAAGGTTAATTGATACGATCATATCGGCCTGGACGATCGCAGGATCGGCCAGGACGATCTAGTCAAAAACCTTAAGTTACTTCAGGAAGATAAATATCGGCCAGATAAAAAAAAAGGCGATACTCAGGACGATTTGCTTGTGATTTGAACTGATAGTCCAAGACAGTCGTGAGATCGGCCAGGACGATCAAGCCAAATTTCAATCGTACCCAAAATAGGGCAATGCCCAGGCCGATCTTCTGAGATTTGTACTGATCGGTCAGGCCGATGTCCATATCGGCCGGGACGATAATGTCGGCAACTTGCATTAATGAGCTCGTTTTGAGAGCCTCTATTTAAGCTATGGCATGACAACTTTTGTAAGTGTCTTTGGCAGCCATTGGAGCTTCATTCTTGTGGGGGAGACTTGAAGAGAGAGCTTGAAAGGGAGAGAGGAAAGGGTGGAGTTTGAGAGGGAGAAGATCCTGTGAGGGGGGAACTCAAGGGAGTGTGGTGGGGGATCCACACTGTTGCTCCGGCGAACTCGCACCTTAGTACCATAGGATTCAAGGCTCGTCTCGAGGTAAGTTCACCAATGAAGAAGATCTCTTTGGTGTCAAAAGACCCGGCGACTCCGCCGCACCGGGGAAGGTGGAAGTGATTTTGTAAGGGCTTCTCCGCCTAGCCGTGGGGGCTAAAGGAGAGACACTTGTGTTAGTGCAATACTTGGGGGTGCCTCCAAGGAGTGGACGTAGGTCAAGGTTTGACCTAACCACTATAAATCTGGAATGTTCTTTCTTTATTACTTCCGCATTTAATTTCCGCACTTTGTTTGTGGTGATTTTGGTTGGAGTTTTATCTTATGGTTTTAAGGTTTTCCAATTCACCTCTCTCTTGATTAGCTTGGGACTAAGTTCAATAGGGCTTAACATCCCTAATGAACTTTCAATACCCAATACAAATCTAATCTGTTAGGAGTAGGTGTGAGACCCTGTGCTTTCGATCTCCTAGGATCTTGATTGACTAAAAGTAGAATTAAGCCTGTTGGGCCCCACATAGTTTAGTTACTCTTTCTTTTCTTTAAGGTTAGGTGTGAGTCCCCGTGCTTCCTTTCCTTAGGATTAGATCTGCTAGTGGTGGAGCAAGTCCCTCATGGCACCATCCTAGCATATTAAATCAAATTTCGGGTTAGATAGCTTTTGTCAAATCCTTAGTGATTCTGGCAGACTATCTCCTTGGCTAGTTCCCCTAGATAGATGTGAGCCCCTGTGCTTTCTAGCTAGGTTAGCCATTGAATACTAAGTACAAATCTGACCCGTTAGGAGTAGGTGTGAGTACCTATGCTTCCTATCTCCTAGGATCTCGACTGACTAAAAGTGGAATTAAGCCTATTGCTCCCCACATAGTCTAGTCACTCTTTCTTTTCTTTAAGTTTAGGTGTGAGTCCCCGTGCTTCCTTTCCTTAGGATTAGATCTGCTAGTGGTGGAGCAAGCCCCTCGTGGCACCATTCTAGCGTATAAAATTAAATTTTGGGTTAGATAGCTTTTGTCGAATCCTTAGAGATTCTGGCAGACTATCTCCTAGGCTAGTTCCCCTAGTTAGATGTGAGTCCCTGTGCTTTCTAACTAGGTTAGTCATTGAATACCCAGTACAAACCAGATCCGTTAGGAGTAGGTGTGAGTCCTTGTGCTTCCTACCTCCTAGGATCTTGACTGACTAAAAGTGGAATTAAGCCTACTAGGCCCCACATAGTTCAGTCACACTTTCTTTTCTTTAAGGTTAGGTGTGAGTCCATGTGCTTCATTTCCTTAGAATTAGATCTGCTTGTGGTGGAGCAAGCCCCTCGTGGCACCATCCTAGCGTATAAAATTAAATTTCAGGTTAGATAGCTTTTGTCGAATCCTTAGTGATTATGGCAAACTATCTCCTTGGCTAGTTCCCCAAATTAGATGTGAGTCCCAGTGCTTTCTATCTAGGTTAGTCATTGAATACCCAATATAAGTCCGATCCGTTAGGAGTAGGTGTGAGTCCCTGTGCTTCCTATCTTCTAGGATCTCGACTAACTAGTAGTGGATCTAAGCCTCTTGGGCCCCACTATAGTTCAGTCACCTTCTCTTCTTTAGGGTTTAGGTTTCCTCCTTTCCTTAGGATTAGATCTACTAGTGGTAGAGTGCGCCCCTCGTGGCACTACCCTAGTATCAAACCCAAATTCGATCCCCTGTAGTTAGGATTTCCTCCTTTCTATATGATCACTCAATCATCTAGGGTTAGGTCTTCCCTTTCCTTAGAACCAAAATCAAATTCAATCCTCTAGAGTTAGGTCATCCCTTTCCTTAGAACCAAAATCAAATTCAATCCTCTAGGGTTAGGACTTCCCTTCCCTTAGAATCAACATCAAATTCAATCCTTTGGGGTTAGATCATTTCTTTCCTTAGAATCAAATCCAAATCCAATCTTCTTCTCCTTAAGGTTAGGTTTCTTCCTTCCCTTAGGATTAGATCCACTAGTGGTAGAGTACGCCCCTCGTGGCACTACCCTGGTACCAAATCAAACTCAATTCTCTAGGATTAGGACTTTTCCTTCCCTTAGAACCAAATCCAAATTCAATCTTCTAAGGTTAGGCTCCCTTTCCTTTAGAATCAAAACACTAATCTGATCCTCTATAGTTAGGAATTCTGTCTGCCTATACGATCACCCAAATTTTCTTTCCTTTAGGGTTAGAAATCTTCTTCCCTTAGGATTCGACCTACTAGTGGTAGAGTACGCTCTCCGTGGCACTACCCTAGTATAAACTTAAATCTTGAATCACCAGGGATGGACTTTCATTCCCTTAAGATCAATATTCCAGACTTGACCTTTAAGCTCAGTCAACGCCAATATGTGCAATAGAACTTCATTCTATTACACATATTGGAGGTCCATTTATTGACCTCATTTTTGTATGAGGTCACTTGGACCAATCTTGTCCCTAAATCAATTCAATCTTTAAACCAATCTAAAACTCTAAGATTCTCCTAGATCCAGACCCTAGGATCTATTCAGATCTTAGAAATCCAAACCAAAATCCAAGGCCAAAGGTCCAAGTCCTGAAAGCCTTTTCTAGAGAATTTTCAAACACTTCAAAACCCAGCCAAATGACCTCCGATTCAGAGGCTGTCGGTTGCATACTGATGGGACATTTCTCTGGAGGCAACCCTCTAAATTTGAGCCCATTCTGAGGTCTCTAACCCCAGAAACTAAATCAAAATCCAAAGGCTGTAAAACCTTCAAATATTTACAGCATATGCCACTAGACCTGTCACCTAGAAGATTCTGACCTTAGAGCCTTCACCAAAGCCTCTAGTCACTTTCAGACCATTAATCTTCATGTGGTGAATAATAAACTGCATTTTTCTAGACTCATTTCATCCCCTAGTGGTCATGAGCCCAAAATGACCAAAATACCCCTATGGGGCTCAAATATTGATTTCCAACCAAATGAACTCCGAATTGTTTGGAACCACTTCCAACAATTTTCAAATATCAAAAAAAAAACTTTTGAGCCTGGGCTGACCCCCTGGGACAATTTGGTTGACCCAGTCAACGTAGGTTCACCTAATGGGCCCTTAAGAGTTTAAGTGGGTCATTCTAACCCATTTAACTATTTCAAATCATTTAAGCTTTCAAACCCACTTTAATTGATGATTTAAACATAATCGAATTTGTTTGGAGTCTCACCATTGTCAATGTGACCAAGTTAGTTCATTTTGCCTTGATCAAACCCATAGAAAATCTCTTATATCAAATCAATTTTCAACCCATGGTTTTATACTCCCTCCAAACAACTCCCAAACATCTGGAATTGACACTTGGTTGCCACCTCAGCAGTCAACATTTTCATTTGACCAGTCAACACATGGTCAAACCCTTTCAAAATCCCTCTAATTCATCAAAATTTTAATCCTCAAATATTGAACCCCTTCCAACTCACCTAACCAGCTTCCAAGCCCAGCTTCACTACCACATCAGCAAGCCAAGTGGATTTGGACTGGTCAAACAGTCAAACCAAGGTTTAGGATTAGTCAAAGATTGTCAAAACACATTTTAAATTAATCCTATGACTCCTTAAACCTTTCCAGCAGCCCTAATCAAGTTCTGGAACCTTCTCAAGGCTTTTCTTAGCCCTTAGATGGAGATCCAATGACTCCCATCAATCCCACATGGCCATAAAGGGACAAAATGACCTTTACATGTCATTTGTCCTTGTGTCCTTTGATCCATCTGCTCCCAACAACTCCCAATGACACATGGCAGCATCTGGAGGTCTAACCATTTGATCCTAGCCATCCAAGTAGCCTAGGGTTATTTGAATAGGGCTAAAGCAATGAAATGAGCTCTAATTCAACACCTAGCACTCTCTCACCACAAAAAGCCTCTTCAACGGAGTTCTCTACTCATTCAACTCCACAACCATCATATCTTCATCTCCAAAACCAAATCCGGCCGGTCAAGGCGGTGGCCGACGATCCTCCAGCGAGAACTAGCCGAATTCGTTCAAGGGGATTTTCTGCTCGATCCGTAGCTCCTCCGGCCGTGGTGTCTTCTACAAATAGGAGCGTGGACAATCTACAAGTGCAACAAATCCATAAACGGTTCAATCCGTCCAAAATTGAGGTGAAAAATTGAAACCCTAGAGCTAAGTACACTAGCTTAATTAAGTTTCTCTATAGTGAATTTCAAGCTACAAGACTGAATCCTTATTATTTCTGTTCATTTATTTGATCTAGATTTAAAATTTCATGGATTTTGGTTGACCGGATCGAAAGAACGAGCTAATAAACATATCCTAGGGCGTTCTCGTGATCTCGCACAGGTGTATGGAATATCAACTGTTGATCATCGGATCAATGGATGAGATTTCATCAATTTATGTTTCGGTCCGGCGTGTATCAGCGACTTAGTGCTGAAATCCCGGTCTGATCACATCTACACTGTTGATCTCTTAAGGCGGAAGATCGAACAACATTTAATCCGAGCTGACTCGGATTAGTGAAACTGCGTGAAGCACCCGGCGGCCGACGCGTGTTGACCGCCGTCGCGCGGTTTTGAGCCCGAGAACCAGCATTCGCCACGTGGATTCCGCCGCCGCCAAACCTATTTAATATATATATATATTAATTATTTTAAATGTGTTCTTTTTTAAAAAAAGCTTCTAAAAATCATTAAAAATTCAAATAAAAAAATATAATAATAAAAAAATTCATATTTAATATTAAATATTCAGAATCTTAAATACTTTAATTTAAATATAAAATTATTATAAAATCTTTAATATATTTTAGATAATTTCCTTATTTTTAAATATTTAATTAACATTAAATTAAATAATATGTCAAATAATTTATATATATATATATATATATATTTTATATTTACATTTTAAAGTAATACAATTTGAAACTAAGTTTAATTTAAACTATACTTTGAATATTTTATTATACATATATTAATCAATTATTTAAATGTTAATCAATATTAAATTGATATTAATTTTTAATAACTTTGAAAATTCAAAAGAAATTATGTTAAACCATTTTCAAAATTTAGAGATATTTTAGGTTTTATCTAACTTGATTTGATAATTATTTTAATTATTAATTAATTCTAAATTAATTTAAATACATTAGTTCACCTAAAATTTTAAAAATTCAAAATAAATTCATTTTAAATTATAAAAATATAAATCATATATCAAAATTTTCATAAAATTAAGGATTTTAATTTAAAACTACTTTCAAACTTTGAAATTTAATTTATTTTGATTAATCTTAATTATTTGAATATCCATATTATTTAATCAATATTTAATTAAATATTATATTAAATATTTTCAAAATTAAAGATTATTTTCAAAATAACTTTGAAAACCAGAAATCACTCAAGCCATTGAAATTGTATTTTGAAACATATTTTGATTATCTATTTTCAAACTTATATTTTATACATGTATAGGTTCATATATATACACATTTATTTTGAAAACTATTTTGAAATTATATACATATTTTAAATCCTTAAATCTTGAGAGATTTGTTGAAATTCTAACCATAGATTAAGCGTATTTGAATAGAATTAATGGGGATGATTAGTGAATAATCATTCATTGATTGTTCACTAACCTTATCTTAATTATATATATATCTCTTATTTAGTCCTTACATGTTTAGGTTGTGCACACACCACTTAGATTTAGGCTCTCCTAGATTTAGGAATTGATTGTGCTTGTATGTATGTGCATATTAATGTTAAGTTAAGGGTTAGAGAATCCTTGATTCGAACCTATTAAAATTAGCGTCATTAAGGACAAAAATTAAGGACATTTAATTAGAAAACTTAGATTAAGTTTAGAAATTAGGATACACTTCCTTTCAACTCAAAACTTTACACACTTTAACTTAGTGACACCCTTAGTTCATAGGAAAATCCCTACTGAATTTTGAGTTCATTAAACCCCTTAATTTACTTAATTAAGATTAAACCCTAATTAAGCCTTGAAATCTTCAAAAATTGTAATAAATCCAATTTGAACCTAAAAATTATGTACAACCCCTCTAACTGACCAGAATTAAATTCTTAACCAAAGAAAAGTAAAACCAAATTGATTGGACAGCAAATTGAACCTTAATTTAATTTTAAATAAAAATTAATATTTCATTGATTTTAGTTAATTAATAATAATTAAAAATTCCAAAAATTTCCCAAATACTTGGGAATCTATCCTTAGGTCATCCTTGACCTTTGGAGCTTTTTTCAAGGAGTTGGGACTTTATTTGGAGCAAAATTGCAAAAAGGTCCTCTAATTTAGTAATTTCAAAAATTCATTAAATACCAAAAATTTCAAATATTCATAACTAATTAAAGAAAAATCCAAATCACCCAAACTCACTTGCATTCAACTCATAATAATGTCTAATATTCATTAAAAATATGAAAATTTCAGAAATCTGTTAAATTCAAAAAGTCAACAAACTGGTCAATTGTGAGTCAAAACTAGTTCAAAACTCCAAACCTTCTTAATAAAATGTAGAAAAATCCAATTTCAACGTACTTACTATCTAACTGATCATATTAAGGTCTAGTATTTTAATAAAATACAAACATTCAAGAATTTGAGCTTAATAAAAAGTCAATTTTTGACCCTTTAATTAAGTGATCAAAATATTCATAAAAATTTATAAAACTCAAAATTGCTTTAAAACGTCAAAAAATGTTAGCTTAATGTTTAAAACATTCAACAAATCTTTTAAAACTTAACAACCATCCTAAAGATGAAGTTTATTGGCTGGACTACTCCGGGCTGCGGGGCTAAGTGTCCTAAGGAGGCTGGTTCCTCAAGCCTGGTGGCACAACTCCACGAATGGATTCTAAGGGGTGTTAAACCTTAAAATAGATTAATCAATAATTATCCAACCTTTTAAAACTTCTAATTCAATTAGATTAATTTGGTTTATCGGCAGGACTACTCCGGGCTGCGGGGCTAAGTGTCCTAAGGAGGCTGGTTCCTTAAGCCTGGTGGCACAACGACGTGAATCAATTAATGGCAAACTTAAATTAATCAAATCTTTAAAAATCAACAATCAGACCTTAAGAAATTTCAATCAAATATCACATTTAGGACATATCAAAACCGCATGACCTACCTCACACACTTTAGATGGTTTGCTAGGATCACTAACTCTAGCTTTAGGATAGGCCGGTGTTTACTTTTATGCTGTGTGCCAGGTTTTCGAGTTTTCATTGCATGCTGTTTGCTAGTTTAGACTTGATGTGCTTCTTTACTTACTTTCTTACTGTACTTTGTACTGTGATTTGTTTGTGCGCTAGATCTACCCCTAGGTTAGTGACGAATTATACTTGTTCAGTCTTATGCAGGTGGCCATGCTCATACAAGGAGCTGAAATTAAAGGGGGCAATTAATAAAAAAAATCATATACTCTTTGCATAGGTGCTTCAGAAGATGCTTAAGATCCCCTTTAAATACTAAGAGAATGGCCAAGTGTGGCTAAAAATTGCATTTCAAAATTTTTTATAATAACTGCTTGGGATTGTATATACAACTGTCGATTATTAGGATAACCTTGCAGGATCGAGTCTAGATTTTTCTATTTAAATTAATGTAAATTTGATTGAATAAGGTTGTAATTATTTAAAATGACTTGAATTTGGGATATAAATATCCAACTTTAATTCCAAAGAGGTGAAGACATTCCTAAAGGGGAGAGTCTTCTTCCATTTGGAAGTCAAGTTAGGATACCTTTCAAATATCCAAAGAGGAAAGATAGCACCCCGATTATGGGGGAGTTTCTTTTCATTTGGATATCCGGAACCTACGAATCAAGATGTTCGTGAGAAGACGAAGAAATGGACAACGAGAAGAATCCCAAATCTCAAAGTCATTTGATTTAGGATTAGAAATCCGGGTTGTAGTAAGTGGTGCCCGGCCACTCTAATTTTCTACAAAAATTCTGTGATGTAATAATAAGGGCACTTGCCTATGGACATTCAATTTGATATATTTAATTTGATTGATTTATTTTAATTGATTGTGTATTAGAACTCCTGCTTTTCTAGTCTCTTTATTTGCATGTCGTATTTATTTTGACCTGGAATTCGATTTAGGCTCTTAGGGGTTTGTCAAAAATTCTTTTACTTTAATTAAATAAAAATTTTAGGATAAGATAGAAACTCTAAACGGTCCTAAGAAGTAAGCTCAGACTCGCCGAGGGTTTTTCATGCATTCATATTATACTTTCTCTACCTTCTTAGGCATCTCCCCGCCTGCGGGTTCTGGCAGACCACCTGGCCTATGAGGGTGCCGATCTGTCAAGGGGATGTTATGCAATCTCTAGGGAACAACCTATTTTCTAAGCCAAAAAATTTAAATTGCTACATATCAATTTTGCATTCAATCGAGTCGATTAGCATGCATCGCATTAGTAACAAATTAAAGATCGAGTCTAATATTTAATTGCATTATTTAGACATCAAAAACCCAACATAAGTCAAAGGGGCTAATTAGGATCTGCTCTAGATGTCGGCCCCATTCTCAAAAACTTTTCTTAAATAACGTCCCTACGACTCAACATTAAAAGATCAGACTCATATTTTAAAATTGTTTAGGTGGTTTAGCTGGCTCCCCAATCCAAGCCGGGGTAAGACCATATTCGCATTGCACTAGCTAGGTTCGAGGCACTAACTTTTAGTGCCCAATTTAGACTTAGGTTCTGAGGCTGGCTCGGGCCATAAGTCCTCAACTTTAAAGAATTGAATCCCAAATTTCTAATAAAATTGACCACTCAAACTACAAATCACTTTCCATCAAATTCAAGCCCAACACTTAGGATAGGCTGAGGTGTTTCTGAAGTAATTCAGAATCTCAAAGCACCTCCTACTTCTCCTCCTTTAACTTCTGAAAATAAGTGTTCAACATTGAACCAATCCCATTTGAAAATTCCAACTCTTACCTCTTTTAACATCAACCTTTGAAACCCTTAAATAAAATTCGTATCGCTATTTTAATCGAGAGTATTCGTAGGAAATTTTTGTTTCCTACGATGTAATTAACTACGAGGGCTTACACTCGTAGGAGATTTAGAAACCCAGAACTTATTTTCAAAACCAATAATTTTTCAAAACCTCTAATTAATTTTCTTTGGAAAAATTAAACCCGACGATCATTATCGTCATTTTCGAACGATCCATAATAATTGATATCTTCTTTCTTCGGAGAGATATATCAATTATTATCGTGGTTTCCATTATGAAATTAATGATCTTTTATCCGAATTAGAATAATCAAACAATTTGTTAAAGTCCATTTTGACCTTCCGAGGTTGAATGTAATTCTCCCTTTGAGTTTGACTATGATAATTCGGATACAATAATAATTTTGAAATTTGAACCCATTAGGGAACGATACTTTTGTCTTTCGAGGTGATATATTGTTCATAATAATGTGTTCTATTTTAATATTTAAAATTAAATATTCCCAAAGAAAATTTATATTTTTCAAAAATAATCTATTTTTCAATCAAAATAGTTCCCAGGTCTAACATTTGATATTTTTGCAGTGTCGCTCTCTCGCAAGACCTCGTGAGAGCATATGGTACCTATATAGCGGATGTTCAAAGCATATGACTGGAGATACTGCTCAATTCATAACGCTAGAAGCCAAGAGTGGAGGCAAGGTTACACTTGGAGATAATACCATAAAGATGGTTGTTGGATCAGGTATGATTGGAAACTTGAAAAACTTTTTATAGACAATGTGTTATTGGTTGAAAGCTTAAAGCATAATTTGTTAAGTATAAGTCAGCTATGTTATAAGGGTTATAGTATAAAATTTTTTCCTACCAGCTGCATATTAAGCCTTAATGGGAAAGATGTTTTATATGGTAAAAGGATAAATAATATTTATATACTAGATTTGAATTACATTCAAATTCCTACTGCTTTTTGTTTGAAAACTATTTCTGATGAATCATGGCTTTGACATAGGAGACTTTGTCATTCTATCATGAAAAACCTTAGAAATATTACCCAAAAGAACTTAGTGAGAGGTATACCAAAACTAGACTTTACTAAGGACCACCTTTGTGATGCATGTCAATTAGGAAAGTAAGTGAAGTCCGCTTTCCAGTCTAATAAGGATCTTAGGACTAGTACACCATTGCAAATTTTACACATAGATCTTTTTGGACCAGTTGGAACTATGAGTCTAGGAGGGAAGGTATACGGATTTGTTATTGTGGATGATTACTCAAGATTCACTTGGGTTAGATTTCTATTTCTTAAGAGTGAATCATTTGAGGAATTTAGAATTTTTTTGACTTGGATTCAAAGAAAATTAGGGTGTGAAATTATTTCAATACAAAGTGATCATTGAGGAGAATTTAAGAATGAGAGATTTGAAAATTTTTGTAAGGAGAAAGGAATTGATCACAACTTTTCTGAACCTAGAACCCCTCAGCAAAAGAAAAATAGAACATTAATAGGAGCCGTCCGAGCAATATTGGCAGAATACTCACTTTCTAGATATTTTTGGGCTGAGGCGATTAGCACTGCATGTTATGTTCTGAATAGGGTGAATGTAAGATCTAAATTAAATAAAACACCCTATGAGTTGCTAAAAGGAAGAGCACTTAATTTGTCACATTTGCAAGTTTTTGGTTGAAAGGTGTTCATTCATAATATTGGTTGATTCAAAATCAGATAAAGGAATTTTTGTTGGATACTCAAGTGTTGGAAAATCTTATAGGGTATTCAATAAAAGAACTTTTATTATTGAGGAAACCACACATGTTGTATTTGATGAATCTAGAAATTTAGAAGAGCCAAATGTTATTGAAGATGAGATTGAGGATAACTCCCAAAAGATTGATAAAATAAACTTGGAAGAAAATATGGAAGAGAATTTGGAAATAGAAAACCTTTTGCCTAGAGATTTGAGATTTTCTAAAAACCACCCAAGGGAATTGATTATAGGTAAACCTAGTGAGGGTGTTAGAACTAGGCGTGGATTAAACAAGGAAGTAAATCATTCAGCCTTTATTTCAACTATAAAACCCACTAATATTGATCAAGCACTTTCTAATGAATTTTAAAAATTGGCCATGCAAGAAGAGTTGAATCAATTTATAAGAAATAAAGTTTAGGAATTAACTTCAAGGCCAAAAGATCAAAGTGTTGTTGGAACTAAGTGGGTATTTAAAAATAAAATGAATGACACAGGTGTATTCATTAGAAGTAAGGCTAGATTAGTTGCTAAGGGATATAATCAGATTGAAGGGATTGATTTTGAAAAGACTTTTGCCCCTGTAGCCAGACTTGAAGCAATTAGGTTTTCGCTAGCCTTTGCCTGTTTTAGAGGTTTCAAATTATTTCAAATGGATGTGAAAAGTGCCTTTTTAAATAGCGTAATTAAAGAAGATGTTTATGTAGAACAACCACCAGGTGTTGAAAATTCAAAATACCCAAATCATGTATTTAAGTTAAAAAAGGCATTATATGGATTAAAATAGGCACCTAGGGCTTGGTATGAGAGGTTAAGCACCTTCCTACTTAAAAGATCTTTTGAAAAAGCAAGTGTAGATACAACTCTCTTTTTGAAAAAATTTGGAAAGGATATACTCATTGTTCAAATTTATGTGGATGATATCATTTTTGGATCTTCAAATAAAAATCTTTGTGATGATTTTTCTAAAATAATAAGTAGTGAATTTGAGATGAGTTTAGTTGGAGACTTAAATTACTTTCTAGGCTTTAGCATTAAGCAACTTGAGGAAGATACATTTCTTATCCAATCTAAATATGTTAAGGACATCCTCAAAAAATATGAAATTGACAATGCTAAACCTGTTAGTACACCAATGAGTTCCTCAGTTCAGTTCGATAAGGATCTTAAGGGAAAATCTATTGATCAAAAGAAATTTAGAGGGATTATTGGATCTTTACTTTTCTTGACTGCTAGCCAACCCGATATCATGTTTAGTGTTTTCTTGTGTGCTAGATTTCAATCAGATCCAATAGAGTCACATTTGACAGCAGTAAAAAGGATTTTAAGATATTTGCTGGGAACTCAAAACTTAGGAATTTGGTATCCTAGGTTTAGCTCTTCATTTAAAATTATTAGTTATTCAGATTATGACTTTGAAGGCTGTATGGTGGATAGGAAAAGCACTTATGGAACATGTCAATTCATTATAAATTCATTAGTTTCATGGTCCAGTAGAAAACAAAATTTAGTGGTCATATCTACTGCAGAAGCTGAATACATTGATTTAGGAAGTTGTGTGGCACCAGTTCTTTGGTTAAAATAACAGTTGATTGATTTAGGATTAACTATAGGCACTTTACTAATTTATTGTGATAATACTAATGCTATCTGCATTTCTAAAAATGCTATTCAACATTCAAGAACCAAACACAATGACATAAGGCATCATTTCATAAGGGATCATGTATCCAAGGAAGAAATTGAACTTATCCATGTTTCAACAAAAAATCAACTTGCATACATTTTTATAAAACCTTTAGCCTTTGATACTTTGAGTGCATTAAGAACAAGGCTTGGTGTGATTGATTTAAATGCTTAAATAAAAATATTTTTCTACAATATTGATATTTGTTTTTCTAGTTAATGTTTTTGTGTTTGTTATTTTGTTGTTGTTGTGTTTCTAAGTTTTTTATTTGTGTGAATGATTTCATTTTGTTTTATTTTTGAATTTTTTTTATCGTCCGGGAAGAAATAGTTTTGTACGGGATGATTTGTGTAGCATGACAAACTAGGGGATTTTGAACCATTTTAAAAGCAGTTTAATGTAATTCCTATGTACGATCATCACGATCGTCCAGGACGAAATATTTTTCAAACGACGGGATGATTGAATTAAGCATATGAATTGTTAAGATAGTTTTTAATATGAACTTCATCTGTACAAACCATTGGTTCGTCTGGACAAACACATGTCGGTTCGATGTAAGGGACAGTTTCAACTTCCATTAAAAATGAATTGAATTTCTGATCGTCTGGACGAACATGTGTTCGTCTGTACGATCATTTTGGTAAAAAGCCTGTATGAAATGGCGCCTCATATGTTGTGTGATTATGAAATGTTGTTTCATTTTGGACGTATTGAATCGTCTGAACAAAATTTTATTTCGTACAGGACGAATGATTTTCGTCCAGGACAAAAATATTTTTGTCTGGTACGACCAAGTCATTTTCAATAAATAAGCGGACTTTTTAACTCAATAGTCACACTCTAAAATGTTGCAAATCTAATTTCATGACTTATGTTTTTATGATTGACAAACACTATTGATCTTCTTGGACTACTTGTTTCTTCTAACTTTACAGGAATCGAAGATCGAACGAACAGACGAAGCCAGTTCAGGATTGCGTAGGTCTAGGGATTATGTCAGTCTGTACTTTGTTTTTCTCTTCTTGAGTCTATTTGTAATGGTAAAAGAGACTGATGCTAAGTAACCCTACACACACACACACACTTGAGAGAATTAGAATTTCTGTTTTTACTCATATCGGCCAGGACGATATTTACATCGTCTTGGACGATCAGGCTTAAAATAGAAAGTCTAATTAAGGATTCTTAATTAAGGCAGCCGACATTAACATATCGGCCTGGACGTATCGGCCTGGACGATAAGCTCAAAACAAAAAGAAGTTGTCGCCATAGATTGTATTTTTAAATTATCAGCCAGGACGATCATTAATCAGCCTGGACGATATTCACAATTATGCCTTAATTAATCAGGACAAATCAGGGAAGTAATTAAGGATGATTGATACGATCACATCGTCCTGGATGATCGCAGGATCGGCCAGGATGATATATTAATTATCCTTGGTTACTCCTGGACGATCGGGATCGACCAGCATAAAAACAGGGCGATACTCAGGACGATTTTCTTCTGAATTGAACTAATCGGCCTGGACGATCGTGAGATCAGCCAGGATGATCAAGCCAAATTTCAACCGTCCAGCACCCAAAACAGGGCGATGCCCAGGCCGATCTTCTGAGATTTGTACTGATCGACCAGGCCGATGTCCATATAGGCCTGGACAATATAGTCGGCAACTTGCAATTAATGTGCTCCTTTGAAGCTCTTCTATTTAAGAGCTCTTGTTCAATGTTTTGAACAACCTTTGTGCTGTTGCCTTGACCTGAGAAGGCCTTGAGGAGAGAAAGAGAGAGAGGGAGAGAGAGAGGATCTTGTGAGGGGGAGCTTGTAAGGGGATTCACAAGGGTTGCTTCAAGGATCGCTCTACTTCTTCTTCGTCTAGAGTTTCTCGTCCGTGGAAGGGTTGGTAGAGGTAAGGAGTCAGCATTTGGTTGTGGTTCTCTGCCAGCTTCAGGAGGAAGCAAAAGGAGATAGGTTCTCTGCCTTACCGGGGTGGCAAAAGAAGGTTCACTGTAAAGGCTTCTCCGCCTAGCTGTGGTGGTAAAGGAGAGTCACGTTGGTAGTGCAATTCTCGGAGGGTGCCTCCAGGGGAGTGGACGTAGGTCGAGTTGACCGAACCACTATAAATTTCTGTGTTCTTATTTCTTGCTTCCGCACATTTAAATTTTCGCTTTTATTTTTTCCTCGTGGTGTGTTTTTGGTTTATGTGTTTTTCGTTCTTTGTAAAAAAAAATTTTTAAAATACCAATTTACCCCCCCCCCCTCTTGGTTAGCTTGGGCCAGTTCTATTGGGCTTAACATCCCTAACAAACTTTCAAGTGCTATCAGAACAGGATTCAAAAATTTAAGTTTGAAAACTTTTTGAAATAGATCCATGACTAACTTTGGGAATAGAAACACTACTGAAGGTTATTTAATTACACGACCTCCACTGTTTGACAACTTGCCTTTTGATTTCTGGAAAACCCGCTAGTCTACTTTTTTGCAATCTACTGATTATCACATGTTGATGCTTATCAAAAAAGGGTATTCTCCACCTTCTCATGAAATTAATGGCATTAAAACTGAAGTTGCTTTTACTGGATGGACTTTCGATGAACGAGATTTAGCTCAATTAAATGCAAAATATTTGAACTGTTTATTCTGTGCTTTGAAATCTAAGGACTACATGCGTGTTTAAACTTATTCAATGGGTAAGGAGATTTGGGATAGACTATGTATCACTTATGAAGGAACCAATGAAGTAAAACAATCCCGTTTGAATATTCTCTTGCATGATTATGAACTTTTTTGTATGAAACCTCATGAATCTGTTTCTGATATGTACACTAGGTTTACTCAGATTGTCACTTCACTGCATGCACTAGGAAAAGAACTTTCAAACTATGAAAAAGTAAATAAGATTTTGAGATGCTTGCCTTCTTCATACGATGCTAAAATCACTACAATAACTGAATCTAAGGATTTGAACACTTACTCTATTGATAACTTACTTGGCTCAATCATTGCTTACGAGCAAGGGGTGAATCAAAGAAATCTTGATGCAGGTGAGAAGAAGAAGGAGAAAACAGTTACAGTGAAGGGGCATAAATCAGATTCTGAATCTTCCGGGTCTGAAAGCGATGAAGTTGCCTTCATCATAAGGCAATTCAAAAGCTTTCTAAGGAAGAAACAAAAGCATCATCAAAATTGGAGAAAAGGTAAGGATCATAAACATGTTAAAGGATCTTCTGATGTTGTTTATTTTGAATGCAGGAAACCTGGACATATGAGAGCCGATTGCTTGGCACTTCAAGATAACACAAGCAAGGAAAAGATTGAGGAGAAACCTAAGTTTTAGAATGACAAGAAGAGAATCCAAAAGGCATTCTGGGAAGAATCTGGTACTGATTCCTCTGAGACTGAATCAAAGGAAGAGGCAACAAACCTGTGCTTAATAGCGGAAGATCATCTTGAGCAAAGTGATGAGGAAGAGGTATGTAAACCAACCTATGATAAATTGTTTGAAATTTGTGAAAAAATTCATGCATCATACAAAAAACTTAAGAAGACACATGCTAGCTTAAAAGTGGAACTTGTAAATTTGCAGAAAGAGTATGAAGTCATTCTTAAAGATCATTCAACGATTGATTGTAATCACATGGCTCTTCTTGATGAATTTGATGAGTTGAACAAAAAGCATTCAGAATTAATTGATGAATATAAGGCATTGAAAGTTTCACACACCTCACTTAATTCTGATCTTAAGAAATCTAAAGAGATTGAGAAAAATTTGAGGATTGATAATGAAGTATTAAAAAGAACTAACTTGAGGATTCAAAATGATTTGGATACAAGTAAGAAAAATCGGATGACATCTACTTTTAATCCTAAGCCAGAATCTAGGAAGAGGCATTATAACTCAAACCATTTAAGAAACCCTTTTCCTGGAGTTAGATGTTTTTTATGTGGCATGTTAGGACACATCTCACACACTTGCACCGTTCATCATAGTACACATTGGGTGTGGAGACCTAAGATGCATGATTCACAGCATGCCATATCTGCATTGCATTCTACTTTTCCTAAGAAGGGGCCCAAACTAGTTTGGGTTCCTAAATCTGACTTTTGTTGAGTTTTACAGGTGTGCTCTCACCAAAGACCTCGTGGGAGCATAGGATAACTGGACATAAGGAGGCTGGCAGCTTAAAATTGCTTAAACTCGCTGCTTTATAACTTGCTTGAAATTTTTAGTTTTTGTGTTATTTTTTGTGCTAGTTTTGTGCTTGCTTTGTGTTGTTCTAATTTGCTTTGTTTTCATTTTGTTTTTTTTTTTATGTTTGGTGTTACATATAGTGAATCTTTTTAAGCTTTTAGATTTTGGAGTTTTGGAGATAGTGTTTAGGTTTTCTAAGTTGGTTAAAGGGAGAAATACCGTAGATGTTTTCCCTCCTTCTGACCTTATTTAGTGGTATGAATTTCTTCTTTAAACAAAAGACTAACTCATTTTAAGCCAATGGTTTTTGAAACTAAGATTTTTTCTATCTTACTACAATAATCTATCTTATACATAATATCCAAAGTTCTTACATATCTTTCAAGTTATTTAAAATCTTGTCATTGTTTTTATCACATTATTTTGATTTTATTTTGTGACTTGTTCTTCCCTATGTTAGAGAGAGAGCTCCTATTCTCTAATATTTGGAGGATATACTTACAACTAAGGATCTTTTTAAGGGTTTTTGTTAAAGAGCTTTTAGCTTGCAAATTAAAAGGGAAAGAGGCCAATGACGCCAAATTGAAAAAAATATATATATAATACACAAAAGTGTAACAAAAATCAAGATGCTCAAAGAGCCAATTCAAAGACAAAAGAGGCATAAAATGAGCCCACTAAAAGGCAAGCTATCCTCTCTTTTCAAAACTTTTAAAACTTAGAAGAACTTATGGGTTATGTGAGATTTTCAAAGGCTTGATTTTGAATTCCATGATTGAGACAAATTACTTTATTTTATTATTTATGAGATTTTTTTGTAAACAAGTTTTGATTGGATCTTCTTTTTGCTCAATTAGATTTATTCTGAGTTAAGTTTTTTTGTTTTTCAAAAGAAAATTTGTACCATAAAGAACGTCTGATCTAGAGTTAATAGAATAGGATATTCTACTATTATCTGATTAAGATTGGTTAAACTCCTTCTTATAAAACTCTAAAGTCTAATTAGTTGAAAACTTCTAATTTGAAGCCTTGATAAAAAAAAATATATTTGCTTTTTCCCATTATTTTTAGCTTTCTATTACCGTGTTTTTGTTTGTTTTTATTTTGTTTTATTTTAGAGGACCTTGATCATCACCATCCTTTCCTTGGTTTCAAATTCTAGTCACATCGTCCTGGCCGATACTTTTATCGTCCTGGACGATAGGGCAAAATCTCTTCAAATTCCATCTGCTGGTCTTTCCAGTACTTGCTGTAACTCATCGTCCTGGACGATACTATATCGTCCTAGATGATCTGATCGAACTCTGTTGAAATCATATTGATAGTCCTGGCCGATAACTTTTTCGTCCTGGCTGATGAATTTTGTGAACATCATCCTAGCCGACACACTTGATCGTCCTGGACGATCTATGTGTCGCTCGTTTAAAATCATTAAATTCGGCCCTAGACGATTAATTATTGGACAATCGTCCTGGCCGATCCACTGTTCATCCTGGACGATACATGTGTGATGGTGGAATTTTAAAAACATGTTTTGAAAATATTAGCTTTCTTTGGGAATTTTAAAATCGAAATTGGATTCTAATTCTAGAGTTGAATCAACTCGGTAGAAAAAGTATATCACCCCGAAGGACGAAAATAAAATTTCATAATGGTATTAAGACTTAGAATTATGAAACTCATCTTGAATATCATGACCAGATTCTAAGGAGAACTTTATATGGCCCCTAGGGGACAAGGTAAAGTTTAACTAAATATCCAGTTATGATATCCAAGAAGAATGATAGTCGAATTTATATCTGAAGCCTTATCAAAGAAGGATGTACCTCCCCGGAGGGAGATGACATCTTTCAATCATAATTCTTCTGATATAATAAAGACGATCATTCCTTAACCTTTCTCAAAGAAATCTAAGAAGATTTTAAAAAGAATAATTTTGAAATCAGGCGCGTGTGGTTCCAAATCTCCTACGAGCGCAAGCCCTCGTAGTTAATTACATCATAGGGAGACAGAGTCCCTTACGAAAACTCTCGACTAAAATAATAATGAAATTTTGTTAGATTTTCTAGGAGTGATATCAAAGACGATTGGAAGTTTTTTTTGGAAAATCAAGACGGAATGGATCAAGATTGAACATTTATTAATAGATTCGAGGGAAGAGAGGTAGGGGACACCTTGAGATTCCGGAACCATCCGGAAGTGTCCCAACTTAATTGAAGGGTTGGGCTTTATGTTTTAGGATTGAAAGGAAACTTTAATTGAATTTGAGCATCTTATTAGAAATTTGGGATTATATTTCCGAAATTTGGGGTCTTATGATCAAAGATCTGCCCCGGATCCTAAATCTATTTTGGACACTGGACCACAGTCATCCGAACCTAACTAATGCAATGCAATGCCTGGACTTACCCCGGCCTGGATTGGGGAGCAAGCTAACCACCTAATTAATTTAAAAGAGATGAGTCTGGTCTTTTTATGAAAGAGTGGTAGGGACATTGTACTTAAAGTTTTGGAGAGTTGGGGCCGACATCTAGAAATTTTCCTAATTGGCCCCTTCGACTTATGCTGGGTGCTAAAATTCTAAGACTGATGCAATTAAAGTTTTGACTCTTTTAATTTGTATCTAATGCAATGCATGCTGGTCGACAACTTCCAAATCAAATATGCTTGAAATTTTAAAAAAAGACTTAGAAAATAATTTTTTAGAAGACTAGGCTTCCCCAGGTCCGGCACCTCATCCTCATTAGTCAGACTATCCGGACTCTACCCGCGGGCGGGGAAGGGTCTAAAGAAAGGAAAGAATAATGCAGAAATATGCATGCGACCCCGGGGTCGATCTCCAGCTAATTCCCTAGATTTGTTATCTTTCTATGTTGTTTAGACTCACTAAAATTTTAGACTTTTAAAGTTATGAGTATAAAACTTTCACACCCTTACGAGTCTCACGTATCCAGGCAAAAACAAAAGTGGCACATAATCGCCAAAAAACTAAGACAATCAAGCAGTCCTAGAGGCAATCAATTCATCACATCAAATATTAATTAATCAATATATGTACATAGGCAATGTTGTCTTGCTTATTACAAACCAGAATTTTGCATAAAGTAAAGTTGTCGGGCACCACTGACAACAACCCGGATTCTAAACCTAATAATGACGCAAGTAATTTTGAGTGGGATATTCTCAATCTTCAAGTCTTCAATCTTATTCTTCTTTGAACTCCTTTTATTCAAACTCCTTGGATTCTTCTTTGTGAACTACCCAAATGGACAAGAGGGCACTTCCCTTCAAAAGGGAAGGCCACTCTTTCCTCTTTGGGTATAGAAGAGGTGTGATCCAAATTTGGATTCCCAGATGGAGAAGGAATTTTTCCCAAAGGAGCAACCTTTCCTCTTTGGAACCCAAACTTTGGACCTATATATCCCAACTCAAAATTAACTTTCACAACACTTGACAATTACACATATTATATTTATTTGAAAATAAAATCTAGACTCACTTGCAGGGTTATCCTAAGCAGTTAACAAATGAAAAGTAATTATTCCCAAGCAGTTATATTTGTGCAGAAAAATAAGGAAACACACTGGCCACGCTCCTTTTATTTGGGGGCTTTAGCAGCTGAAGCACCTGTGCAAGTATTTATAGCAATTAATAATTTTTTTTATTGATTTAGCCCCCTTTTATTGCCCTGCATGAACGTGGCCACCTGCAGAAAACTGTGTGAACATCCAGATCGTACCTAACCTAAGGGTAGTCTAATCGTCAAACACATCAATCCATCCACAGAGTGCGAAAAAAGTAAGCAGACACAGCAAAGCAATTTCATCCACGACATGCAGTGAAAACTACGGAAAATCCGGCACACAGCAGTAAAGTAAACACCGGCCTAACCTAGATCTAGGGTTGGTTGTCCTAGCACATCATCTAAAGTGTGTGTAAAAGGTCGTGTGGCTGGGGTAGGTCTTAAAGTGGGCGATTAGTTAAAGTTGTCTAGAAAAGTTCTGAATTTGTTAAGGCTTAAAAGGAAATTTAGATTAAAATTTAACTATTGATAGATTAAGATTTTTAATTTAACATATTTTAAAAGTTAATTGATTACTACCTTTGTTTCACACCGAGACCGTGAAGTTTATTTCACCTTCCTTGGGGCTAAACTAATAGCCTCGCAGGCCTGGGTTACCTAGTAACAATCGGGGTTGATTAAGTTATTTAAATTGGTTGGAATTAAAGGAGTGGATTGATATTAAAGGGAGTTGGTTACTGATTTTAATGGATTAGTTGAGGAATTTTATTAATCTATTAGGAAAGTTCTGGGATTTGGGAGAGGTAATAGATTTTGGAGGCCATCTCGATATGTTAACTAAAGGGTCAAAATTTAACTTTTAGAATCAGAGTTAAATTTAAAGGTTTCAGATTTTTAATAAATACTAGACCGAATTATGAGTTGTTAGACAGGTGGTACATTCAATTTAGAGTTCTCTATGAAAAGTTATGATTTTTAGAAGTTTTTGCCCGATTTTGACCTAAAGTTGACCTAAAATGTTGACTCCTTGATTTTGACCAAATTATGGAGGTTTAATATTTTTAGAGAACACTAAATTCTAATCGAAGTCATTTTCGATTGAGTTTTAGTGATTTGGGATTTTCTATAATTAATTATGAATTTTGGAAGTTTGTTTATTGGAATTATTAAATTATTTCAATTAAGGGCTCTTTTAATGATTTGAAACCTAAATGAGTCTTAAACTTCTTGAAATCAACTCTAAAGATCAGAAATGATCTAAGGAGAGATCAACAAGTGTTTAATGATTTCTTTGGGATTTTTAATAATTTTTAATTAATTAAAACTGATTTTCCCTTGATCTTACCTAAAGACTAAATTAAGCCCAATCTAGAAGCCAATTCAAGAGGGTTTCAATTCTCAATGATTAAGGGATTAATTAGGAATAATTATAAACATTTTAATAGATTTTATGAGTTAAAGATAGTTCATTATTAATTAATTAGGGTTAATAGGCCACTTCTAAGAGGGATTTTTTAGGCTACTACTTGGGGAACCAAATGAACTCCAAATTTGATGAAATTTAGACCTTAGGATCACCTAACACTAAGGACTAAACCCACAAAATTTGAGCTCAAATTGAGTACTCTAAGGTGGTTAACTAAACCACCCAAGGTGAGCTCTAAGTCACCTTCAAATCAGTATAGGGATCTATCCTAAGCTTGGATTGGGGCAAAATCAATGGCAATACACTTCTTACCCTACACATCATTATCACACAAAGAATCACATCCTAAATCCCATTGGATACGTCTATACCCCATTTTGAAGATAAGGGTCAAACCATGACCCTTAAACTAAAAATTTGGGAAAATGCCCTTGAACATCTTAAAATGGGGAGATAAAATTTGGACATGTAAAAAACATGTTCAATTTCAGTCTCCCAAAATTCTAGGTCTGGTGGACTTGTATTTAAAGAGTAATTGAAGAAATTGATAAAATGCTCAAACTAAAATTAAACTGAACACCGACCTAACCAGGGCCTGGAACCATAGGGATTTTTTAGATCTCCCTGAGACATTTCCAATGAGCCTAAGAACACCTAATTTGGACAAATGTGGAGAGAGTTATGATTTTTTGAAGTTCCCTTGAATTTCTGGAATTATTAATTTGGCCATTACACAGTTAGCAGCCCTTCACACGTGCCGCGCGCTGATTGGCTGGGCAATCATTGGCGCTAACCGTTAACAGTCCGATTAACCATAGCCATCTGATGGCGGATCAGATGGCAGTGATTAAACGCGCTCCGATACCGCGGGATCTAATCCGAGCCGTTGATCGAAATCAACGACTGAGATTACGTCTTCAACCTCCCGCTCGTATCCGTGATCGTGAAGCTTCTCTGGCGTGATCCAGGCGATCCCGCCGGAGAACTCTGATGAAATTTCACAGGGAGGATTAGGACAGTGGAAACCTTCAATCCAACGGTGGAGATTCGTTGGGGTGATGGTTTCCTTCACACTTGACCGGACTACCAAGCTAGGGAGCTTGGGATGAAGGGATTACCGCAAAGAAAGTCTCAATAATTGAGCTTCTCTATCAAGAAGCTTCAGGGGACGATGGCGAACTGATCTCCTTCAGATGTCGGGATCGGAGGACCGCCGGAGGTGCGACTTCGAGCAGGATGCCAGAGGCCTTTACGGGCGCTGGCTCGAACGGGTGAAGGGATAGGTCTGGGAGCTCGAAGCAAAAGCCTGGGAGGTCGCAGAAGCTCTGGGAAATGATTTCGAGCGATTGAGGATGCTTCTGGCGGTCTGGGGAGCTCGAACCTATTCGGCCACCTTTTTTGAGTTTGGACGGCCGAGATTGAGCTAGAGGGGGCTCGAATTGCTGCCAGGTGGAAGATGGCGACGTCCTAGGGAGGTCATGGAGATCAAACCGGTGGGAAGTAGCTTTGATCCAGGAGTTGTCTGGGGGGGACCACCAGAACTCGTTTACCATTGGTTCTGACTGCCGCCGGCCATGGTTTGGGTCGGGTTGACTGGGGGAGGTTGATGGGGACATGCTGGAGTCAGGGGTGGAGTCAATTTGGCCTGAGAACGTCTGGATTGAGTTGGTGACTAGGTTGGACCCAAACCTTCTTGGTTCGAGTCGAATTGAGCTCGATCCAGGTTAGATCAGACCCTGGGTTTGTTATGGGAGATAGGTCTGGGTCTGGTGCACCCAGTATAAGCGGCAATTGGATTCAATTTGGTCTGGGTGTAAAGATGGCTCGGGTTGATCCAAATCTGCTCAATTCGGGTCGATTTGGGCTCAACCCAGGTTAGGCCAGACCTTGGGCTTGAGGGGGGAAGTGGGTCTAGATCTGGTGGACCCAATGCAAGTGGCAATTGGGTCTAATTTGATCTGAGTTGGAAGATGGCTCGGGTCTATATGTCTTTGGCTACTTTGGGTTAGCCTAAAACCTGACCCAGGTTAGCCCAGAGCATGGGCTGGCTGGAGGAGGTGTGTTGGACCTAGGGCCACCTATGGGAGGTGTTGATCAAGTTCAATTGGGCTTAGGTTGAGAATTGGCTCAATCCCAAGTGATCTTGGGCTCTTTGGGTTAGCCTAACTCTTGACCCAAGTGAGCCCAAGGGTTGGGCTGGTCAAGGAAGGTGTATTGGGTCAATGGGAACCTAATGACACCTTGATTTGGATTCAATTTGATTAAGGTTAAGAGATGGTTCAAGGGAGACCTCTCTTTGGTCACTTGGGTCAAGTTATATGGCTAACCCAAGTGAGCCCAAGGCTTGGGTCTCCAAGAGTGGTCGCTTGGGTACCCAAGGGGTCATCCCTTACATTTAAAAGGACTTGGAATGGACTTGATTCAAAGATTTTAAGGGGAGGGGTGTATGGGTCAAACTTGGTTGACTTGGTCAACTAGGTTTACCCAAGGTTTGGACTTAAGCTCAACAAGTTGGGTTTGGTATTTGAAACTTGTTGAAAGTGGTTTCAAAGAATTTGGAGTTGATTTGAATTGAAATGGGCATTTGAAATCCCCATAGGGGTATTTTGGTCAATTTGGACCCATTGGTCAACTAGGGTCAAAAATGGGTCTAAAAAAATGCAGTTTACTGCTCAATGGGTTACAATCAGGGGTCTGGAAGTGATTGGAGGCTTTGATGAGGGCTCCAAGATCAAAATCTTCAAGGTGTTAGGTCTAATGGCATAGGCTGTAAATATTTGAAGGTTTTACAGCCTTTGGATTTTGATTCAGATTCTGGAGTTAGGGACCTCATAATGGGCTCAAAATTGGAGGGTAACCTATAGAGACATGTATTATCACTTTGCAAGTGATAGACCCTGAATCAGAGGTCATTTGACTGGATTTTGAGATGTTTGAAAAATCTTTGAAAAAGGTCTTTAGGACAGGGCCTTAAGACTTTGGATTTGAGTCTGGATTTCTGGATTTGGGATGGATTTCAAGTTTGAGTGATTAATATTGAAATATCCAAATCATTTACAATCATGTGGTGAATGTTAATGAATGGATAGGGTCAAAGGTAGGACCAATCTAAATTGAAGTTTGGATTCTCAAGTTGATTGGGTCAAAGTTTGGATGTGTTTGAAGCTTGAATTAATTTGGATTTGAATTGAATGAAGTTTGAGATTTGAATTGATAAAGGGTAGGGATTGATTTGAGGTTGGAGTTGATCAAAGGTAGGGATTGATTTGAGGTTGGAGTTGATCAAAGGTAGGGATTGATTTGAGGTTGGAGTTGATTAAAGGGTCTAGAAGAACTCTAAGATCTATGATCTAGAGGGGCTCTAGAATTTGGATTATGGAAGAATCCTAAGTTCTAGGATAGGCCCTAAGGTCTTGGATCTAGAAAAGAATCTTAAGCTCTAGAGTAGACCCTAAGGTCTGGCTCTAGGAAAGAATCTTAAACTCTAGAGTAGGCCCTTAGGTCTGGTTCTAAGAAAGAATCTTAAACTCTAGAGTAGGCCCTAAGGTCTGGCTCTAGGAAAGAATCTTAAAGTCTAGAGGGGATCCTAGGATATAGGATTGATCTGGGGTTTGGATGGGCCTTAGTGACCTCATACAAAAATGAGGTCAACAAATAGAACCCCAATGTGTGTGGCAGAAGGAACTTCTACTACACACATTGGCGTTGACCGAATAGAAGTAGAATCTTAAGAATGTAAGGGAGGGCATCACCCAACCTTAGGTCTATAGGATGCTAATAGAAGACTTACACCTATTAGACAAGAGAACTGGAGAAACCAAGGTAGGGTATACCTAACCTTGGGTCTAAGGAAGGGCATCACCCAACCTTAGGCCTATAGGATGCTGATAGAAAACTTACTCCTAGTAGGCGGATTAACTGTAAACCAAAGTAGGGAATACCTAGCTTTGGGTCTAAGGAAGGGCATCACCCAACCTTAGGTCTACAGGATGCTGATAGAAGACTTACTCCTAGTAGACAGATCAACTGGGAAACCAAGGTAGGGAATACCTAGCCTTGGGTCTAAGGAAGGGCATCACCCAACCTTAGGCCTATAGGATTCTAATAGAAGACTTACTCCAAATAGGCAAATTAACTGGAAACCAAAGTAGGGAATACCTAGCTTTGGGTCTAAGGAAGGTCATTACCCAACCTTAGGTCTAAAAGATGCTGATAGAAGACTTACTCCTAGTAGACAGATCAACTGGGAAACCAAGGTAGGGAATACCTAGCCTTGAGTCTAAGGAAGGGCATCACCCAACCTAAGGCCTATAGGATGCTGATAGAAGACTTACTCCTAATAGGCAAATTAACTGGAAACCAAAGTAGGGAATACATAGCTTTGGGTCTAAGGAAGGGCATCACCCAACCTTAGGTCTACAGGATGCTGATAGAAGACTTACTCCTAGTAGACAGATCAATTGGGAAACCAAGGTAGGGAATACCTAGCCTTGGGTCTAAGGAAGGGAATCACCCAACCTTAGGCCTATAGGATGCTGATAGAAGATTTACTCCTAGTAGGCGGATTAACAGGAAACCAAAGTAGGGAATACCTAGCTTTGGCTCTAAGGAAGGGCATCACCCAACCTTAGGTCTACAGGATGCTGATAGAAGACTTACTCCTAGTAGACAAATCAACTGGGAAACCAAGGTAGGGAATACCTAGCCTTGGGTCTAAGGAAGGGCATCACCCAACCTTAGGCCTATAGGATGCTGATAGAAGACTTACTCCAAATAGGCAAATTAATTGGAAACTAAAGTAGGGAATACCTAGCTTTGGGTCTAAGGAAGGGCATCACCCAACCTTAGGTCTACAGGATGCTGATATAAGACTTACTCCTAGTAGACAGATCAACTGGGAAACCAAGGTAGGGAATACCTAGCCTTGGGTCTAAGAAAGGGCATCACCCAACCTTAGGCCTATAGGATGCTGATAGAAAACTTACTCCAAAAAGGAAAATTAACTGGAAACCAAAGTAGGGAATACCTAGCTTTGGGTCTAAGGAAGGGCATCACCCAACCTTAGGTCTATAGGATGCTGATAGAAGACTTACTCCTAGTAGACAGATCAACTGGGAAACCAAGGTACGGAATACCTAGCCTTGGGTCTAAGGAAGGGCATCACCCAACTTTAGGCCTATAGGATGCTGATAGAAGACTTACTCCAAATAGGCAAATTAACTGGAAACCAAAGTAGGGAATACCTAGCTTTGTGTCTAAAGAAGGGCATCACCCAACCTTAGGTCTACAGGATGCTGATAGAAGACTTACTCCTAGTAGACAGATCAACTGGGAAACCAAGGTACGGAATACCTAGCCTTGGGTCTAAGGAAGGGCATCACCCAGCGTTAGGCCTATAGGATGCTAATAGAAGACTTACTCCTAATAGGCAAATTAACTATGATGGTTATGTGGGGAGGAAACATGCTCCACACAGCGGACTGAAACTTGCAAATTAGGATGGTGCCACAAAGGGCGTACTCCACCACTAGCGAGTGTGAAACAGGATGGTGCCACGAAGGGTGTACTCCACCACTAATCCCCAAGTCAAATGCCAGGGTGGTGCCACAGAGGGCGTACTCCACCACTAGCTGGTGTGATCCTAAAGGAGGTGACGGTCCAACCCTAAGGAGAAGGCAAAGAGCGTTAAAAAGAAAAAGAATTTAAAAAGTAAGAAATCGGGTTGCGAATCAAGAAGGAAAATTTCATTAATTGACATAACGAGCTACATCAGGCATAGTATTTATTACGGAAATGCCCATTAACAGGTAGCATTGGGTGATTTCCTTTACAATCTACTAACTGATACGAGCCTCCTTCGTAGACAGTCTCTATGACGAAGGGTCCTTCCCAAGTGGGTTCAAAATTTGCCTCCCAACTTTTGATTGGCTAAGATAGGCCTCCGAAGGACCAGCACCAAGTCTCCCGCTTGGAAGGTCCTAGGTCACACTAACTTATCATGGGCTTGAACCATACGAGATTTATATAACTCTAAACTTTGTTGAGCTTGGAGACGTCGCTCTTCAAGGCCTTCGAGTTCTTCCAACCGCAGTTTTGCATTTTGTTCATTTGTAATCTGATTCTGAACTGCAATCCTGAGCGAAGGGATTTGTATTTCCAGGGGAAGAACGGCCTCAGATCCATACACTAGTGCAAACGGGGTGGATTGGGTCGGAGTTCTATAAGTGGTACGATAGGCCCACAGGGCTTCCGCCAACCGCTCATCCCACTGTCGTTTGTTATCATCAAGGGTCTTTTGAACAATTTGCACCAAGGTCTTGTTGAAGGCCTCGGCTAATCCATTTGCCCGAGGGTAATAGATCGTCGAGTATCTCCAATCAATATTATGGCGTCTTACAAAATTGTTGATTTTTGTATACTTGAATGCGGACCCATTATCATATATGATTCTGCGGGGTATGCCGAATCGATATACGATATGGTCACGAAAGAATTTTAAGACATGGTGTGATGTTACGTTGCGTAGGGGAATTGCTTCGCCCACTTTGAAAAGTAATCGGTCACTGCTAATATGAAACGATGACCTCTCGCGGAGGGAGGGTCAATCGGCCCAATGATATCTGTGCCCCAACTCTCGAAGGGTCACGAGGCTATCATAGGGTGTAACACATTAGGCGGCTGATATAAAACCACGCTGTCGACTTGACATTGATGACAGTGCTTTGCAGTATTCATACAATCGTCAATCATTGTAGGCCAGTAGTATCCAAGTCTTTTAATTTTCAATTTCATTTTTGGACCCGATTGATGTGCGCCGCATAGTCCTGAATGAACTTCATTAACAATCTTCAGGGCTTCTCGCTGGTCTAAACAGCGCAGCCACATGTGATCGAAGGACCGACGGTACAGTAAATTATTAACTAGTGCATAAGATAGGGCACGTTTCTTAATCTGGTTGGAGAGTGATTTATCCTGGGGAAGCTTCCCTTCTTTAAGGTAGTCGATTAAGGGTCATCTCCAATCGCCTTCTTTGTAGGTTGTCGAAGAGGCAGAATTGATCTGAAGGGGAGTCTTACTGATGTGTTTCAAATCTATGAGAGAGAGGGCTTTATGACATTCAATCTCTATAGGGATGGAATCCTCCTCAGGATATGCAAATTCCTTTGCAAGTTTTGCTAAGGCATCCACTGCGGAGTTACTTCCACGGGGAACCCTATACAAAGTGGTGGTAGGAATTTGTTCGAACAAGTGAAGTGTGTACTGATGGTATCTTAGGAGATTAGGATTCAAGACTTTATAGGTTCCGGCCACTTGGTTAATCACCAATTAGGAATCTCCAAAGATCTTAATCTCTTTAATTTCCATTAGAATTGCAAGTTCTAAATTGGTTATCAGAGTTTCGTATTCAGCTTCATTATTTGTACAGGGCTCTGATAAATGGTAGGAGAAATGCATCATTCCTTTTTCTGGCATTATGAAAATTAGACCGACTCCACCCTTTCCAGGAATTATAGATTGTTGAGTCACATTCCTACGGGAGGATGCTGCTCCATCAAAATACAATTCCCAGACGGCCTCGTCTGATTCCCTCAAACTCATGATTTGTTCATCGGGTAAATCATCGTTCAGAGGAGAGTCTGCCGGCAGTGGGTGTGCTGCCAAAAAGTCAGCAACGGCTTGTCCTTTCATAGCACGAAGGGGAGTGAAAGTAATCTCAAATTACAGTAATATCATAGACCAACGGGCTAAATGTCCAGACAACGTAGGTCGGGTCATAAGATACTGCAAAGGATTAACTCTTGAAATCAAACTGACTAAGTGGGAGAGCATGTAGGGCCTCAGTTTCTGGGCTGCAAAAACTAAAACAAGACAATATTTCTCAATTGATGGGTATCGAGTTTTAGTAGGAAGAAGTCTTCGACTAAGGTAATAGAGAGCATTCTCCTTCCCTTCGTCGTTGACTTGAGCCAACAGGGCACCCAAAGACTCATCTAAGGCTGTAGTGTAGAGAATTAACGGCTTTCCCAGAATTGGGGCTGCCAAAACCGGTGGGTTAGAAAGGTATTGCTTAATGTCATCGAAAGCATCTTGGCACTTCTCGTCCCATACGAA
Source organism: Dendrobium nobile (assembly GCA_022539455.1). NCBI lineage: Eukaryota > Viridiplantae > Streptophyta > Magnoliopsida > Asparagales > Orchidaceae > Dendrobium > Dendrobium nobile. The sequence goes on from CM039725.1 coordinate 16,282,564, forward strand.
TTTAGTGTCTTTTTTCGCAAGGACAGAAAAGGGTTGACATCTCCCGGAAAGATTAGAAATAAACCTCCTTATATACGCCAATCTACCTTGTAGAGACCTTAACTGGGTAAGGCTCTTAGGAGGTGGCATATCTAAGATGGCTTCAATTTTAGCAGGGTCAATCTCAATTCCCCGATGCCTCACTACGAAACCTAAGAATTTCCCTGAGGTGACGCCAAAGGCACACTTCAAGGGGTTCATTTTCAAATCGTAGCGGCGCAATCAATCAAATACAATTCTTAAATCATAAAGGTGAGCCTCTTTGACCTTGCTCTTGACAACTAAATCGTCAATATAGCACTCAACTTGATGATGAATTAAGTTGTCAAAGATACGGGTCATGGCCCGCTGGTAGGTTGCCCCGGCATTCTTTAAGCCAAATGGCATCATCTTGTAACAAAAGATTACAATAGGGGTTCTGAACGCAGTATTTCTCTCATCTTCTGGGGCCATCTTGATTTGGTTATAACCCGACGAGCCATCCATGAATGAGAAAATGGCATGTGAGGAGGCAATGTCCACCATGAGTTCTAGTATTGGTAGAGGGAACTCGTCCTTCGGACATGCCTTATTCAGATCCCTATAATCGACACAAATTTGAATTTGACCAGTTTTCTTTCGGATGGGCACGACGCTGGCCACCCAAGAGGGGTATTGTTCCTCTCGAATAAACCCGGCTTCAGCCAATTTCTTAACTTCAGAAATGACTTGTTGCTCGATTTCCAAGCGCATGCGTCAAGGAGCATGTTTGACAGGAATGGCATCGTAACGAACTCCAAGTTTATGAACCGCTACCTCAACAGGTAAACCTGGCATTTAGTCGTATGTCCAGGCAAAGCAATCACTAAACTCAGACAACAGTTGAATCAAATCTTTGGTTTCACCCTCGCTCAGTAGAGCACTTATAAAGATTGGACGGGGGTCATCATCGGTTCCCAGGTTAATTTCTTTTAACTCATCGACTGTTGATTTAATTTCTTCTTCTAATTTAGGGGGTCCATCCCGAACTTGAAGGTCATCGGGATCATCTAAAGTCTCCAAACAGAGCCCATCAAGAGCATAGAAAGGATCTGTAGAGACATTTGGTGATTCAAGATGGTAAGTTATCATTAGGCAATACTCATCATCATCGAATGAACTAACAGTTCCAAAGCCGATACAACTTGTAGGATTACTCTTAATTTTTGCTTGCCAAATATTTTTGTGGTATCTAGCCTGACCCTTAGTCCATCGGTATGCTACAGGACCTTTAGAAAAAGTATTTTTCACACAAATAGGGAAGTAGTCAAAAGGTAATTCCATTAATTCTTTAAAATCTGCCTCCTCAAGGGTTACATCACTTTTATCCCTTATGGAGGAGGAGCCAGGAAAGAATTTCTGGACTGTCTTTACTTCGCCGTTCAAGTTGGGGGCCACTTTAACTTCTAACCCGGCAATCCTGCTAGCTGACAGTGGGGTCAGAGAAAGGGCCTCAATCCTTCTACTGAGCTTTCGTACATTGTTAGTTCAGACTCGTCACTTTTCACCTTTACAACATCTTCCTCAATGTCACTGTCCTCCTCTAAGGTGAGATCAATTTTGGAGAAGTATTTGTATTTTTATAATTGAGGGAGAAGGCAGCACCTTGATCTTTGGGCTCAACGTCGGAATCTGATTCCAAATCAATATAAACAGGTGTTGTTCTCCTCTCTGATGAAGCACGGCCTCGACCTCGTGCCCTTAAGGCCATCCTCCCACCTCTTTGAGGTAATGTGTTTGGATGCCTAAGGACAACGATGTCAGATTCGTCTTCACTACTTAATTGTATCATTTCTTGATCAACAAATTTTTCTTTTTCTTTCTCTTGATTGGAATTTTTTCCAACCAATTTCTACTCAATTTTGATCTCTAACTTAGAGCGGAACGAGGACCCTTTTGGAACAAAATATGTAGCATCTTCGTAGATCCCGATTTCTTGAATTTCTTGATATGGCGTTGGATCATCATTTCCAGAAAGCGAGTCAAAATCTGAAAGTTCTATCAAGATAGGACTTCATTGAAAATTGATTTGAGGGAAATCACTTTCTGATAAAGCTTCACATTCGACCTCTTCTTGAATAGCTGATTCGGGAAAGTTAATTTCTTTGATATTAAGACTTTCTTCACCAGAACTTTGTTTTAAAACATGAGAGTCTTCAACTTGCATTTCATTTCAATGGTTAATAATCAAGACAGAAGCAGAAGGATGTTTTTTTATTCATCTTCTGACCCTTCTCCTTTGATGGGGCAAAGTAAAAGTCAGATAACAAAAGAGGGGAGAGAGTTTTAACACCCCCATCCGCCATTCAATGGTTAATAGGGTGACTAAGCATCCGGTGGTATGGAAAATACTTGGGATCATCTTTCTTACTTTCATCTTCAGGCCTCCTGGCCTCTGGCAGCTGAAAATCTGGTTTCTTTAACAAACTCTTGAAAATCCTCTTAACTGATTCCCTCTTAAATGGATATGGTTTTGCCAATCTCTCTCTAAAAGGGGCAAAGTTAGGGTCTCTGGTGTATCGAGGAGTGACCTGAAAGGGTTGTCTCTGAGCTGGCTGTGGTGGCGGTGGTGGAGGAACACTGGACTGACTAGCCATTGGCCTTTTTCCCTTATCAACTGCCGACACTGCTGCCTTTTTCTCAAAAGTCTTAACCAATCTAGGACCTTTCTTGTCTTCAGACTGCTCTTGTAGGAATGGCATCTTATGAGCCTCTTCTTGCAAATTGCTAGCCTTATTAAGAAGTTTTTCAGAAGTTTTAATGGTGAAACCCTTCAGGAGAAAAGCAACAGGGCCGTGGATATTCTTAAGGAGGATCTCCACCGCATGTTGCTCTTGCAACTAGGGTTCACACTTCATCGAGAGGTTTCGCCACCTCAAGCTGTACTCAACCAGTGACTCTCCCAGCTTTTGTTTTTCAACAACAAGATCGCCCACGGTAGCTCGTTGTTGTGCTCCAGAAAATCTTTTAAGGAAAAGGTTTTCTAGATCGCTAAAGGTTTTTATTGAACCATTGGGCAGATCGGCGTACCATTCAAAAGCGATGCCGGATAGACTACTTACAAACTGGCGAAATAGTAGAGCATCCGACCCTCCAGCATTGTAACAACTTGCTCTGAAGTGGGCCAGATGCTGTCTCGGGTTCTCTATTCTAGTGAAAATTTTAAAAGTTGGTGGCACAAAGCCTTTTGGGTAAGGAACTGAATTATATTCTTCGGGGTAGGGTCTACCCTTTGGAATAGATGCGGTTCCTTACGAGAAGGCTAAAGCGTCCCTTACCTGATCCTCAATCAGTTGCTTAATATCCTTCTGAGGCAGAGTTGGAGAAATAGGGGGAACTGTAGGCACTGCTGGGGATGCCTCTGGTAGGCAAGGAGGGATTACTGGTGTTGACTCGGGAGACTTGGAACTAGATTCTGTCTTTTTAACTCTTTCTACAATCTCTCGAGCCGTTTGTTGAATCTTAAGTGAATCCTGCTCTGACTTATCAAATATTTCTTGCATTTCTTTGACTTGTGACATCATAGTTGTCAACTCATTCTCCAAATCTTTAATGTGCTCCTCACTCTTAGCCCTTACGGACTCATCTAAATCGGACCCAGCAATATGTGGACCTCTAGCAAGCCGGAGCCTACTAGGTTCGGCCTCTTTGTTGGACCCTCTAGTTTCGACCATGGAGATGCTACCACCATAGTCATCTTCCTCTCCAAGGAGGTCATCCAGGTCTGGGTCAAAAGAAGCCATTCCCTCTTTATTCAACAAAATATTTCTTATTTCTTGAACTACCTCCTTGACCGGTCTATCTCCAATTGACTTAGGATCGAGGGGCAAGTATCCTTTGTACTCAGCCATATCGAATAATTCTTCAGAATCCAGGAGAGCAATGATTTCTGTAAGTTTTGGTTTAGGATCCGGTTGAGACACTGTAACTGGCTCTTCTTCTATCTCAAGATCTAGGTCAATTCCTTCCTACTCGATTGTCCCAAGATTGGTAGTCAGAAAAGTGGCATTCCCTCCAAGGAGAGGGACACATACCTCAGGAGGTGAAGCAGGAGCTTGTAGAGAAATTGCTCCTACATCAGGTAAAGTAATGTCTTCAGACTCCTGTGAGGGAGGCCTAGGAATGACGCATAAATCTATGCTATCAACAACCGGATCATCAACTGGAATCAGGAATTGGACTGGCTGTAAGAAGACTATCTACTGCAACAACTGGAGAACTAGGCTGAACATCTATCGGCTCAATCAAGACTGGAGGAGGTTTAACTGTGACACGTTGGAGTTGGAGAATGAACTTTGGGATTCTTGGAGGCGGTGGTAAATTCTCCAACTTAGTCCTTTTTGGGACAAACTTCCTGTCAGGGGATTTGGGCCTCTTGCCCTTGATATCCAGATGTTTTAAAGTTTTATTCCCCTCATGTTTGACAACTACTGAGGCCAACTTTAAAGCTTTGGAAGGGGGTACCGGGGGTCTACCAAAAGAATGGCGGCCTCTCTCAGACCCAGTCAATACAATACCCTCCGTCTTGGAAGAAGGAGGGCGTGGCGCCCAGTGGTATCCGTCAACTAGTACTGAAGTGGCGGGCTGTCTAACATACTTCTTATTTCTCCTAATAGGTCGTGGAGTTAGATTTTTCGCCTCAAACGCCTCTTCTTTTAACACTTCTTTTTGGAAGCGATGAGAGATCACTCCCTTCAACTGTTTCATGTACTTCTCCTTTGTTTGCCCAGATTGTGCAGCACAAGTGTGAATTATGTTTCTCAAAGCCCTTATTTTTTGCAGATGCTTTTCCTTTGGAGTCTTTTTAGTCGAGTAATCGACCGGGCATGGTGGGGAACGAGCTATCCTAGCTATCCTCTCCTCCCATTGAGCAGAAGCTAAGGTGTAAAAGTGGCTCCCTTTCAGAAGGGGAGGGGAAGCAGGAATAGGTAGCTCCTCATTAGCCTCAGGCTCTACTTGAGCTAAAGTCTTAAAAGGCACAATTCTCTTTTACTTAGAGATCTTCTTTCTAAGTCTCCTCAAACAGTTCTTCTTTTAATTCTTAGTCGAAAAGTTAAGTCCAGAACTAGATCCTTCCTCAAAAATAGATTTGACTTCAGTGGGAGGCTCAACAGCTGGCTCAGACTGTTTCTAGTCATTACTAATTACTGGCAAGGTAGGTGCAGATCCCACAATCAACTCAACCACTGTCCAAACTAACAATCTAGTGTCCATCCATAGAGAGCTCAAGGATACTGAATCCCATTCCAAAGATGATAGTGCTTCCTTGGTCATTAACAGTTGAGGATAACTCTCGGTCGAAAGAAAAGATCAATTGGCCAGCCATTTGAATTTTCTGAAAATTAAAGAGGGGATTGAAATTAGATTTCTTATAAGAAAGGTGGAAAAGCGTTTGTTATTTTGAAACTTAAGGCTTGTAGGATAGCCTTAACCTTCCAACACATGTTGAGTGGTAGAAAACACCCAACACACGTTAAGAAGATAAAGAGACTAAATACATGCCAAAAGATGGGTTTTCTTAAAAGGTCAACATATGTTTAGCCCATAAGATGGTCGTATGGGGTAACATATGAAGGTTTGGAACTTGGAGAAAATTGTTATTATCTTGTTTTCTATGTTTAGAAGGGAATTTGAATTTTGAATGATTTAAGAAGGGGTTTTTTCTACAAAATCCAAAACACAACGGACAGAGTTTCCCCTTGTCCGAAGGCTTATGGAATTGTAAGAAAAACCCAAGTAAAGCAAATAGTCTAACCCTCCTCATTCCTAAAAGTTAGAGGGGAGTAAAGGGGTTAAGACTAAAATACTTCAAAACTTCTTAAAATCAAAGATTTTTTTTCAAACTCCTTTCAATTTGAAAAATTGATATATTGAATGTGAAATTTATTAATCATAATTTTAAAAGAATATTTGGGGACCTGATTTGACACTGTCACCTCACAAGAAATCCCAGGGCAGAAGGTCAAAATCAGGACGATTAAGTTAGTATGTAACAAATTTTTGGAGGTAGAACCTCTCTTTTAACGTTTTAAATTGTTTTTAGATGTTGGCCACACTCCCCCAAGGTAGAAATGGGTTGAGGGACCAACGGAAGGAAGGTAGTTAAGACTACCGATGAAACAAAATTTCATTCTTATTAAAGATGGAGAGAGAGATTCGTCCCACCGGGCGTGCCATTCTCTTTGTTGGTGGAATTTTGAAAACATGATTTGAAAATATTAGTTTTCTTTGGGAATTTTAAAATTGAAATTGGATTCTAATTCTAGAGTTGAATCAACTCGGCAGAAAAAGTATATTACCCCGAAGGACGAAAATAAAATTTCATAACGGTATTCAGACTTAGAATTATGAAACTCATCTTGAATATCATGACCAGATTCTAAGGAGAACTTTGTATGGCCCCTAGGGGACAAGGTAAAGTTTAACTAAATATCCAGTTATGATATCCAAGAAGTATGATCGTCGAATTTATATCCGAAGCCTTATCAAAGAAGGATGTACCTCCCCGGAGGGAGATGACACCTTTTAATGATAATTCTTCTGATATAATAGCGACGATCATTCCTTAACCTTTCCCAAAGAAATCTAAGAAGATTTTAAAAAGATTAATTTTGAAATCAGGTGCGTGTGGTTCCAAATCTCCTACGAGCGCAAGCCCTCGTAGTTAATTACATCGTAGGGAGACAGAGTCCCCTACGAAAACTCTCGATTAAAATAATAATGAAATTTTGTTAGATTTTCTAGGAGTGATATCAAAGACGAATGGCATTTTTTTTGGAAAATCAAGAGGGAATGGATCAAGATTGAACATTTATTAACAGAATCGAGGGAAGAGAGGTAGGGGACACCTTGAGATTCCGGAACCATCCGTAAGTGTCCCAACTTACTCTAAGTGTTGGGCTTTATGTTTTAGGATTGAAAGGAAACTTTAATTGAAGTTGAGCGTCTTATTAGAAATTTGGGATTATATTCCTGAAATTTGGGGTCTTATGATCAAAGATCTGCCCCGGATCCTAAATCTATTTTGGACACTGGACTACAGTCATCTGAACCTAACTAATGCAATGCAATGCCTGGACTTACCTCGGCCTGGATTGGGGAGCCAGCTAACCACCTAATTGATTTAAAAGAGATGAGTCTGGTCTTTTTATGAAAGAGTGGTAGGGACGTTGTACTTAAAAGTTTTGGAGAGTTGGGGCCAACTTCTAGAAATTTTCCTAATTGGCCCCTTCGACTTATGCTGGGTGCTAAAATGCTAAGACTGATGTAATTAAAGTTTTGACTCTTTTAAATTGTATCTAATGCAATGCATGCTGGTCGACAACTTCCAAATCAAATATGCTTGAAATTTTTAAAAATAGACTTAGAAAATAATTTTCTAGAAGACTGGGCTTCCCAGGTCCGGCACCTCGTCCTCATAGATCAGACTACCCAGACTCTACCCGCGGGCGGGGAAGGGTTTAAAGCAAGGAAAGAGTAATGCAGAAATATGCAAGCGACCCCGGAATCGATCCCTGGCTAATTCCCTAGATTTGTTATCTTTCTATGTTGTTTAGACTCACTAAAATTTTAGACTTTTAAAGTTATGAGTATAAAACTTTCACACCCTTACGAGTCTCACGTATCCAGGCAAAAACAAAAGCGGCACACAATCGCCAAAAAACTAAGAAAAGCAAGCAGTCCTAGAGGCAATCAATTCATCACATCAAATATTAATTAATCAATAAATGTCCATAGGCAAAGTTGCCTTGCTTATTAGAAACCAGAATTTTACAGAAAGTAAAGTGGTCGGGCACCACTGACAACAACCAGGATTCTAAACCTAATAATGACGCAAGTAATTTTGAGTGGGATATTCTCAATCTTCATGTCTTCAATCTTATTCTTCTTTAAACTCCTTTTCTTCAAACTCCTTGGATTCTTCGTGGTGAACTACCCAAATGGACATGAGGGCACTTCTCTTCAAAAGGAAAGGCCACTCTTTCCTCTTTGGGTATAGAAGAGGTATGATCCAAATTTGGATTCCCAAATGGAGAAGGAATGTTTCCCAAAGGAGCATCCTTTCCTCTTTGGAACCCAAACTTTGGGCCTATACATCCCAACTCAAAATTAACTTTCACAACACTTGACAATTACACAAATTACATTTATTTCAAAAGTAATTATTCCCAAGTAGTTATATTTGTGCAGAAAAATAAGGAAACACACTGGCCACGCTCCTTTTATTTTGGGGCTTTAGCAGCTGAAGCACCTGTGCAAGCATTTATAGCAATTAATATTTTTTTACTGATTTAACCCCCTTTTATTGCCCTGCATTAACGTGGCCACCTCCAAAAAATTGTGTGAACATCCAGATCGTACCTAACCTAAGGGTAGTCTAATCGTCAAACACATCAATCCATCCACAGAGTGCAGAAAAGTAAGCAGACATAGCAAAACAATTTCATCCACAACATGCAGTGAAAACTACGAAATATCCGGCACACAACAGTAAAGTAAACACCGGCCTAACCTAGATCTAGAGTTGGTTATCCTAGCACATCATCTAAAGTGTGTGTAAAAGGTCGTGTGGCTGGGGTAGGTCTTAAAGTGGGCGATTAGTTAAAGTTGTCTAGAAAAGTTCTGAATTTGTTAAGGCTTAAAAGGAGATTTAAAATAAAATTTAAGTATTGATAGATTAAGATTTTTAATTAAACATATTTTAAAAGTTAATTGATTACTACCTTTGTTTCAAACCGAGGCCGTGAAGTTTATTTCACCTTCCTTGGAGCTAAACTAATAGCCTCGTAGGCCTGGGTTACATAGTAGCAATCGGGGTTGATTAAGTTATTTAAATTGGTTGGAATTAAAGGAGTGGATTGATATTAAAGGGAGTTGGTTACTGATTTTAATGGATTAGTTGAGGAATTTTATTAATCTATTAGGAAAGTTCTGGGATTTGGGAGAGTTAACTGATTTTGGAGGTTATCTCGATATGTTAACTAAAGGGTCAAAATTTGACTTTTTGAATTAGAGTTAATCTTAAAGGTTTCAGATTTTTAATAAATACTAGACCTAATTATGAGTTGTTAGACAGGTGGTACATTTAATTTGGAGTTCTCTATGAAAAGTTATGATTTTTAGAAGTTTTGGCCCGATTTTGACCTAAAGTTGACCTAAAATGTTGACTCCTTGATTTTGACCAAATTATGGAGGTTTAATTTTTTAGAGAACACTACATTCTAATTGAAGTCATTTTCCATTGAATTTTAGTGATTTGGGATTTTCTATAATTAATTATGAATTTTGGAAGTTTGGGTATTTATTGGAATTATTAAATTATTTCAAATAAGGGCTCTTTTAATGATTTGAAACCCAAATGAGTCTTAAACTTCTTGAAATCAACTCCAAAGATCAGAAATGATCTAAGGAGAAATCAGCAAGTGTTTAAAGATTTCCTTGGGATTTTTAATAATTTTTAATTAATTAAAACTGATTAACCCTTGATCTTACCTAAAGACTAAATTAAGCCAGATCTAGAAGCCAATTCAAGAGGGTTTCAATTCTCAATGATTAAGGGATTAATTAGAAACAATTATAAACATTTTAATAGATTTTATGAGTTAAAGATAGTTCATTATTAATTAATTAGGGTTAATAGGCCACTTCTAAGAGGGATTTTTGAGGCTCCTACTTGGGGAACCAAATGAACTCCAAATTTGATGAAATTTGGACCATAGGAGGACGTAACCCTAAGGACTAAACCCAAAAAATTTGAGCTCAAATGGAGTACTCTAAGGTTGTTAACTAAACCACCTAAGGTGATCTCTAAGTCACCTTCAAATCACTATAGGGATCTATCCTAAGCTTGGATTGGGGCAAAATCAGTGGTTCTACACTTCTTACCCTACACATCATTATCACACAAAGAATCACACCGTAAATCCCATTGGATAGGTCAATACCCCATTTTGAAGATAAGGGTCAAACCATGACCCTTAAACTCAAAATTTGGGGAAAATGCCCTTGAACATCTTAAAATGGGGAGATAAAATTTGGACATGTCAAAAACATGTTCAATTTAAGTCTCCCAAAACTCCAGAACTGGTGGACTTGTATTTAAAGAGTAATTAAAGAAATTGATAGAATGCTCAAACTGAAATTAAACCTAACACTGACGTAACCAGGGCCTAGAACCATAGGGCTTTTGTAGATCTCCCTGAGACCTTTCCAATGAGCTTAAGAACACCTAATTTTGACAAGTGTGGAGGGAGTTATGATTTTTTGAAGTTCCCACGAATTTCTGGAATTATTAATTCGGCCATTACACAGTCAGCAGCCCTTCACACACGCCGCGCGCTGATTGGCTGGGCAATCATTGGAGCTAACTGTTAACGGTCCGATTAACCATAGCCGTCAGATGGCGGATCGGACGGCAGGGATTAAATGCTCTCCGATACCGCGAGATCTAATCTGAGCCATTGATCAGAATCAACGGCTGAGATTACGTCTTCAACCTCCCGCTCGTATCCGAGATCGTGAAGCTTCTCCGGCGTGATCCGGGCGATCCCGCCGGAGAAATCCGATGAAATTTCATAGGGAGGATCAGGACAGTGGAAACCTTCAATCCAACGGTGGAGATCCATTGGGGTGATGGTTTCCTTCACACTTGACCGGACTACCTAGCTAGGGAGCTCGGGATGAAGGGATTACCGCAGAGAAAGTCTCAACGAATGAGCTTCTCTATCAGGAAGCTTCAGGGGATGATGGCGAACTGATCTCCTTCAGACGTCGGGATTGGAGGACAGCCGGAGGTGCGACTTCGAGCGGGATGCCGGTGGCTTTCACAGGCGCTCGCTCAAATGGGTGAAGGGATAGGTCTGGGAGCTCGAAGCGAGAGCCTGGGAGGTCGCAGGAGCTCTGGGAAACGATTTTGAGTGATTGAGGATGCTTCTGGCGGTCTGGGGAGCTCGAACCTATTCGGCCACCTTTTTTGAGTTTGGATGGCTGAGATTGAGCTAGAGGGGGCTCGGATTGCTGCCAGGTGGAAGATGGCGACATCTTAGGGAGGTCGTGGGGATCAAACCGGTGGGCAGTAGCTTTGCTCCAGGAGTTGTCTGGGGGACCACCGGATCTCGTTTTCCATTGGTTCCGACCACCGTTGGCCATCGTTTGGGTCAGGTAACTGGGGGAGGCCGATGGGGACATGCTGGAGTAAGGGGTGGAGTCAATTTGGCCTGAGAACATATGGATTGCGTTGGTGACTGGGTTGGACCCAAACCTGCTCGGTTTGAGTCGAATTGAGCTTGATCCAGGTCAGATCAGACCCTGAGTTTGGTATGGGAGATAGGTCTGGGTCTAGTGCACCCAATGCAAGCGGCAATTTGATTCAATTTGGTATGGGTTAAAAGATGGCTCGGGTTGATCCAAATTCTCTCGATTCAGGTCGATTTGGGCTCAACCCAGTTCAGGCCAGACCTTGGGCTTGAGGTGGGAAGTGGGTCTAGGTCTGGTGGACCCAATGCAAGTGGCGATTGGGTCCAATTTGATCTGAGTTGGAAGATGGCTCCGGTCTATGTGTTTTTGGCTACTTTGGGTTAGCCTAAAACCTGACCCAGGTTAGCCCAGAGCATGGGCTGGCTGGAGGAGGTGTGTTGGACCTAGGGCCACCTTTGGGAGGTGTTGATCAAGTTCAATTGGGCTTAGGTTAAGAATTGGCTCAATCCCAAGTGATCTTGGGCACTTTGGGTTAGCCTAACTCTTGACCCAAGTGAGCCCAAGGGTTGGGCTGGTCAAGGAAGGTGTATTGGGTCAATGGGAACTTAATGACACCTTGATTTGGATGCAATTTGATTAAGGTTAAGAGATGGTTCAAGGGAGACCTCTCTTTAGTCACTTGGGTCAAGCTATATGGCTAACCCAAGTGAGCCCAAGGCTTGGGTCTCCAAGAGTGGTCTCTTGGGTACCCAAGGGGTCATCCCTTACTTTCAAAAGGACTTGGAATGGACTTGAATCAAAGATTTGAAGGGGAGGGGTGTATGGGTCAAACTTGGTTGACTTGGTCAACCAGGTTGACCCAACGTTTGGACTTAAGCTCAACAAGTTGGGTTTGGTATTTGAAACTTGTTGAAAGTGGTTTCAAAGAATTTGGAGTTGATTTGAATTGAAATGGGCATTTGAAATCCCCATAGGGGTATTTTGGTCAATTTTGACCCATTGGTCAACTAGGGTAAAAAATGGGTCTAAAAAAATGCAGTTTACTGCTCAATGGGTTACAATCAGGGGTCTGGAAGTGATTGGAGGCTTTGATGAGGGCTCCAAGATCAAAATCTTCAAGGTGTTAGGTCCAATGGCATAGGCTATAAATATTTCAAGGTTTTACAACTTTTGGATTTTGATTTAGATTCTTGGGTTAGGGACCTCAGAATGGGCTCAAAATTGGAGGGTAACCTCTAGAGACATGTCTTATCACTTTGCAAGTGATAGACCCTGAATCAGAGATCATTTGACTCGGTTTTGAGATGTTTGGAAAATCTTTGAAAAAGGTCTTTAGGACAGGGCCTTAAGACTTTGGATTTGAGTTTGGATATGGGATGGATTTCAAGTTTGAGTGATTAATATTGAAATATCCAAATCATTTACAATCATGTGGTGATTGTTAATGAATGGATAGGTTCAAAGCTATATCAAAGGTAGGATCAAAGTCTAAATTGAAGTTTGGATTCTCAAGTTGATTGGGTCAAAGTTTGGATGTGTTTGAAGCTTGAATTAATTTGGATTTGAATTGAATGAAGTTTGAGAATTGAATTGATCAAGCGTAGGGATTGATTTGAGGTTGGAGTTGATCAAAGGTAGGGATTGATTTGAGGTTGGAGTTGATCAAAGGTAGGGATTGATTTGAGGTTGGAGTTGATCAAAGGGTCTAGAAGAACTCTAAGATCTAGGATCTAGAGGGGCTCTAGAATTTGGATTATGGAAGAATCCTAAGTTTTAGGATAGGCCCTAAGGTCTTGGATCTAGAAAAGAATCTTAAGCTCTAGAGTAGACCCTAAGGTCTGGCTCTAGGAAAGAATCTTAAACTCTAGAGTAGGCCCTAAGGTCTGGTTCTAGGAAAGAATCTTAAACTCTAGAGTAGACCCTAAGGTCTGGCTCTAGGAAAGAATCTTAAAGTCTAGAGGGGATCCTAGGATCTAGGATTGATCTGGGGTTTGGAAGGGCCTTAGTGACCTCATGCAAAAATGAGGTCAACAACGTGGCAGAGATTTAAAACGTCTTAACTTCGGCCGGTACGATCAATTATTGTTCATCATCCTAGACGATCCACCTAATCGGCCCGGACGATATGCTTTTTCAACGGTTGACCGGCCTAACTCCTCAGGACGATCGTCTGTGTCTAATCGTCCTGGCCGATATCTGATCGGCCCGGACGATCGGTTTGCTTTTTTGACTAAACGGCCTGTACGCAATTATTTAGCCATATCCGCCCGGACGATTCTACGATCGGCCTGGACGATATGGTCGTTTCTTTAAATTCTGGCCGATCTAGCCACATTTTCCACATCATCCCTTCTCCTCTTGTGTCCTCTTGCTAATCTCTTTTCTATGGCTAGTGGGAATCATGTTCGACAGGCTTCTGGGAGTTCCTCAAGGTCCACTCTGGACCCTCGATTCAGGGAGGCAGAGGATCAGGCTACCTACCATCGATACAAAGAATGTGGGATTACTGTCTCCAGCATTATCAATCCTGCCCACAACTCATACCCGGTAATGGATCTTTTCGCTCACACCTCCCTTTGTTTCATTCTGTCTCTTGTGTTTCCCTTTAATACCGAGTTTCTTTGAGAATTCTTTGCAAACCTTTGCAATAATTCTACCTTCATAGCCCTGACCTCCTATGTGAATCAACGCCCTGTCAAAATCACATATCAGGACTGTGTTGAACTGTTACAGCTATCCACCACCGGGGATAAGATGCACTTAATCGCTTCAGATCCTGACCTTGACTGGTCCACGATGAATCACTTCCTTTGCCAGACCAATGCACCTTTTCATGTTGGAGAGACTAGCTCTTTAGTCAAAGATGCTAGGGCAATCCAACATGTCCTTCGCACCGCCATAATTCCAAAAGCCGAGGACCGAATCCACATCACCCCTCTACTTTCCCTCACTACTTTCTACATCATGGCACATAGAGAATTTAATACTGCAGACTTAATTTTTCGATACATTGATCACTTAACCACAATCCGCGATCCAGGTCATAAGAGGAAACCCAATCTAGCCTTAGGACACATCATCGCCTATGTCCTTGAAACCAAATACCAACTTTAGTACCCTATTCCACCTAACCTCCCAACTCCCTTCTATTCAAACAGTTCCTTCAGTACCCTTCATAGTACTCATCTCCACCCATGAGATGGGGAACCTCGGGGGGCAGGAGAGGAGGAGGCTCCCGCTCCCGCTCCCGTTCCAGATCCTGTTCCTCTCCACCAGCACTCACCGGTTGATCGGTTGATAGAGAGGTTTGATCGTTGGGAGACCCGCTTTGATGCTTACGTTACTGCACAGGTGCAGCAACATTCTGATGATATGAACCGCTACGAGTAGAACCGCTCAGAGGACTTAGCCCGCTTTGACAGTTACATGACTCACCAGCAGCAGCAGCATAACCAGGACATCGCCTGGTTCAATGCTCAGTTTACTTCACTTTCCAACTACTTTCAGCAGCCACCTCCACCACCTCCATCCGATGATCAGGGTCCCTCATTTTTCTAGTCTGTGTTTTCTGTTTTGTGTTTCCTATTTTTTGTAGGTTGCTTTCTAGTCTATTTTTGTCTCTGTTGTGTTGTTTTCTTTTGTGTATCTGGACCCTCTTTTTGTGATGACAAAAGGGGGAGTAGGTTGTGGTAGGAAAAATGTTATATAACTTTGAATTTTTAATGAACTTTTTTTAGTTCTTCCTACTTATGTTTTGCCATCATCAAAAAGGGGGAGATTGTTGAAAATATATTTTCATGACTTATGTTTTGATGATTGACAAATACTATTGACCTTCTTGGACTACTTATTTCTTCTAACTTTTCAGGAATCAATGATCGGACGAACAGATGAAGCCAGTTCAAGAATGCGTAGGTCTAGGGATTATGTCAGTCTGTACTTTGTTTTTCTCTTTTTGAGTCTATTTGTAATGGTCAAAGAGACTGATGCTAAGTAACCCTACACACACACACTTGAGAGAATTAGAATTTCTATTTTTACTCATATCAGCCAGGACGATATTTACATCGTCCTGGACGATCAGGCTTAAAACAGAAAGTCTAATTAAGGATTCTTAATTAAGGCAACCGACATTAACATATCGGCCTAGATGATACGTGTATCGGCCTAGATTATAAGCTCAAAACAGAAAGAAGTTGCCGCCATAGACAATTAAGGTATACTGTATTTTTAAATTATCGGCCAGAACGATCATTGATCGGCCTGGACGATATTCACAATTATGCCTTAATTAATCAGGACAAATCAAGGAAGTAATTAAGGATGATTGATACGATCACATCATCCTGGACGATCGCTGGATCGGCCAGGACGATATATTCAATATCCTTGGTTACGATCGGGATCGGCCAGCATGAAAATAGGGCGATGCTCTGGACGATTTTCTCCTGAATTGAACTAATCGGCCTAGACGATCGTGAGATCGGCCAGGACGATCAAGCCAAATTTCAATCGTCCAGCACCCAAAACTAGGCGATGCCCAAGCCGATCTTCTGAGATTTGTACTGATCGGCCAGGCCGATGTCCATATCAGCCTGGACGATATAGTCGGCAACTTGCAATTAATGAGCTCCTTTGAAGCTCTTCTATTTAAGAGCTCTTGTTCAATGTTTTGAACAACCTTTTTGCTGCTGCCTTGACCTGAGAAGGCCTTGAGGAAAGAAAGAGAGAGAGGGAGAGAGAGAGGATCTTATGAGGGGGAGCTTGTGAGGGGAATCACAAGGGTTGCTTCAAGGATCGCTCAGCTTCTTCTTCGTCTAGAGTTTCTCATCTGTGGAAGGGTCGGTAGAGGTAAGGAGTCAGCGTTTGGTTGTGGTTCTCTGCTAACTTCAGGAGGAAGCAAAAGGAGATAGGTTCTCTGCCTTGTCGGGGTGGCAAAAAGGAGGTTCGTTGTAAAGGCTTCTCCGCCTAGCTGTGGGGGCTAAAGGACAGTCACGTTGGTAGTGCAATTCTAGGAGGGTGCCTCCGGGGAGTGGACGTAGGTCGAGTTAACCGAACCACTATAAATTTCTTTATTCTTATTTCTTGCTTCCGCACATTTAAATTTTCGCATTTATTTTTTCCTTGTGGTGTGTTTTTGGTTTATGTGTTTTTCGTTCTTTGTGAAAAGAAAATTTTTAAAATACCAATTCACCCCCCTCTTGGTGGTTAGCTTGGGCCAGTTCTATAGGGCTTAACATCCCTAACGAACTTTCATAAACATCACTTTTCAAACCCTTTCTTAGTCTAAGATCATTCTCAAATTGCCTCCTCTAGCAAGCGTCAAAAGGTATTGGCAAAGAAACCACATAGGAACTCCTCTGAAAATTTTTTGTCCAAAGTAAATGAGGATTCCTTTCCTCGATTTGCCTCTGCCAAAATCACACCTTCTAGGATCCGACTTCAAGAAAATCGTACTTTCCAGGTAATGAACCTGTTCACCTCGACCCAATTTGGTTTCATTCTTACTCTAGCCTACCCTTACAACAAAGAGACTTTCCTCTATTTCCTGGCCAATATATCTTTTGGCCCTTATCAGTCTGTAGTCCACTCCTTTGTATTTAAATAAAAAGAAGAAATTACTAAGCATGACTTAGGAGCATTTTTAAACTTAAGAACTGAAGGGGAAAGGGCAAATTATCTGATCACTACCAATGAATATTTGTGGTCTGAAATCAATCAAGTGATTAGAGGGAATAATGTGAATGAACATGTGGCTAGAGTTTCCGGTCTTGTGAAAACTGCACAAATCATCCAGCATGTCTTTAGAACTTCCATTATCCCTAAGGCGGGTGATAGAGTGAACATTACTCCACTTCTTTCTATGCTTACTTTTATGGTCATAACTAAAAAACCTATAGATGAAGCCTAGTTTAACTCTCGACTATATTTTTGGGCTTTCCGAAATTGTCCATGCTGACAAAAAAGAAAGAGAAAAATTGCTTTAGGTCACTTAGTTACCAATGTCTTGGAGAAGAAATATAACTTAGTGCATCCTGATCAAGAGTATGAAGAGCCGCTCTACTACAACGATGCATCTTTTAGAGCGATCTTCAAGGAAGATAAAGGAAAATCACATGCTAGTGATTCAGAAGAAGAGGCTGAAGATGTAGCTGCTCCTACTAATGAACCAAATTATCAAAATTTGGTTGAAAGATTTCATCGACTAGAGACACATTTTGATCAACCGTTTGATCATATTGAGGCTCAATTTCAGCAGCAGCAAAGTGACATTGGTTTCATGAAAGATCAGATGAATGAAATTAATACCAATGTGATGTTATTAAGTTCATACTATAACTTCTTTGGTAGTGTTCCTCCTCCTCCTCCAAATTAGGGACCATCTGAGTGATTGTTGCACTTGATATTTTGTGTTTGTATTGTTATTGATGTGTTAGTTCTTATCTGCTTTTAGTATTTTGATGTATTTCTTCTTTATTTTAGATTATTGTATTGATATCCTGATATATCGTTGTAATATCTTCAAAATGATATCAATATAAGTTATTGTGTTTTGATTTGAATTTTCTTTTGAAATGTGTGTTAGTGTTTATGAAATCATCATTTTTTTTAATCTTAATTGTTTTATATCTCAATTTGTAAGTTAAAATTAAAATATTGGAAAAACCTAATTATTCTAAATTTAAGTTTTGCTTATAACTTGGTATTATTAAGATTGTCAATTTTATGTATCTAATTTAGACTACATTATTGTTAATATTATTATTGCAATTGTGATATTTTTCTTATTTTGTATTTCACCTATCAATTGATATTTATGTACTTAAAAAAATTTGAAATTTTAGATTATTGATTACAAAAAGAATTTAATTATTCTTGAAAATTATACAAATGTACAAAAATCAAAAGTATTGCACAAAAAGTTTGCAATAAAAAAAGAGGCACAAAATAAGCTCAAAGTAAAAAGATGCACAAAAATGTGCCATAAAATTAGAAAAGATGCACAAAAATGTGTCATAAATTTGAAAAAGATGCGCAAAGTGCCACATGTGGTAGTTACTTCTTTCTGGACTCTTTCAATCTCTTAATTCAAATTGATCTTATGTTCATTTATATTTTAAAATGAAGTTTGAAATATAAAATTTTTTATGTTCATTCTTCTTGCAATGATTTTCATTATCTCAATGTTTAAATATACTCATGTTTTGATAATTTCTTTTTATTATCTGTGTTATATCATTTGTTAAGTTCAATTAATTTTTATGATTGGACTAATATCTTAATTTTATTTGCATCCTTTATTTCAATTACTTTTAGGATTAAATTATAAAATGAATTTCATACTTCTACTTACATTTCAAACATCATTTTTCTTCTTCACTTTTTGCTATTGTCAAAAAGGGGGAGAAATTGTTTGTTTATTTTGTTTTTGATTTGTTTTTGATAGTCTTGATAGTCCTTTTATATCTGTCATTATTGTAGGTGTGTGTTTTGTTTGTTTCTTCTTTTTGTATAAAAATATCTGAAATTTTTTTTTTAATTTATGCCTCCTTATTTTTCATGTATTCATTAATTCATGGGGAGTTTAGGAGATTCTTAGAATTTGAAATTCTACAAATAATAATTGTTTTGCCTTCATCAAAAAGGGGGAGAATGTTAAGAAAGTTTCTATTAGTATGTTTTATATTCTTGCAACTTATATTGTTTTTGATGATTTCAAATATTGTTTTATGTGTAGATATCTCTTGACACATTTTAGAAGAATTGTTTTTGCTCTTTTGTGTACTAACATTTTATGAAAATCAAACTCCAAACCATGAAAACTTCAAAACAAATTCTGCATACAATCCTTTATAAATTGAAGCTTTAAATTTTTCTTTAAATTGAGAGGGAGTGATTGTAATTAATTGAATAAAAACATAAACACACATAAGGAGATTTTACAAAAGTTGCACAAATCGTACGGGACGAACCTAGTTCGTACAGGACGATCAGATCAGTTATCTCCTCATACGAACAATGGAACAATCAGGAATCAAGAAAATTTTTCTAAGTCTTGATCGTCCAGAACAAAATTATTTTCATCCCAGGACGATTTGGACTCTATAAAAATTTCTTTCAGATGAAATCTATAATCGTCCTAAGACGAGTTGTCCTCTGTAAAAATTTCATCCAGACAAAATCTATAAATGTACCAGGTGGAGTTGTCCACCATACAAATTTCATCCAGACTTAAATTCTGGTCATCCCAAGATGATGTGAATTAACACTTCACATTCTGGCTAGGATATGTACTTTTTGGGAACCGACCTATGAAATAACTGATCGTCCAGTCGAACTTAGTTCGTACGGGATGATAATCATGTACAAACACAATTCGTACCAATATTCATTATGATCATTTCTGACACTTTAAGTAAAATCATCCGGGACGATCCACGATCGTATGGGACAATCCATTTTGTGTTAACTTGAAAATTCTGCAGTTTTGGATGGTTTTTCTTATCTCTCCTATATAAGGTGCAAATTTTACTACCACCAAATCTTTTTGCTCATTGATCTTCGTGCCTATTGAAAGAAGAGTCATCGAGAGAGTGATAGAGAGCATTGAAAGAAGGATTTCTACCATTGGAGCGTGAAGGCTTCGCTTGGTGTTCAAAGGTAAGATTTCCTACTTATGATTTGAGATTACTTCACACTTTTTCTTTCTTATTTCTAGATTTCTTGTGAGAAGATCTGTAAAGGAGATCGGGTTCTCTTCCCACACTAGGAGAGTGTGAAAGGATGAAGGGTTCTCTGCCCAGACTAGGAGAGTGTGAAAGGATGAAGGGTTCTCTGCCCACACAAGGAGAGTGTGAAAGGACAAAGAGTTCTCTGCCCACACTAGGAGAATGTGAAAGGACGAAGGATTCTCTACCCGCACTAGGAGAGTGTAAAAGGATGAAGGGTTCTCTGCCCCTAGTAGGAGAGTGTGAAAGGACGACGGTTCTCTGCCAACACTGGGGATAGTGTAAAAAGACGACGGTTCTCTACCGCACCGAGTAGTGGTTGAAAGAGTGTTTGTAAAGGCTTCTCCGCCTTGTTGTAAGTGCAAAAGGAGAGACACTATTGGTATTAGTGCAATACTCAGAGGGTGCCTCTAGGGAATGGATGTAGGTTTGGTGTAGACCGAACCACTATAAATCTTGTGTCGTTTATTTTACCGCTTTTTATTTTCTGCATTTTTCTATTTAAAAAATTTTGGTTGAAAAACTTTTTATAAAAATTCATTAAAGTTTATTTTCGGTTCAGCTCATTTAAAAGAGGGATAATTTTTTTTTAAAATAAAAACTACCAATTCACCCCCCTCTTGGTAGCCTTGGGACATTAACTTAGGTTTAACAACCTATTCACTAGACTCAACAAAACCACAGAGTGATAGAAAGAGTATGTAAGATAAAGAAACTAATGAGAGAGAGAGAGAGCTAGGGAGAAAGTAAAAGAGAAAGGGTGAGAGTGTGGAATGAGATTATAAGAGAGAGAATGAGTGAAGAGAGAGTGAGAGTGATAGAGATTAGCAGAGGGAGAAACAGAATAAGTGGAGAGAAATAGAGAGGGAGAGAATGATATATATATATATATATATATATATATATATATATATATATATATATATATATATATATATATACATAGGGAGATGCAGAGTGATAAAGTATGAGTAATAGAGAAAGGGAGAATGAGAGGGAGAATGCGATAGAGAAGGAGATGTATTTTTGGAGAGATAATAGAGTGGGATAAAGAAAATAAGTGAGATGGAATAGAAAGTGGCCCGAGAGAGAGAGAGAGAGGGAGAGAGAGATATAGATAAAGAGACCAAATGAGACATACAGAGATATAGTGAGAGTGCGAGAGGATGAATGAGAGATAGAGCAAGTGATTTAGAGAAAGAGAGACATAGAGAGCAAGAGAGAGTGAGATAAAGGTAATGAGAAAGGGAGGGAGAGAGAGAGGTAGGGAGTGATAGAGAGAGGCATTGGAGAAAGGTATAAGGAGAGAGAGAGCAACAGGTAGAGAGATACATTTTAAGATAGAAATAAAGGGTAAAATAGTGGTATTGATAGAGAGAGAAGAAGATGGAGAGAGAGAGCAAGAGAGAAGTGATACTGAGGAAGAATGAGAGAGAAATCAAGATTGATAGTGAGATAGAAATGAGGACAAGTGATAGAGGGAGAGTGGGAAGGACTGATAATGTAAAAGTAAGGTAGAGAGAGCACAAGAGAGAATGGGAGAGAGAGAGTGAGGAAGATAGAGAAGGGAAGAGAAAGAGCAAGATATAGTGATAGATAGAGAGAGAAAGAAATGAGAGATACTGCAATAAACAAAGTGAGAATGAGAGAGAGAGAGAGGAGGGGGATAGAGAGTGATATATAAATAGTTAAAAGGAGAGAGAAAGAGAGAGGTAGAAGTAAGAGAAAGGGATATAGTGAGTGAGCGAGTGAGGGACATAGCTAGAGATATAGAGATAATGAGACGGAAGGACAGTGAGTGAGAGATGATAGAGGGAACTAAGGAGGGAGAGAGAAGGAGAGGGAGAGTGATAGATAGATTTTAAAAGGGGAGCAAGATGGAAAGGAAGAGAGAAAGAGGGAGAGATATTTTTTAGATAGATAGAAAGCGTGAGAGATAAAAATAAGGAGATAGTGGAGAGTAATAGAGAGGAGAGAGAGAGGGATAGTCATAGAATAATAGAAGGAGTGTGTAAAATAAAGAAAGTGTTGAGAGACAGAGCTAGGGAGAAAGTGCAAGAGTAAGGGTGAGAATGTGGAAGGGAGATTACAAGAGAGAGGGTGAGTGAAGAGAGAGAAGGAGCGATAAAGATTAGTAGAGGGAGAAAGAAAGTAAGTGGAGAGAAAGAGAGAAGGAGAGAGAGTATATATATATATATATATATATATATATATATATATATATATATATATATTGGGAGATGGAGAGTGATAGAGAATGAGTAAGAGAAGAGAGAGCGAGATGGAACAAGAGGGAGAAGGAGATAGAGGAAGAGATGTATTTTTAGAGAGATAATAGAGTAAAATAAAGAAAATAAGTGAGATGGAGTAGAAAGTGGCCCGAGAGAGAGAGAGAGAGAGAGAGAGAGAGAGACCAAGTGAGAGATAAAGAGATGGAGAGTGAGAAAAAGGAAGAAATATTTTAAGAGAAAAGGATTGTGCATGGGAGAAAAAGTTAGAGAGTGAGTGGAATATAGAGATAAAGGTAAAGATAGAAGTAGAGAGGTGAGAGAGAGAGAAAGAGAGGCTGGAGAGGGTACTAGAGAGATAGAGTGAGAGAGAGAAAGAGATGTAGATGACGATCGAAAGTGGAGTGATGGAGCAAGAGTGGCAGTGAGTGAATAGAGAAATGAGAGAGAGGGAGGGAGGGAGAGATAGTGATATAATGCAATGAAGAGAGAGAAAGAGAGAGAGGAATGATAGAGAGCAAGTGATATAGAGATAGATAGAGAGAGAGAGAGAGAAAGAGAGAGAGAGAGAGAGAGACATAGACAAAGGGAGGGA
This sequence comes from Dendrobium nobile, assembly GCA_022539455.1. Taxonomy (NCBI): domain Eukaryota; kingdom Viridiplantae; phylum Streptophyta; class Magnoliopsida; order Asparagales; family Orchidaceae; genus Dendrobium; species Dendrobium nobile. Next base: position 16,305,369 of record CM039725.1, read on the forward strand.
GGGGGAGAGGAATGGGAGAGATAGTAATGCCAAGAGAGAGTGAGGAATGGGAGAGCAAGAGAGAAGATATGTACAAAGTGAGTGAGTGAGAGATAGAGAGATGGAGAGTGAAAAAAGGGGGATAGATATTTTAAGAGAAATGGATTGTGCAAGAGAGAGAAACTGAGAGAGTGCATGGAATATAGAGATAGAGAAAAATATAGAGTTAAGAGATGAAAAAGAGAGAGAAAGAAAGTGAGAGAGGGCAAAAGAGTGAGCTTGAGAGAGAAGTAAATAAAGATAGGGAGAGGAGAGACAGAGCGAGAGTTTTAGTGATTAGAGGGAGAAATGAAAGAGAGAGGGAGAGGAAGGGAGATAGAAAGGGAGAGAGTGGAGGATGAATAGAGAGTGAGTGAAGTGAGTGAGTGAGAGATAGTGTGTGTGTGTGTGTGTGTGTGAGAGAGAGAGAGAGAGAACGAGAGGGAGAATGATAAAGAGCAAGTGATATAGAGAAAGAGACATAGAGAGAGAGAGTGGCGGGGAGTGTGAGAAAGAGAGACTGTCTGAGAGAGAGTGTGTGTAAGAGGGAGAATGAGAGAGTACAAGTGATATAGAGAAAGAGGGATATAGAGAGAGGGCAAGAGAGGGAGTGAGAGAGTGGAATACAGAAAGGGAGGGAGAGAGAGGCATGGGAGAGATAGTAATACAAAGAGAGATAGTGAAATGGGAGAGCGAGAGAGAGACTGAGAGAGAGATATGTATAAAGAGGATGAGTGAGAGATAGAGAAATGGAAAATATTTTAAGAGAAAGGGAGTGTGCATGAGAGACAAAGTGAGAGGGTGCGGGGAATATGGAGATAGAGGCAAAATTAGAGTCAAGAGGTAAGGAAAAGAGAGAAAGATAAGTGAGAGAGGGTAAAAGAGTGAGCAAGAGAGAGAGAAAGATGTAGGTGAAGATAGAGAGTGGAGAGAAAGAGTGAGAGTGGAAGTGAGTGAGACGGAGAAATGAGAAAGAGAGAGGAAGGGAGGGATAGATAGAAAGGAATAGAGAGGGGGTTGCCCACAACTTTTTAACCCCCAAGCTCTATTATCACATGCAATGAGTTAGCCCATATGTTTATAGAAAAGTATTTACCACCTTCTAAGACAACCAAACTTAAAAACGATATGACTTATTTTACTCGGTTAGAATGATAATCTATTTATGAGAGTTGGAAGAGATTTAAGAAGATTCTTAGAAGGAGCCCTCATCATGCCTTAACTGATTGGTTAATTACTCAAACTTTTTTGCATGGATTGGTAGGATCTATTAATGACATAACTGATGCTACAATTGGAGGTTCTTCGATTTCAAATCATTTTGAGGATGCTTATGAATTAATTGAGAAATGAAAACAAATAAATTTATGTGACTAGCTGATAGGGTGAATCCTAAGAGAGTGACAAGAGTCTATGAAAATGATTCTTTATCCATTTTGACCACATAAGTTATAAGTGTATAAAGGAAGTTGAACACTTTAAGCTTAAATTCTAATTCATCTTTTCATTTGCAAGTTAAAAGCATAATGAAAGAGAATGATATCTAATGGATTGAAATTATAAATTTGATTAGAAGAATCACACAAAATAATCTCTATTCAAATACATATAATCCAGGTTGGAAGAATCACTCTAATTTTAGTTGATCAAAAAATAATAGTGAAAATCAATAGAATTCTAATCAAAATAACCAATGAGCAAATTAGAATAATTGAAATCAAGCTAATAATAATCCAAGACCAGCTTATCCTCCTATATTTAATCAAGACAATCAGTATGAAACTAGAAATACACCATTAGGAGATACGTTCGTACAATTGGAAAATCAATTACAAAACCAAGCCGCTTCAATTAAAAACTTGGTAACTCAATTATGTCATCTTGCAATTTTTGTAAGTAGTAGGGTCATAGAATCCTTACCTAGAAACCCTGAAGTTAATCCTATGGAGAACGAAGTAGATATCATGAGACCAATTGAAGAGTAATAATCATCAATCTTAGCCAAATAGAAAATATAGAGAAGTCTATCTGAAGACTAAAACTTAGTGTTGCTTCTAGGAGGTAACCCATATATATGTAATGCTAGTACCCCTTATATTATGTAATATTTTGTGTTCAACATATCTTTAATGCACATTTTATCATTCTTATGAAAGCATGTGGATGTATTATTTATTTATATGTTTTATTTACATATTAGCAAATTCTCATCATGCTTAAATTATTATTATCCTCCAATAATTTTATAAAGGTATAGTTTATAAAAACTATATAATTTTAGGATATTAATAAAACCCTAGTTCTTAGTTTAAATAAACTTTGTTTATATTTTATAGGTTGGAATAGGTAATGCTTAACACAATCAAACATTTAAGGTATTATCATAATTTGAATTTATAAACTATACCTTTATAAAATTAATTTTTAAAATTGTAAGATAATATTTCGTATTACAAATTAGATACGAGTACATTAAAATTTTAAATTATATCTAACCTGAAGATAAAATTAGTAATCTCATAATGTACTTACATTAAAATCTTTAATATTGTATGAAGGTCTAAAGATGAAGTTGATATTAATTTCATTAATTATCTACTACACAAAAGAAAAAAAAAACTATAAAATAGTTGAAAAAAAAAACAAAAATAATCAAAAGAAAAAGATGAGTACATTGAAAAATTGATATAGGTGAAATCATAAGATTAAAAATATAATCTTAAACATAAACTAAAAAAAATAAAATATGAGAGTTAATACTAGGGATAAGGAACTATTGAAAGTATAATTTTAACATTAATACTCAATAATTCACTTTAATAATTAAAAGTTAATGATTAAATCTAAAACTTATAATTTCAAATTTGGTTGTAACTAGAATGATTGATTAGTTTAACTATTAGTGTAGCAAAAGACTGGCTGATGAGATTAGAGACGAAATTTGATGGTATGTAGTGTCCTCCAAAGAGGAAAGTACCATTCGTAATTTTTTTAGTGGATGGAGAGGTTGAGCCTTGGTCGATGGACCAGTAGGAAAAAATATTTTTAGGGAGATTGAATTCTCTAATTAGCTTAGAGGACTTTTTAAATATTTCTCTAGTTCAATTTGTACTCTTGTACGTCACCAAAAATAGAAGATTTTCTTGAGGTTGATTCAACGGAGTAGGATCATTATGCATTATGAGATAATTTATTGCTTTAAGTATGCTATGTAGTTTATTAACACTCCTAAGGAAAAATGCTATAGATTTCTAAGGAGATTGGGGGACATTATAAGATAACTATTGGTTCCATTTCAATTTTTTGATGTCTCTGAGTATGTGGAGTGAGCCTAATTTATTTAGAATGATTTGTAAGCCACTCAACAGTGATAGACTGCTAAAAAAAATTTCCAACAAGATTATACAATCATCTCTATAACAAATATTCAAGAAGCTTAGAAGCAAGATATAGAGTATTCGAAGTTGATTGACTATATTAAATTTGTTAACAAATATAAATTCCAAGTATCCACTTCTGGTATTATCTACTATAAGAATAGGTTATGGGTTCCTCATTCTAGAGATTTGAGATTAGTTATTCCACACAAAGAATATCATTTAGGTTACAACATTCATCCAAGAAGTCATAAAATGTATAATGATTTAAAATGCATGTTGTGGTAGTTTGGATTAAAGAAAGGTTTGTAGCAGATTTTGTATCTGAATAGGAAATATGTTAATTAGTGAAAAAACAACATATGTAATCGACAAATTTTCTTCAACTGTTACCTATTCTAGAGTAGAGATGGAAATAAATGTATATAAACTTTGCTATGGAATTTTTGAGCTCAAGATAAGGACATGATGCTATTTGGGTTGTAGTTTATCGTCGGCCAAAGATCAGGCTAGTGAAGTGCATCAGTAGATTTGTTAAGAAAGAAAAGTTGAGTCTTAGATATGTTGTACCCTTTGAAATTATATAAATGACTAAAAAGTCTACCTATAGGTTATATTTACTAGATCATATGTCTGATATTTACACTATATTTCACGTGTCACTCCTTAGAAAATATATTCAACTTTGGAAATTATATACCTACTAAAGAAATTGAGGTGCACTCAAATCTAAGGTACAGAGAGAAAACATAAAAGATTTTAGTAGATGTCGTAAAAAGGTTAAGGAAAAATATGTTTGAATAGTTAAAGTCTAGTGAAAGAGAAAAATTGAAAAACAAATCACTTGGACAAAAGAATCTTAAATGAGGTAGTTGTATCCTGATTTATTTTGATGAATTGAGTTTTCAAATGTCAAGGATGATATTTTTCGAGGATGGGAGAGTTGTGAAACCTCCAGGATTATAGTACTATGTAACCCACTATGAATCAACTAGAATATAGGTAATCAATTGATTTTTTATACTTTTGAACTCTTATGCATGTGTCTAAGAATATATGTATGCATCTAAAAGTCTACATATATTTTAAAGCATATTGTAGAGGCATAAATTCATGATTATAAAATAAGGAATTTTTCTCCAAGAATATATTACTACAAAAAAATCCTGCTTCAATAACCTCCTCGGGTTTCAAGTCTTTAGACGGGGTCCTAATCTAAATCTTAAAAAAATCAAAAAAATAATCAATATTAAACCCTATGATCTGATTTTTTTTAGAACTTGGTTTTAAATTTTTATTAGAATGTAATTGATTCATTCTTCTTAATGGAAATTAGTCCTCTATCTTAAATTTTAAAAGGAAAAATTTATGGTTGACTCCATTAAATAATCAAAGGTGACAGAGCTCGTAAATGATCAAATGTAGAATGAAAAATATGATGCATTAAACTAGTGATGGAAGCCTCTCCAAACTCATTGATCTTGATCATCATCATTAGTATGATTCATTAAACAAATTTTGAACCTTGGTTAACCATAACACACTAAAATCCTAAACTAGCAAAAATTAAATGTTCTTTAAACCTTAGTATGGCTCAATCAAATCAAGCCATGCAAACTTCCTCCACCATATCCAAAATATTATTTGGAATGCATTGAAATAAATCTCAAGCCTTAGCAAGCAATTGGCCAATTAAACCTATGTTGATCAATTTGTCCTTTTATCCCTTTAAACCAATTTACATGTATGGAGACCCCACCAGATTTTGAGACAACATCCAACAAATTATAAACATCATTTACAATGCATTAAATCAAGGTTGACCAAGTCAATCTAGGTTGACCAAAGGGCCCTTTTAGCCTTTAAACATGCATTTTGGTAAATGGCATTCCCATTACATAGGACCACTTCCAACATGTCCAAAATATCATTTGAACTAGTTTGACCCACCATTGACCCCTAATCAAACCTTGTTGACCAAGTCAATCATTGTTGACAAAAACATACCATACACACTTTAAAATTTTAAAACTCTACCTTTTGACCACACAAATGAACCAAACTCTAAGGGATAACTCATTTGATCCCCATGAGTCATCCAAAAACATTTGAGCTCATGGGACCACCTGGTTTAACTTTTTTTTTTTTTTGAAAAGAGCAATAAATGCATTAAAGCAGTAAAAAAAGAAAGAAAAAATAGCTACAATGTTGATTCCACCTTCAACAAATCCATAAATGAAGGAGGAATCTCATCCAAGCATAGGTCTTCCCAAATAAAGTTGGTAGCCATAGCATACCTGGCACACATATTAGCTAGCTTGTTTCTACCTCTACCAACACAAGAGAAAATGACATAATTAAACTCTTTAAAGAAACTGAAGTCTTCATCTCCCTTGAAATCATCAATCATTGCCTTTTGTAGCCTCCTTAGTACATTTGCATTATCACCTACAATAATAGCTCCCTTGTATTGAACATCCAATCTTTAGTCATTTCGACCAAAGACTTTATAGCTAGAAGCTCCAAATAGTACACATCCCAATGAATGCATTTTTTTCCAAATGCCAATAAAAACCACCCTTTGTTGTCACGAATAACACAGCCAATTCCAGCTCTATACAAGGAGTCAAGTGATGCATCTAAATTAATTTTTAACCAATCGGGTGGAGGGGGATACCAAGTATTAGACAACATCATGGGCTGGTTAGCATCCCATAGTTTCGATTTCAAGTTAACAATCAATTTAGAAGTAGATAAATAGCTAACCGCATTAGCATCCACTGACCTAGCACCTTCTACCACCTTATCATGTGTAAATTTGTTTCTAGCTTTCCAAGGAAGGTATATGGCATTGCAAAACAATTTAAGAAGCATACAATTATGAGTTGCCATATGATCCATCCATCTACAACATTCTTGAAGGCTTTCAAACAGAGGAATCTGGAATCCCCATTTATTAAGTTGAGACAACACTTCTTTTATCTTGACACAATTGAATAAAACATGCTCTCTGTCTTCAATTCCATCCAAACACCTTGGACAAACTTCAACCTCTTGTAGTCTTCTATGTTCTAGAAACTTGTAAGTTGGTATGTCATCTTTGAATAACCTCCAGCAAAAAGTCTCCACCCTTGGCATAAGTTTAGCTTTTTTCCACCATTTAGTAAATTTACATTTAGGCTGTTCACTTCGCCTAGCCTCAGCTATCATTCCAGAAATTGTTCTCCTTGATCTGTTAGCTATTAACTTCTACTTGTTTTCCTGTTGATCACAAATAATTTTGGTATGTGAAATGAGTTCCACCATTTCACTACCAATTGTTTTCAGCAACTCAGCTACATTCCAATCCTTGCCTTCAATGAATCTTTCCAGTTTAACCTTTTCTTCACCTTGGCGTTCAACAAATGTAGGCCATTTGTTAATGCTCTTATCCAAAAGCCATTTGTCTTCAAAAGCATCAATTTAAGTATTGGTTGTAAAGCTTTACCTCCTTCAGTGATAATTTTCCATGAGGAAGATACACACCTCTTTATATTATCTTCTACCACCTTGGAACAATACTTTGGAGATAACATTTTGAATAAAAGGGAGTTTCTATTACTAAAAAATATCCAAGCTTATCTTGCTCTTAGTTCATCCATTTTGGAAGTACAAGAGCATAATCCCTTGCCTCATCTATCTATCGGTTTGCATAATTCCTCTCAGCTCACATAGTGAATGCCAACCTTACCGTTAGGCTTATTCCAGATAAAACACCTACACAACTTGTTGATGTCTTCAAGAACACTGATTGGAACTAAGGAATGAGTGCTGTAAAAGTTTAGGATTGCCAAAGACACCAATTTAACTAGAGCTATCTTGCGAGCCAATGAAAGGAGTTTACTCCCCCAAGTGTTGATTTTCTTTAACGATTTTTCAATGATGAATTAAAAATCATTAGCCTTCAATCTCCTTAATGTCATCTTGATACCAAGATAAAAAACTTCCTTCACTTCCTTGCAGCCTAAAGTTCTAGTAATGGACCTCCTCCTTCTTCTATTAACCATCTTCCCAAAAAGAATGGTTGATTTATCAATGTTAATACATTGACCGGTCCATTTACTGAATTTGAATAAAATAACTTTTAACTCCAAATCAACTTCCTTATTAGCTTCTGAAAATATCATCACATCATCTGCAAACAAAAGATGTGAAATTTGAGGACCATACAGAGAAATATTCACTCCTATAGAGGTTAAGGCAAGAGCATTAGTGAGGAGTTGAGAACACAATATGAAGAGAAAAGGAGACAATGGACAACCTTGCTGAAAGCCACTCTTGGCATTAATCCAATCCGAAAGGTTACCATTGATTATAATTGAGAACCTCGGCTCTAACACACATTCCAATATCAGTTTGGAGAATAAGGAAGGGAAACCAAAGTACTTCAAGACTTCTTCAAGAGTATTCCAACTCATAGATTCGTATGCCTGTTCCATATCAATTTTTTAAGCTGCTAATCCTTTAGAAGATTTGGAGTACCTGAACTTGTGAAACACCTCTTGTGTAACCAATAAATGATCTGAAATAGATCTCCCCTTGATGAAAGCCGTTTGTTCTTCTGTTATGAGTTTTGGAATAACCAACGCAATTCTATTTAAAATAACTTTAGCAGCAACCTTGTAGACTAAGTTACACAAATTGATGGGCCTAAAGTTAGAAGGTTTCAAAGGGTTTGAGACTTTAGGAATTAGCACTATCAAGGTGTCATTCCAACCCTTGTCCATCTCCCCAAATTGAAGAAAATAACTGATGGCTTTAACAAAATTAGTTTTTATAATGTCCCAATAAGCTTTTAAAAAAGAATATGTGATACCATCACTTCCTTGTGCTATATTACCTCCCAGCTGTTTGATAACTTCCTCCACTTCTTCCACCGTGAATGCTCTAGCAAGCCAAGAATTATTTTCCAAATTTAAAGTCGTCACCGGCTTTGGCCATCCTTCCATGGTGCAATCCCTTTTCCTCCACTTTTGCTTGAAGTACCGAATAATATTATCTTAATTTTGATTTTGTTCTTCCCAGATATTCCCTTCTTCATCCTTAATTTTCACAATGTTGTTAAGCCTCCTTCTTACACTAGCAAACGAATGATAAAATTTAGAATTGCTGTCTCCATCCTCCATCCGCTTGACTTTAGCTCTTTTCATCCACCATGTATTCAATCTAGCCATTGTTGAGTTCAGTTCCAGCACCTTGGTTTTTAGAGTCCAACATTCTTCATGATTAAGCCATCCGATTTCTGATTCTTTGATTTGCAACTCCAATATCTCCTCCATCAATTTGTCCTTCAACAAATTAAGGTTTTTAATCTTGGCCTTACTCCAAAAGAAAAGAGATTTAAGAGTTCTTTTGAATTTAGAGTTTAGGATTTGAGCTTGACTACCTTGGTAATTAGTATCCCAAGCTTTTTTTACCACCGTGAGAGCAGCTGGGTGAGATACCCACACATCCTCAAACTTAATGATTTTCACTTTTGGTGATTTCAAATTGAGTATATTGAGGATAACAGGACAATTATTGGAGGATACTCTTGTTAAATGTTTAACAACCAATTGAGAAGATAAATATAATGTAGAAGAGTTAAGGAAGCACCTGTCCAGCCTTTCCAAGATCCGAGCACCACCAACTTTGTTGTTACACCAAGTATCAAGGTCCAATGAATCTTACCTCATGGTAATTATTGATGGTGAAGAAAGCCTCCAATTCCTTAGAACCTTGGGTATATTGAAACTTTTTCCCTCCTTTCTTGTCTTCCCTAGAAGTGAGACAATTGAAGTCTCCAGCAACCACCATAGGGAAATCAGTGCAAGAATGAGCTCCTAGAAAATCTCAAAGATCCCTCCTTGTACAACATTCCTTGTTGGCATAAACAGCTACCACCCTCCATTTACAATAGCTATTAACAAACAAATCTCCAATTATACATTGATTAGAAGAATCAACCAATGAGAAATTAGCCACCTTAGTGTTCCATAAAGCAATAATGCCTCCTGATAGTCCACTAGAGGGAACTATAACATAATTCCATCCATTTCCAATAAGAGTAATAACTTCTTTCATTTCAGAGGAAGACAATTTAGTTTCTAGCAAACCCACAAAAATCACATTATGTAATCTCACAAATTCTTTAAGGAATAGAGAAGTACTCCTCTTTTTTGCTCCTCTGTAATTCTAAACAGCTAACGAATACATTATGATTGATAGGGGATTGAATCCCCAAAGTACCTTTTGCTTCCAACTCCATTCTTCTGCTCCTCAGTTTTGAACTGATAGGACAGAAATCCTTTAATTGCTTTGATTTTTTCTTTTACACCATATTGGATTCATCTTCTATACAATGCTCCAAAGGATTATTTTTCCTGCCATGCTCAGCTTTGACAATTTCTGGTTGTTCTTTCATTGCTGGAATTTCTTCTAAGATTTCTTGAACTATCTCCCCTTCTTCAACTTGACTGCCCAAAATGCTGAATTTGTTTTTAGATGTTGGGATCAGAATGTTCTCAGTACCTGGATTAGAAGATCCAGGATGAGTATAAAACTCTTGTTGTTTGATGCTTTTCTCTGCCAAATCTGTATTCACGACTACATGAATTTTTTCCACTACTCTTTCATTCTTCTTATCTATAACAATTCCTCTATCTTCCTTTGTATCATCAGCAGTAGTTCTTCTAGATTCTTTCATATTCCACAAAGTCAATTTCTTGTTCTAGAGTGAGCGATCCTTAAATTGATTTAGATTATAAAATCTTTTCTTACCTCAGTTCACAATAAGCCAAGGTCCATAACCATTCTCTTCAACTGATCCAAATGCTCTATTATCAGTCGAAATATATCTTTCAACATTATTAGTACGATATCCAGACATCTTCTCAGCAATACTGTTATCTCCATTACCTTCTTTACAACTTTCTTTATTGTGGCCAATAATTCCACAGTTGAAACAGAAATTTTGTATCCGTTCATTTTCTATCTTTAGATAGAATTTCCCTGTTTTGCCTTCAACCCAAACACCCAAAAGAAGCTTTTTGTCTAGATTGATACGGACACATACCCTCTCGAATTCTCTTCTTCCCCATGGGAACATGTTTTCATCTATCAAATATGGTTTCCCAACCATTGAAGCATTTCTATAAATATTAATATTATCTCAGCAATGAAGAGGTAGATTTAGAAGCCTTATCCAAATCGGAGCTGTCAAGCCTTTTATAGAATTAGGAGAAAAGGGTTGAGACAACTTGTCCATCCCAATTATCTTCCCATTGACAAACCATGGTCCATTATATAACAGCCTCCAATTGTTCTGAATCATGAAATGAGCAAAGCACCCATCCCATGCCTAACATGGATAGATGAAACTTCCCAAATTGCATCCATTGCTTCTAAGTTCTGAGCTTATGACCCATAATAGGGGAACTCCTCCAAACACCTTTATGACGACTGAGTTGCTAAGCTTATCTGCATTATCCTTTTCATTTTGCTCATGCAATTTCACAGTCACCCCGTCTTCAGCTAGGAAGTTACCCAGTTGTAATTCTGCAACTTTGATGTTATCTTTTTTCTTCCAAACATTCATTTGTTCTCTATTACAATTTCTAACAGGGTTTGACACATCTTCTCCACAATCAACTTTATCGGCAGATTCAACATCCCTAACTTTCTTCAAGTCAGAGAAAAGAATTTTAACTGCCATTACATTCTTCTGTTGTTTCACTGCAATAACATTTTCTCCCAAGTTTTTAGCATTTGTTGTACAAGAAAATTCCATGGAGCTCAGATCATGCTTCTTCATTTCCATGCCATCTACCTTTCCAAATAAGGTACCTTTATCAATACTAGATTTAGAAGATGAAGATGCATCAGATCCTATAGGAGGTGTCAAAGCAAAGCAACTTTTAAAAACCTTCTTGTCATTATCTTCAATCTTAATGCTCTTCCCTTTCCCAATCACTTCTGGTTCCCTTTTAGCTACATGGCTTCCTTCTTTAATCACAATTCCATTATTACCTTTAGATTTAGCCATCATATTGGTTGAAGCTACATCATCGCTGAATGCCGGTTGCGAGATCATTGGACGGGATGAAATAGTCAAAGCCTTCTGAACAAGACGATGATCCTCCAGAGTCCTGCCGGCAAGTTGTTGCCGGTGAGTATCAGCCACCATTCGATTTCTGTATTTCTGACTACGAGTAGAAATTTGAATTCCCGTGTAAATTCAAACCATTTTTGTAGAGTTTCTCTCACTAGTTTCTCTCCCTTAAATTAATTTACCCAAAAGCCCCTTGGTTTAACTATTTAGGTTGAAGCAAGTGCACCAAAAGGGATTTTTTTGAGATAAAACCCACCCTTAACAAATTCAATTCTCAAAATGACTGTAGCAAGTGTGTATTGACCCAATGCACATAACCCATGAAGCCCATCCCATGGTTTAACTTGGATTTACCATTTAGGTTGAACCAAGCCACCCTAAATCCACTTTCTTGGGCTCATTCTTGATCCACTCCAAACTGGACCCAACGAAAGGTTTGAATAGGCTCTAAAACCTTCCCTCTATAGATCGTCAAGTTTACACCACCTCAACTACTGATGTGGTAAGATTCTAAAAAATAATCTATCTAATTATTGGTTCAACCATGCATAACCCTCTCAACAACCAGCCATATGCTTTCAAACTCTCCAGAACCTTCCCTTAGACCCTATTGGTCAGTCCTTAACATAAAAGGATGTTGACCATGACTCGAGTGGGAAAATCCAAGCCATCCATCTCATTTTCTCTCCTAAAAATACCATATCTTCCCTTAGAAAAAGGGTTGATCAAACCCATTCTCCAGCCTCATAGAAGGATCCCCAACTCCTCCATAGCTTCCACTTGTCACCCTCCATTCAAGAAAACCCCAAACCATTGAGAGAGAGAGAGAGAGAGAGAGAGAGAGAGAGAGAGAGGATAAATAAAGAATCATCTCTTAATCCAATGAAAATCATTAGCTCCTCAAATCTTCTAGGAACCTTAAGAGAATCCTTTAAATAATCTATAGAGTCCATGATCTTGTAAATCCACTAACTGGAGATGCATTCAATACTTCATTCTCATGTTTTAAGATACTTTTATTTTTTGTTATTATAATTTTTGAGTTTAATTTTTGTTTACCTAATTAAGGAAGGCAACCGATGAACATATGTTCTTTAGGTGTTCTTTGGACATGTTGTTCCTTTGGTATCTTCTTTGGTTACTTTGTGTTTGGGATGATTTGGGTTTGATGGGGGGGAGGGGGTGGATGAGCTGCCATCTTCTTAGTGGTTTGGTTTCAATGCCTTTCTTGATTTTATTGGATAGGCTGTTCTATTCTTGTTGTTGTTCCCTAGTTTTCCTAATTCCCTAGTTGTTCGAGTCCTGTTGTTGTTCCCTGACATTCTCAAATTTTTTGGCTGTGGTGGTTTGGATTATGGGCTTCAGTCAGGCTTTAATTTATGCTTTTTACTTCCCTTTTTTGATTGGATGTATGGGTGGTTGTGGCTAGCTGTTGGCCTCCTTTACTTTCCTATTTAAGGAGGTGTTTTGGGCTATTGTAAGGAGTTTTTGGAAGTGAAAAGAATTTTAAAACCCGAGGGTTTCTTCTCTTGCTTAAGAGCTACTTCTTCTCTACATATTTCTTCTTTCAAGTTTTCTATCTAATTCTTCTCTGCATAAGTTTCCACCCCATTGTATCCTTCTTCTAAAAGTGTGAGTGGTTTTGGTTGGTCCGTTTTGTTGGTATTTGCAAAGGAGTTATAGCAGACATTGGATCAAATTTTATATGGTGGACCACTGATTTACATGTCCTTGAGCTTTCTATTTACCTAATTTATCATTGCATGTGAGGTGACTAATAGTTGGTTGTTCTGAGGGTATTTTCTTTTTAGTTTTCTTTCTTCAAAAAAAAAAAAAAAAACAATTGCAATTTGTTTCTTGTTTATTTGGTGATTTAGTTACTAAATTTTGGAATGAGATGTGTCCTACTTTCTTTTGTGTTCTCCATTAGGTTTAGATCTTTCTAGTTCCCATCAATTTTGTGTTAGAGACTTGATTTGTGTGTAAGTCTTCTCTTTCAAAAAATAAAATGAATAATCAAAACAATCAACAGGATTGACAACAATGCAACAAGTATCTAACCTACAACAACAATTGGACGCTATGGCTAACACTTTGAGTACCTTAAATGTGAGAAATGCACGAAACTCTAAAAGTGAAGATGAAGCTCCTAAAAATCAAAATATGCAAAATAAACTATGGGATCATGAAATTAAAATTTATGTAAGAAAATTTGAAGTCAAGCTGCAACCTGAACAATTTCTTGAATGGGTACAAAAAATGATCAATTTTTTGAATGGAAAGAAATTCCTAAAAACAAGAAAGTTAGGTTTGCTAATTTAAAACTAACTGGTCATGCTCTAACATGGTGGGAAAAACTTCAAAACAATAGGGTAAGGAGAGGGAAAGAAAAAATTGAAACTTGGGGAAGAATAAAAGAAAAAATGAAAGAAAAATTCATGCCTTCTGACCATTTCTGGACTCTATTTCAATATTATAATAATATTCATTAGCGAAGCAATCCATAGAAGAATACACTGAAAATTTCTACAAACTACAATTAAGAAATGACTTGAATGAATTTGAAGAACGTACCATAACTCGATACATCAATGTATTAAAGTGGTCTATTCAAGATCAATTTAACTTACATCATGTAATTAAACTCAATAAAGCTTATCGAATGGCGCTAAAGATTAAAAAACAACAACAATGAGACAATAATAAAGTAATTGAATCAACTAAGCTTTGGCAATCTAGTGCGATTAGAATCAAATCTTCACAAATCTCCATTGGGTCATATTCTTCAAATCAAAATTTGTGAACAAAACCTAATGAAACTCAAACCGTTGATAAAGAAAAGGGTCTAATAGGACCAAAGATAATTGGACTATGTTATAAATGTGGCTTATATTGACACCTTTTGGATGCTGGAAAAAAGAATAACCCTCCTAGGACCAATTATATTGAGAAACAAGATGACTTAAAAAATGAGGAGGAAGTTGAAACTAAACCAGAAAATGAGATTGAGTTGGAATGAATTGATGTTGAAGGTGACCAAAAGGACAAATTTTTAATTATTCAAAGGGTCTTAACTACCAATGTTGACACCAAGGACAAAAGGCTTAGGTGAAATATCTTCCGAACCACTTACACTATTGAAGGAAAACTCAATACCCTTATGATTGATAATGGTAGCTCAGGAAACTTTATTTCACAACTGATGGTAGACAAACTTAAGCTAAAATCAAAACCACTTGCTAAACCCTACAAGTTATACTAGTTTAAAGGAGAGGTCCCTATCACACAACAATGCATTGTTAACCTCTAAGTTGGAAACTGTAGAGATCAAGTAGTGTGTGAAATCATGCCCCTCAAAGTATGTCATATCATACTTGGTTGTCCGTAGCAGACTGATAATAAGATAATTCACAATAGGGAAAAGAATACTTACACCCTCACTGAAAATAACAAAGAATTCACCTTGTACCCCCAGAAGAATATTCTTGTCCCTCCTACCAAAATTACCCAATCGATAACTAAAACAACCACTCCTAAATTACTTCTCAACACAAATGAGCTAAAAAATTATGAGATAGTCTATTTGGTGATAGGAAAATAATCTGAGCAAACTTTTGAAATTCTCGTGGAAATACAACCAATGATTAAAGAATATTCTGATATAACTCTTAATGAGTTACCAAAATTATTGCCACCCATGAGAAATATTCAACACCACATCAACCTAATTCTTGGAGCTACTTTATCCAATCTCCCTCACTATCGGATGAATCCTACTGAATACAAAGAATTACATAAATAGGTGATTGAACTTTCGGATCAAGGTTTGATAAAGGAAAATATGAGTCCATGTTCTGTCCCAACCTTGCTTACACCCAAAAAAGATGGAACCTGGCAGATGTGTGTAGACATTCGATCCATAAATAAGATAACTATCAAATATAGGTTTCTCATCCCCATATTGGATGACATGTTAGACATGCTTAGTGGTGTAAAATTCTTTTCCAAAATTGATTTACGTAGTGGATATCACGAAATAAGGATTCGACCTGGTGATGAGTGGAAGACAGCTTTCAAAAAGAAAGAAGGTCTGTATGAATGGTTAGTCATACATTTCGGAATGTCAAATGCCCCTAGGATGTTTATGAGGACTATGAATAATATTTTATAATCTTTAACTGGAAAATTTGTGATAGTCTATTTTGATGACACCCTAATTTACAGTAAGCACCCTAATGAACATCTTCAACATGTGAACCTAGTCCTATAAACTTTAAGAGAGCCCAATTTTTACATCAATTTAAAAAAGTGTTCTTTAATGATTCAAAGTTTAACTGATATATTATCTATGCTGATGGTATTAAGGTAGATCCTGTCAAAATTGAAGCTATCAAAAGCTTTCCAACCCTGAAGAATATCAGTTAAGTTAGAGGATTTCATTCTTTAGCATCCTTTTATCATAGGTTTATAAAAAACTTAAGTACTTTAATTGCACCCATCACTGATTGTCTAAAAAAAGAAATTTTTAAATGGACACCTGAACCTGAACAAGTCTTTCAATTGATTAAAATGAAAATGAGCTAAACACCCATTCTTAGCTTACTAGACTTCGATAAATCTTTGAGGCGGACTCCGATGCATCCCATATTGGCATAGGAGCTGTATTTAGTCAAGAAGGTCGACCCATTGCTTAATTTAGTGAAAAATTAAATGATTCTCGATCTCGATATTCAACATATGATATGATATTCTATGTAATTATCCTGGCTCTGAAATTATGGAGATGTTACCTTATGGAAAAGGAATTTGTATTAAGCACGAATCACGAAGCACTACAATTTTTAGGATCTCAAAAGAACTTAAATAAAAGACATGCTAAATGGACATCTTTCCAGCAAGAATACTCTTTTTATTTAAAACACAAGATTGGAGTGGTGAATAGAGATGCTGATGATTTAAGTAGATGAGCTTATCTATTGGTAACCCTTTACCCAAACATAACTTCAATAGATTAATTAAAAGAAAATTATGCCACTGATCAACATTTTAAAGTTCTTTGGGAATCATGTCGCACTTCGAGAACTAATTTTTCTACTTAATTTATCATACAATAAGGATTTTTGATTAAAGGAATTAAACTCTGCATAACCCAAAGCTCACTATGAGAACAACTTGTTCAAGAACATCATAGTGGAAGATTAAGGGGACATTTTGGCCAAGGAAAAACCATTGCTTTAGTTGAAGAAAAATATTATTAACCCCACATGAGAAAACAAATCATGAAATTTGTAAAACAATGTAAAATCTATCAATCTTTCAGGGGAACAACTCAAAACATTGATTTATATACTCCTCTTCAAATTCCAAATAAACCTTGGGAGGATATCTCTATAGACTTCATCTTAGGACTGCCAATTACTGCTCAAAAATTTGACTTATTGTTTGTTGTTGATCAATTTAGAAAAATGGAACATTCATTCCTTGTAAAAAAACCTCTGATGCTTTACATGTTGTTGATCTATTTTTTAAAGAAATTCTGAGACTCCATGGCATACCCAGGACTTTCACCTCTAATAGGGATACTAGGTTTTTATGCCATTTTTTGATAATACTATGGTCAAAGTTAGGGAATACTCTCCAATTCAGTAGTGCATATCACCCATAAATAGATAGGCAATCTGAAGTTTTCAATAGAAGTTTAGAAAACTTGCTTAGATGTCTTGCAGATGAGAAATCTTCTCAATGGGATTTGATTTAACCCCAAGCTAAATTTGCTTACAAAAATTATATTTACTGATCTACTCAAAAGGCCCCTTTAGAAATCATTGATGACTGGCCTATTCCTCATATTTTAGAACAGACTTATTTACCCATGCCTAATAAAAGCAGTGTTGAACCTACAAAAATTGTTGAACAAGTTATATCGATCCAGCATCAGGTCCTAGAACAACTCTGAATGGTAAATAATAAATACAAAACTATTGGTTACAAACATTAGAGAGAGTGCTATTTTCAAGAGGGTGATCTAGTTATGACTTGCTTTTGATGTTAGTGGTTTACTTGTTATAACTTTTGGCAAGTTAAGCCAAAAAATTTTTGGCCTTTTTAGATACTTTGAAAATTAGGATCAAATGCTAATCTATTGGATCTTCCACATTTCATTGGAACTTCACCTATTTTTAATGTTGCTGACCTTACTTTATATGAAAGAAATCCAGCTGGTTTTATGAATTTAGAGAACTTACCAGTTACCAGTACAACTAATACCAAAGATGATCATACTGAAGATGCTTTGGACATTAGGACTACCCATACCAAGAATGGAGGCACAAGTGGTTCCTGGTAAAATGGAGTGGGCGCCCGTTAACTAATTATACTTGGGTTGAAGTAGTGGAACTTCAATCTTGTCATGCATTTATCTATCAACACATTAGTGAAGCATTCTCATTAGGAGATGAGATTCTCCCACCTAGGGGGAATTGATGCATTCAATACTTCATGCTCATGTTTAAAGATAGTTATATTTTATGTTATTGTAATTTTTGAGTTTAATTTTTTTTTACCTAATGATGGAAGGCAATCGTTGAACATGGGTGGTTTAGGTGCTCTTTGGACATGTTATTCCTTTGGTTTGCTAGTTTCATTGGGTGCTTTATGTTTTGGCTGATTTGGGTTTAATGGGGGGCGGATGGGCTGCCAACTACTTGGTGGTGAAAGTTTGTTCGGGATGTTAAGCCCTATGAACTTAGTCCCAAAGCTAATTAAGAAGAGTGGTGAATTGGAAAACCTTAAAACCAAACATAAACTCCAACAAAAAATCACCACAAACAAAGTGCGGAAGAAAAATAAATGCGGAAGCGATAATAAGAAAAGAACACACCGGATTTATAGTGGTTCGGTCAAACCTTGACCTACGTCCACTCCTTGGAGGCACCCCCCAAGTATTGCACTAAACTAGTGTCTCTCCTTTAGCCCCCACGGCTAGGCGGAGAAGCCCTTACAAAATCACTTCCACCTTCCCCAGTGCGGCGGAGTTGCCGGGTCCTATGACACCAAAGAGATCTTCTTCTTTGGTGAACTTACCTCGAGACAAGCCTTGAATCCGATGGTACTAAGGTGTGAGTTCGCCGGAGCAACCGTGTGGATCCCCCACCACACTCCCTTGAGTTCCTCCCCCTCACAGGATCTTCTCCCTCTCAAACTCCACCCTTTCCTCTCTCCCTTTCAAGCTCTCTCTTCAAGTCTCCCCCACAAGAACAAAGCTCCAATGGCTGCCAAAGACACTTACAAAAGTTTCCATGCCATAGCTTAAATAGAAGCTCTCAAAATGAGCTCATTAATGCAAATTACCGACATTATCGTCCAGGACGATAGGTATATCGTCCTGGCTGATCAGTACAAATTAAGCTCATTAGCCCGGGACGATATGGGACGATCAGAAGAAACTTGGTTACATCGTCCTGGCCGATCTCACGATTGTCCTGGACGATTAGTTTAAAACTAGTTCAATCATCCTGATCATCGCCCTGAATAGAGTCTGGCCGATATAAATCATCCAGGCTATCGTCCCGATTGATCTCATGATCGTCCTGGCCGATCCGATCGTATCAATCAGCCATTAATTCTTTCCAAAGATACCAAATCATTTTTGGCATAATTGAGTTAGATCGTCCTGGACGATGTGTATATCGTCCTGGCCGATTTCCTAAAAGATTTAATGCCTAATCTTATCATGGCGGCTGATTCTTTCTTAATTGAACATATCGTCCTCGCCGATATAAGTATCGTCCAGGCCGATTAGTTGACGACTGCCTTAATGAGGATGCCCTAATTAGGGTTTCTGATTTTGAACAGATCGTTCTGGCCGATATGACTATCTTTTTGGTAATGTTATCAAAAACAGAAATCATATAGGGAAAAAGAGAATTTCTACCAAGTTACAAAACATCAGGAGCCACACCAAAAATAATAGACTCAAGAAAGGAAAAAGATACAAACTGACTCAATCCTAGTCTACCCAATCTTGAGCTGGTTCCAAGTTGCAGTCTGCTCGTGTGGACCTAAAACATTAGTACATAAGGCAATCGTAGAGAAATAAGAAATGTTTGCTATCATCAAAATCATGAACCATAGATCCGTAACAATCTCCCCCTTTTTGATGATGGCAAACACTTTCAATTTGAATTTTCAAAAAATACAATTTTCTCTTAATCTCCCCCTCACTTGAATAATACTTTAAAAAAATAGGGGTGAGAAAAAAATATTTTTGTTGTTTTAATTTTTTGAAAAGAAAATAAAGGATACAAGTACAATCTCCCCCTTAGACATTATCAAAAGAGAGAAGGCACAGAGAACAAAACGAAATAAAAATGTTCCCTGATCTTGTGAAACAAAAGTATTCTTAAAATGAGAAAGTTACCTCTTGATTTTAATCAAAACATTAGAAAAAAAGGATTGACAACGCATAGTCCAGAAAAGGTTAGAAATTCATAATTTGATAATCCAAAATCAAGTTCTTTTAAAAAGGCTCAAAAACTTTTTAATTCAATATCTAAATCATAAAATAAATTAGACAAAGAAACAATCATTTTTCAAAAAACTCCTTCCATAAAATATATCTAATAGAAGATCAATGCATGAATTGTTGAATCAAAAATCAAGATTTTTAAAGTCAAGTATCGTAAGTATCAAGGGTTTTCTTAAGCTTTTTAAGAAGTACAAGAATGGTAAGCATTAATTTTTTGTGGGCTCATTTTATGCCTCTTGATAATTGGTTGGCGCACTGCGCATCTTTTGATACACTTTGTGTATTCTATTTTTTTTCAATTTGGCACTTTGCGCATCTTTTATTTTTGGCATCATTGGCCAATTTATTTTGACTTTGCTACCTTTCTGAAATCTTAAATACCAAAAGTAAACACATATTATTGATAAAGCGAATTTCTTGATTAAGAAAATTTTGAATTAGATTCAACAACTTGCAAAAGATTCCTATGCGATAAATAAAACGTAGGGAGATAAAAAAATTTGTTTAAAAAACCAATTTAAAAGATGAAAAAGATTTTAAACCAAAAGTAGGATAACGTTTTTTAGGAAATAGAGATTGAGAGTCAAAAACATGAGTTTCCTTTCTTTGACTATTTTAGAGAAGTCAAACACAACTTACCAAAGATTTTAAAAAAAAATCAGGAAGCAGATTTTTTATTTTTAGAAAAGTGAATGTGTGTGTTGATCAGAGAAAAAATTTCTTGAAATTAAAAATTTCAAAGAATAAACAAAACAAAAACAAAACAACAAAAAAAACACGAAAACAAAAACACAACACAAAAAAAAACAAAAATAAGCATTTTAACCATTATCTCTTTCCTGGTCCGATTCTTCAGAAACCAGGTCTGCCCATGAGATTTTTTGCCTTTCATTATTTCTCCAGTTTAAATTTTGCTCCGCCTTGCACTTTTCTTTGGTAGGAAGAATTCGTAAGTTAGGGCACTGATTTTTCATATGTCCAGGCTTCCTGCATCGAAAGCAAATAATGTCAGAAGAAATATGGACATCCTTACAACTTTTACCTTTCCACTTTTGCTTATGCTTTGGTGAGCTTTGTGATTTGCTTGACAAGCTATTGTTATCGTCACCAACTAAGCTTCCTCTTTCCGTATCTTCAGCTTTTAGAACTATCGTTTTACCTGCATCCAAAAGTCTTTGACCCAAACCTTGCTCGTAGGCAATGAGTGAGCCAATCAAATTATCAATAGAATAATCATTCAAATCTTTTGATTCACAAATAGTAACTACTTTAGCATTAAACTTATCTAGTAGACAATGAAGAATTTTGTTAACTTTTTCAAAATTTGAAAATTCTTTTCCTAAGGCATGCAATGATATTATAATTTGAATGAACCTAGTGTACATGTCTAAGATCGTTTCATAAGGTTTCATGGAAAATAGTTCAAAATCATGCATTAACAAATTCAATTTAGATTGCTTAATTTCACTAGTGCCTTCATATATGGTGTGCAGTTTATCCCAAACTTCTTTACCTGTGGTGCACGTGGAAATTAACAAAAAATCATCAGAATTTAAAGCACAAAAAAAGAAATTTAAAGACTTCGCATTCAATTGAGCTTCCATTCGTTCTTCCTTACTCCATTGATTAAAAGGGATATCAATTTTAATTCCATTTAAAACTCGTAACGGAGAAGAATAACCATTTAAAATCATATGCCACATACGAAAATCAATCGATTGCAAGTAAATAGACATGCGAGTTTTCCAAAAATCAAATGACATATTTTCAAATAAAGGAGGTATGGTGATTGAATAACCTTCCGCAAAATTACGGTTAGCCATGGATCGAAATTCAAAAGCTTTTAAAAACTTATTTTATGAAAACCGCTCTGATACCACTTGAAAGTTCATTCGGGATGTTAAGCCCTATGAACTTAGTCCCAAAGCTAATTAAGAAGAGTGGTGAATTGGAAAACCTTAAAACCAAAGATAAACTCCAACAAAAAATCACCACAAATAAAGTGTGGAAGAAAAATAAATGCGGAAGCGATAATAAGAAAAGAACATACCGGATTTATAGTGGTTCGGTCAAACCTTGACCTACGTCCACTCCATGGAGGCACCCCCCAAGTATTGCACTAAACTAGTGTCTCTCCTTTAGCCCCCACGGCTAGGCGGAGAAGCCCTTACAAAATCACTTCCACCTTCCTCGGTGCGGCGGAGTCGCCGGGTCCTTTGACACTAAAGAGATCTTCTTCTTTGCTGAACTTACCTCGAGACAAGCCTTGAATCCGATGGTACTAAGGTGCGAGTTCGCCGGAGCAACCGTGTGGATCCCCCACCACACTCCCTTGAGTTCCTCCCCCTCACAGGATCTTCTCCCTCACAAACTCCACCCTTTCCTCTCTCCCTTTCAAGCTCTCTCTTCAAGTCTCCCCCACAAGAATGAAGCTCCAATGGCTGCCAAAGACACTTACAAAAGTTGCCATGCCATAGCTTAAATAGAAGCTCTCAAAATGAGCTCATTAATGCAAGTTGCCGACATTATCATCCAGGACGATAGGTATATCGTCCTGGCCGATCAGTACAAATTAAGCTCATTAGCCCGGGACGATATGGGACGATCAGAAGAAACTTGGTTACATCGTCCTGGCCGATCTCACGATCGTCTTGGACGATTAGTTTAAAACTAGTTTAATCGTCCTGATCATCGCCCTGAATAGAGTCTAGCCGATGTAAATTGTCCAGGCTATCATGCCGACCGATCTCACGATCGTCCTGACCGATCTGATCGTATCAATTAGCCATTAATTCTTTCCAAAGACACCAGATCACTTTAGGCATAATTGAGTTAGATCGTCCTGGACGATGTGTATATCGTCCTGACCGATTTCTTAAAAGATTTAATGCCAAATCTGATCAAGGCGGCTGATTCTTTCTTAATTAAACATATCGTCATGGCCGATATAAGTATCGTCCAGGTCGATTAGTTGACGGCTGCCTTAATGAGGATGCCCTAATTAGGGTTTCTGATTTTGGACAGATTGTCCAGGCCGATATGACTATCGCCCCGATAGATGTTACCAAAAATAGAAATCATATAAGGAAAAAGAGAATTTCTACGAAGTTACAAAACATCAGGAGCCACACCAAAAACAATAGACTCAAGAAAGGAAAAAGATTCAAACTGACTCAATCCTAGTCTACCCAATCTTGAGCGGGTTCCAAGTTGCAGTCTGCTCGTGTGGACCTAAAACGTTAGAACATAAGGCAATCGTAGAGAAATAAGAAATATTTGCTATCATCAAAATCATGAACCATAGATCCGTAACAGGTGGCTGTTAAGTTTTTGTGTCTTTCCTGATTTCGTTAGCCTGGCTATTCGGGTCATATTGTTGTTCCTTGGCTTTCTCGATTCCATGGTTGTTTGGGTCCTGTTGTTGTTCACTGGCTTTACCAAATAATCTCCTATAATATCTCTTGCCACCATAAGACACCTCATCAACTATGTGTCCACCCTCTTTCAAATTTTTCCTATGATTCCTCACCCTTCATTATGGTCTCCTGATGATGAACTACGCATAAGATTATTGACTTTACCTCCTAAAAGGACCTATCTAGATGCACCATGTATCCCTAAGCTAATGCACAATATTGTACATGAACCTATCTATAGCACACATTTTTTATCTTTCTCATGTCCACTTTCCTATAGCCCTTTAATCGTTATAAATATAGGTTGATGAGGAATAATAAAGAGATTTTAATATTAACTTTTCTAAGAAATATAAACCTTTTTTAACTTGTTATTTATATTTTTGATTAAGATAGCCTAGGCTTTACTCCTATTCTTATTTACTTTATTTCCCATTCTGTCCTCACCTATTTTAACTGACAAGTTCCCCTTACCTTACAAAGCAAATCTGTTAGTAGTGTCTAATATCATCCACCTGATAAAAATGAATCCAACAGAGGAAGTTATGGGATTCAGTATTTCACCAAAGTCAACCTATGATTTAGTGATAATCTCCAAGAGCTAGAGGAGTATATTTAGGTTTGCTTGAGAAGTTGAATCACTATAAAGCTATGTTTTTTGTTTATTTTTTCTTGCTAATAGTCTAATACTTACATAGAATTTACTTTATAATTTAAATTTCTACGTCCCACATTACTTGACTTTTTGTACAAATTGAGATTGAGTAAATGCTTTAATATAATTCTTGTTGTATAAAGATATAACATTTCATCAAGAAGAAAATTTTGATTCAACTTATCTAGTTAAATAATAATAAAATTTGAACTTATAATATATTGATGTCTTATTTTAATTAAAAAAATTTTACCAAGTACTTACACTAAATATGAATGTATTATAATGCTTTAGTTTGGAAAGCTTTCTTAGCGAGACTATTACTTTCAAATAAGATAAAGTCTATAAACTTAGCTCAATAAAGAAGGAATTGTCGAATGGTTGGACGCATTCCTCATATGACAACTAGTCCCCATGGGTTGCACGAGATTCTTTGTCCAATGGACCGATGCCACATTATTGGTGCAGACTTGGAATTAAGGCCACAATGATGGAATCTAAGTAACAAAGAGAACAAACTATTAACAAACAAATAAAACATGCTAAAATAATTTGAACAAGTAAAACAAAGGGTAAAGAAAGAATACTAGTTGCAGTAGAAAAAAAAAAGACAGATCAAGAAATAAAGTGAGCATGTTTCGATAAGTATATACTCTTAAAAAAAACTAAATTTAAACACAAGCCACATGAAATTTTAATTATGTAATCCAATAAAAGCACTTTCTAAGCAAAAATATATGACACTTCTTATTTTGATTGACCCATCTAAAAAGTGCACAACCAAAGATTTTTTATATAGTTATTTTTGGATAGTAGCAATATTCATTAATAAATGATATATAGCATTAGAGGTTTAGTAAAAATGCTTATTCTATCAACCAAACTTGTGATTGCTTTACTAGTAAGTGTGCATGCAAATGCAAGATAAATATTAATGCTAAAAAGCCTCTGCCACTCATATTAGAAAACATAGAGCTATCCTCCCAAAAAGTTTAAAAGGGCTAAAAAGTTAACATATAAAATGACATTAAAAATGATTTTTAATATACTAACAAAAAGACATGCATATAAGGAATTTTTTTCCTTCATAGCTTTTATTTTGAATATACAAAATCTACATAAAAAATGACTCTAAATCAACTAGAGGCTATTTTTCTATTGACCAATAGTGCTAGTTATACAGGTTTTTATTTTAATGATGTGAATTGACCTTTACTATGAGGTATACTATCAATAATAATGATAATAATATAAGAATGAAAAATACAAAAACTCTTAAAGTACAAGAAAAAAAAGCTAAAGTAATGAAAATTTTCACCACTAGTATTTCATTAGAACAATATAAAGCTTCGTAGCCAAGTTATAATACAAATACCCCACAATTACATAGCCTCAAGCATTAGTCTAACTTCCCTATGTCATTTTATGTGACCAAACCATCTAAGGCGACTCTCTCTAATCTTATCTGCCACTGGAGCTACTCCAACCTTTTCACGTATATGCTCATTTCGTATCCTGTCTCTAAGAGTAAAACAAGTCATCCACCTGAGCATCCTCATCTCTGGTACACTTAACATTATGCTTGTCTTTTTATGGATAAAATTAAGGCTTTAAACCATTTTATGTCTAATCACCATCCTATAGAAATTTTAAGAGTTCTTTTTAAAATAAAAAAACATATTCATGGATGTAAATTATTAGTTCTAAATTGTTGCTAATAATCTAATCATATATATATATATACTTATTAGTAAAATTAATTCCCAACTAGGATACCATAACCTACTTTACATGATTCAAACCTGAGGAATGAAAAATTCATTTGTTTATAAGTTATGATAATTAATCTTCGATTCACCATTAAAAAAAAGTATTTTGGAATTATACTTGTTACATGATGCGAATAAATAATTTGTGTCACATGAATCAATCAAAACTGCCAAATTTTCTTAACTTCGATAAAAAAAATCTAAGCTATTCACATGCTTATTGGGTTATTTAAGCAACAACTTTTTGACACAGTAGAAAAAAACCTAGAAAAAAAATCAAGCAATATAATTAATTGATACCTATCCAAAAGCAAAGAAATTTAATATTTACTGCATATATAGGATGCAATAATAAGACAACAATACATGGAAACACTTATTCTTGAGTAAAACAAATCAATATCTACCTGAGATTTAGTTTTCTTTTCTTCACTCCATCTGACAATGTGCCAAATTAAACAAATTTGAAAGAAAAAAAAATCAAATAGCAAAAGTGATGCAAAGACTCGATTAATCTCCTTACCTTGCAGATGTTTTTGAGAAGTTTCAGGTGTTATATAGGTATTATTTCCTTGACGGCATCTACACCGTATTTACTCACAAGCATCTTAATAAGAGATTTAATCTGGCAAAAAAAAAAAAGAATAAATTCATGTGGATGGATTTAGAAGGAAAAAAGTTAACAATATAGTAACCCTAACAAATTATACAAAATGGTTTGCACAAATAAGTTTAAGATCTTAGTTAAAACTCTTCAATGTAAATAAAGGAGAGTTCATAGAGTGAATCCTAAATAGAAGAGTGATGATAAACAAAAATAAATAAACTGACAGCATGCGACATAAGTTTTTCATTTCTTAGTTTCACTTCACTCTTTGATATATATTACACATCACGGATATCAATTGTGTTAAATAAAATAAACTTCATTCATTTGCATTGTGTAAAATGAGGTCTTGTTTCTTATGAAAAAAATATATATGCATGTTGTGTCTAACAAAATTTTTGATCTAATCATAGAAAGGAGATGTTAAGGAGCTTGCATGATAAATAAGCCAGAAAGGCATAAAATAGAAAGTTAAAAAAAAAGTCAATTATGATCTTGACAAGAATGAAACATAAAAATAAGAAAAGAAGAGGTCAAAGGAAGGAAGAAGATTTAAAACTTGTTCTTATTTTAGAGTGGAAACAAATTTTAAGCAAAAACTACTATATATAAATAATTGTACTCAATGATTTATATTGATACCAATAAATTCTAAATTTAGACAAAGTGAATTCTATAATCTTCTACATCCCATATATCAAAATTGAGATCATCATTATATTATATGAAGTCCAATAAGTTTGCCCAGCTTCTTTTTTTTTTCATTTTCATTTCCTTTGAGAAAGGCTTTCACAATTTAAGACTGAAAAAGATCATTTCTCCCATTCACTTTAAATGAATATTTATGTTTTTAGAATTCACCCACTAAGGTTTACTTAGGGAATTTTTATTGATTAATAATTTCAAACATAAAGGTGTATTTTTAAGGAAAATGTGTATATCTTGGTTTTTTATATTTGGTGGGAGCCAACAGTGTTTGAGGTGCAGATAGTAGTTGAAAGTTATTTGTTGTTGAGCAGATGATGGAGACAACAACTCAAGTGATGAATTAGTTTAATGGTTGTTGGCTAAGAAGTAGACACTAAGTGAATGTAGATTGTGATTCACCTTCTTGGAAGGAAAGAAGTTCGTGGAGACTTGTAGATAACAAGAAAAAATGCCCAAGAACCTTTTATTTCATAGAGCAATGAAATCATGAAGAGAGTAGCATTGCATGAATTCTTTGTGTATTTCTGTATTTCATTAAGTTTATTAATATAGCATAATTCTAAATTATGGTTGATAATTTTTACATATGAAAATTACTAACTATATAGTGATTACACGATAATATTCTTAAATAAGAAGTTGGTGTTGATTCTGTATAAGTTGTTAAACCTAAGCTATTATCCCAAGGCTAACCAAGAGGGGGGTGAATCGGTAATTTAAAAATTTTCTTAAAATTTTAAATAGAAAACTGATTGGAATCTCCTTGAAAGTTAAGTTTTTAATGAACTTTTCAACCACAATAAATAACATGCTAAAAATAAAATGAAGAAATTGAAAAGACCCAAAGATTTATAGTGGTTTGGTCAAATACGACCTACCTCCACTCCCTGAAGCTCCCTCTTTAGGTATTGCACTATTACCAAAGTGGCTCTCCTTTTGCCCCCATAGCAAGGCGAATAAGCCTTTACAAAACCTCTCTTCCACTAATCCTTGGTGGGGCAGAGAACCATCGTCCTTTCACACCCTCCAAGTGTCAGCGGAGAACAATCGTCTGTTCATACGCTCCAAGAGTCAATAGAAAACTGTCATCCTTTCACATCCTCCAACTTTCAGCAGATTACCATCATCCTTTCACACCCTCCAAGTGTTGGTAGAGTACTGGATATTCTCCAAAGATCTTCTCACAAGCAAATAGAAAGAAAGTAAACAATAAAATCACAAAGAGATTATTTCCTTTGAGTAACCTTGTAACCCTTCATATTCCACTTGTAAAAAATCTCTCTGAAACACTCTTCCATACTCACTCTTTCAATTGCCCTTAAAAAATCATGAAGACAATACTTTTTCATGTCAGATTTAGTGGACCTTTTATACCAAAGACATGAAAAACCATCAAAAAAAATTAAAAGTTTCAAATTTTAATGTACTCGATCGTACAGTACGATCGAATTTCATTCATACAAATAGTTCAAAAACTGTTGCGTACGAACTTGTTCTGAATCAATACAAAACTATTACGTATACGATCATCATCTGATACAAACTAAGTTTTTTCGGTATGAATAATTAGAATATTTTTCATCTTCGTCGACATAAAGAGGGACCCCACAATTTTATACCATTTATAGAGTACGTATGATAACGACATTATACCGTACGATAAGTTACAAAAATTTTTAAGTTCGTCGGTATGAAGAGTTGGGACAAAAAAGGGACCTCACAACTTCGTACTCTAGAAGGTATGTACGAATTGTGATCGTACAATACAATCCATACTTAGGAAAAGCCTTTTTGAGTGAAACAAGATTCATCCATTTTGTACTCTAGAAGGTATGTACGAATTTTGATCATATAGTATGATTAATACTTAGAAAATTTTTTAATTCTATTCGTTTGACTATTTGTCGGGGAAAATAACTAAACATATAGTCCTATATGAAGTGCATTCATATAGTTCAATTAGTTTAAAAAAATTTATAATTTTTAAACTCTCCCCCGCTGTGTGTGTACAGTTACTCATTTACAATCACACTCACTCAGATTAAATAAAATGAAAAATAAAGACTTCAATTACAATAACCTCTAAATTGATCTGATTTAAAGTCTTCAATAATCCAGAGTATGATTTCCCTAAAATGTCTGTACATACAAGAGCAAAAAAGTTCTCCCATAATATGTTAGTTGAAATAATAATCAAAATAATAATATTTGGAATCATAAAAAATATGCATGTTGCAAGAATATGAACAAACAAGAATTAAGTAGCTACTGTCTAAACAATCTCCCCTTTTTTTTATGATGGCAAAATTATTAATGTTTGAATAAAATTGAATACCCTAAATTTCTCCTTAAATCCTCCTAAATGAATAAACATGTGAATAAAATACAATTTCTTTAAGAATAAATCAATTTTTTTTTAATTTTTCATAAAAGACAAAGCACAAAAGCAATATACAAAAAAACATTAACACACTAAATATTCAAACACAAACAATACTTCTCCCCCTTTTCACAACAACAAAAAGGGAAGAGGAAGGTTGAAATGGAATAAGTCATATGAGAAACCTTGGTAATTGATCTTGAAAGAGATTGAACTATAATTGCAATAAAAAAATTAATTACCATTAGATAAAAAAAATTCAAAACATTTAAATTAAATATAGCATAGACAAGAAAAATTGATCAAGGTCATGAAACATTCTAGACAATTAGATAATGAAAATTATTGTAAAATTGATTAAATGAAGATTAGTTAAAATCAAATTTCAACATAAAATCTAATTAAACATTAAATTGATTTGAACTTGAAGATTAAATGATAGAGGAAAGAATATATTCAATTGGCAACATTGCGCATCTTTTCAAATATTTGTGGCACACTTTGTACATCTTTATTTTTATTTAGGCTAATTTTGTGCCTCTTTCAATTTACGAGCTATTGCGCATTTTTTTGATTGTTGTACACTTATACATTTCTTTTTCCTACTCTTTTTTTTGATTGATCTTTCCAAAATCAATAATCTAAATCATAGAATTTCTCTAATTTCAAAGATAATTATATTGAAAAGATAAATAAAAAATAATAATGCATCAAAATTGCAATAATAATATTTAAATTATATTTTCCTAAAAAGAGTATGAAATTGATAGCCTTAACTTTATATAATTATAAGTTAACTTAATTTTTTGAAAAAAATAGATTTCATAGTGAAATTAATTTTTGTATTACATTTTAATTTATAACACCTTTTAGATCAATTAAGACAGGATTAAAATATAGGCAAACTTACATTTCACACAACGAATAAAAGCAATTATTTAAAACAATACAATTTTTATTAATATCAATTTAAAGATGAAATACATTGAAGCACTTTTGATTTCAATTCATAAAACAAAAACAACATAACATCAACAATAAAATCCAAATAGGGATAAGAACACAAAAAATTGAACAAACACAAGTACAAAAACCATTGAAATCATTACTAAGATCATCACATCTTAAAGTACTGTCAAAGATAACACATAATAAGTACATCTAGAACTCTGAAGGGCCTTGATATAAAGGAGGAGGCTAGTTAAACATAGAGAAGTAACTATTCATCATTGCTATGTTAGTGTTCACATATTTGAATTATCCTCGAATACAACCCATGTCTTGCTGGTACTGTGTATCCTGTTGATTTAGGTGAGACTGAATTTGATCAAAATGTTGATCAAAATGACTCTCCAACAAATCAATGTGCTGGACCATCTCTTTAAAGTCAGTTCTATAAGTAGGTGCATGTTCTCCCTCATCTTCCTCAGTATCCTCACTTGAATTGTCATTCTTTC
Organism: Dendrobium nobile; assembly: GCA_022539455.1. Taxonomy (NCBI): domain Eukaryota; kingdom Viridiplantae; phylum Streptophyta; class Magnoliopsida; order Asparagales; family Orchidaceae; genus Dendrobium; species Dendrobium nobile. The sequence goes on from CM039725.1 coordinate 16,336,411, forward strand.
CAAAAAGTGCTTGAAAAGAATCATTGGTGAAGTAGATTAGTATTTCAAGTGGAGGCTCAGGATGAACAATGTTGTACTTATTTTCTAGGATATAGGTCACTAGATGTCCTAAAGCAATATTTTTCTTCCTCCTATGAGAGACATACCAAATTTCAGAAAGGTTATAAATATAATCAAGAATGAGTTGGGCTTCATCTTTTGATTGTCCAATCATAATTAGATAAGTAACAATGGACAGAAGAGGAGTAATATTTATGCGATCAGCTGCCTTAGGAATGATTGAATTTCTAAGGATATGTTGGATGACCCTTACGTTTTTATTCAAGGTTTAGACCCTAAGAAAATGACCAACTTGAGAAACCCCACTAAAAACTTTGTTAATTTTATACCAATCAAAGTCAGATTTAGAGGTATAGTTTCTTCTGTAATCCCTTGAGTCCATACTTATAGAAAAGTTCCTGGATCTTTCTCAGTGATATCTACCCATTTCTTTTAGACATAAGATCTTATCCTACTCTCATTCTCACTAAAACTCATGTGCGCCAAAAAAATAGTGGAAGGTCTCCATATGATAGGATTGGATTAAAGTCAATATAAAGGCGAATTAAGTTAAAGCAAAAAGAGGCATGACTTGAAAGTGGATATCTACTTGGAGTAAGAGACTAGAAGGAGTGATTTTAGTACAGACAAACATAAAGTAAGAATCCTCATTTGCTCTAGATAGAAAAGTTTTGTCTACACTTATGGAAGATGAACCCTTAGTGACTCTACCACTCTTGCTAGAACTGGCCATTTCTTAAGATGAGAAGGATCTGAAGAAGCTATTGAAGTGAATGAAAATGAATTCTAAAGCCCTCCTAATTAAAGAAAAATGACCATTCGTACGTGAAAAAGGATTTGTATAGTATGATAAATGGATCGTACATGATGAAAATAATTTCGTATACATGAACAAATATGTTCAAAACGAAATAACATTTCATAATCACACAAGTTATGAAGTGCCCTTTCATACAAACTTTTTGACTAGATGATTATACAGATAAATATGTGTTCTTCTGGGACTATCGGTTATTTAAGATCATTTTAATGATAGTTAGGTTTATGCCCACATCGAATGAGACGTGGTTCGTATGTACAAAAAAAGGTTTGTACTTTTAATTAGTTATAACAAATTATTCTGCCCGTATAACCATCTACATGCGTACAGATGAATGAATAAAAATCAATTGGGATGAAAATATTTTTGTACTGTACGATATTCATTGGAAAATCAAAACTTTTCACATTCAATCCCAAATAACGATTGATATGCCACAAAATTCATATGGTACAAAAATAAAAGCATACAATATAAATATAACACTTAGAAAATTAAGCACGAACAATCAGAAATAATATTTTTATATGTAAAAACATGTTTTAAAACAAACAAATCATAAAAACAAAAACAAATCATAAAAACAAAAACAAAACCAAAGACTGAAAAACACTCATACAAACAAAAACATTGAAAACAAAATAGAAAATATACAACGAAACATATCAAGTTTGCATAAAATTTTATTTAAGCATTAAGATCGATCACACCTAGCCTTGTTCTTAATGTGCTAAAAGTATCAAAGGCTAGTAATTTTGTAAAAATATCTACAAGTTGATTTTTAGTTGAAACATGGTTCAATTCAATTTTTCCTTTAAATACATGATCCCTAATAAAATGATATCTTATGTTTATATGTTTGGTTCTAGAATGTTGAATAGGATTTTTTTAAATGCAACTAGCACTAGTATTATCACAATAAGTTGGAATTGTGCCTATTGTAAATCCTAAATCAACCAACTATTGTTTCAACCAAAGAACTTGTGCCACATAACTTCCTAATGCAATGTATTCAGCTTCAGAAGTAGATAGAGCTTCATAATTTTGTTTTCTATTGGACCAATAAACTAAAGAATTTTTTATAAATTGAAGAGTTCTAGATGTACTCTTTTGATCCACCCTACAACCTACAAAGTTTGAATTTGAATATCAAATTATTTAAAATGAAGATATAAACTTAGTGAAATCACTAAACGACAAGAGGGGGGTGAATTGGATGATTAAAAACTTTCTTTAATGAAAGAACTCTTTTTATAACTCTATGTGGAAGCGAATTTCATTCACAATAAAAAGATATGTTATCAATTTCATCCACACAATTAATCATAATAAAAATAAATGGGAAAATAAAGTGCAGAAAATATAATGGAAGGAACACACCAATTTATAGTGGTTCGGTCAAACCATGACCTACGTCCACTCCCCGGAGGCACCCTCCGAGTATTACACTAAACCTTTAGTGATTCTCCTTTATCCCCCACAGCTAGGCGGAGAAGCCCTTACACAATCACTTCCACCTTCCCCGGTGCGGCGGAGGAGCCGGGTCCTTTGACACCAATGAGATCTTCTTCTTCCCAAAACTTCCTTCAAGATGAACCTTGAATCCGATGGTACTGAGGTGCAAGCTCGCCGGAGCAACCGTGTGATCTCCTTCACACTCCCTTGAAACCCCCTCCAAGGATCTTCTCCCTCTCTCAAACTCCACCCTTTCCTCTCTCCCTTTCAAGTCCTCTCTTCAAGTTTTCTCCAAAAGAACAAAGACACAATGGCTGCCAAAAAGACTCTTACAAAGTCTTTTGAGAGTGCTTAAATAGAGGGCTCAAAAAACCCTAAAAATACTCAATTCAGCCGTCAAATATCGTACCGTACGATCGCAAGATCGTCTAGTACGATGTGTAGAAATTGACCTGTTAGTACTGTATGATGTCATGTACGATCCAGTTAGTACAGTACGATCCAGTTCGTACAGTACGATCCAAATGACAAATTTCAGCCGTTTTGATTGCATAATCTCAGGATTAACTTAGGCAATATTTTAAACATCGTACAGTACGATTATGATCGTACAGTACGATTATGATCGTACAGTACGATTATGATCGTACAGTACGATTATGATCGTACAATACGATTATGATCATACAGTACGATTATACAACTGTTCAAATTCAAATTTTTGCCTAATTTAATGGACCCGCTTTCTAATTATAACAGATCGTACAGTACGATGTGGTGATCGTACAGTACGATTAGTTATATTCAAAAATAATTTTTTTCAAGAAAAATAAAATATTTTAATTTATTTCTGTTACACCAGATTGTACAGTACGAAATAAATTCGTACAGTACGATGAACAGAAAAGTTAAAATATTTATAATCATTTTTTGCTCCCTCTGTGTGTGTGCATGATCAACAAACTAACATACATCATTACAAGATTTGACTCAATAAATAAAAATTACAGACTCATTTAATACGATCAATTCTATGCAATCTTGAGCCTTGAATATTCAAAGAATGGTGCATGATGTACCTGAAATATTAGTCAACATAGAAAGAAATATGCACTACAAATACTAGGAGAAATAAGAGATTGATAAATATTATTTGTTATCATCAAAATCATAAACTCAGAAGCCTGAGTTGTAACACTTAGGATACCAAATCCCTAAGTTTTGAGTTCCCGAGAGATATCTTAAAATCCTTTTTACTAAAGTCAAATATGATTTTTTTGGATCTGATTGAAATCTAGCACACAAATAAACACTAAACATAATATTGTGTCTGCTAGTAGTCAAGTAAAGTAAAGATCCAATAATTCCTCTAAATTTCTTTTGATCAACTGATTTTTCCTTTAGTTCCTTATCGAACTGAACTGAGAAACTAATAGGTGTACTAACTTGTTTAACATTGTCCATTTCATACTTTTTGAGAATGTCCTTAACATACTTTGACTAACTAAGAGATGTTCCCTCATCAATTTACTTAATGTTAAAACATAAAAGTAACTTAAATCTCCCATTAGGCTCATCTCAAATTCACTACTCATTATTTTAGAAAAATCATCATAAATATTTTTATTTGTAGAACCAAAAATGATATCATCAATATAAATTTAAATAATGATATATCGTCTCCCAATTTCTTTAAAAAGAGAATGATATCCACACTTCTTTTTTCAAAAGATCTCTCAAGTAGGAAAGTGCTTAACCTCTCATACCATACCCTAGGTTCCTATTTCAATCCATATAATGCCTTTTTCAATTTAAAAATATGATTTGGGTATTTTGAATTTTTAAAACCTAGAGGTTGTTCAACATAAACATCTTATTGAATCACTCCATTCCAAAAGTCACTTTTAACATGCATTTGAAATAATTTGAATCCTCTAAATTGGGCAAAGGCTAACAAAATCCTAATTACTTCAAGTCTTGCTATAGGAGAAAAAGTCTTCTCAAAATTAATCCCTTCAATTTGATTATACCCCTTAGCCACCAAACTAGCCTTATTCCTTACAAAAACTTGTGAGTCATTTATTTTATTTTTAAATACTTACTTAGTTTCAACTATACTTTGATCCTTTGGCCTTGTAATTAATTCCCAAATATCATTCCTCACAAATTCCTTTAATTCTTCTTGCCTTGTCAAAATCCAAAATTCATCAAAAAGTGCTTGATTTACATTTTTGGGCCCTATCATCAAAATAAAGGCAGAATAATTGACTTCTTTACTTAGTCCACATCTAGTCCTAACACCCTCACTAGTTTCACCTAAAAACAATTCTTTAAGGTGGTTTTTAGAAAATTTTAAATGTCTAGGCAATGGATTTTCTTTCTCTAACTTTTCATCCAAATTTATTTTCTCAATATTTTAGGAGTTGTTTTCTATTTTATCCTCTTCAAAATCTGGCTCTTTCAAAATTTCAGATTTATTAAATATAACATATGTGGTCTCCACAACTACCAAAGTTCTATTGTTAAATACTCTATATTATTTTCCAACACTAGAGTGATTAAGAAAAATTCATTTATCTGATTTTGGATAAAATTTTGCTAAGGTTGATTTTCCATTATTATATATGAACACCTTACATCCAAAACATGCAAATGTGACAAATTTGGTATTTTCCCCTTAAGAAGCTCATTGGTTATTTTGTTCAATTTTGATCTAATGTTTACCCTATTTAGAACATAACATGTAATGCTCACTGCTTCAGCCTAAAAATATTTAGAAAGTGAATATTCTACCAACATGGCTCTAGCAGCTTCAATTAATGTTTTGTTCTTTCTTTCTTTTGACTACCTCATTCTACTGAGGGGTCCAAGTTGCAAAAACATTATGATTAATTCCTTTTTCATTACAAAAATCTTAAAAATTTTATTTTCAAATTCACCTTCGTGATTACTTTGAATTCTTAAAATCTCACACCCTATTTTCCTCTGAATCCAAGTCAAAAAATCTCTAAACTCCTCAAATGATTCACTTTTATGAAATAAAAAAGTAACACATGCGAATATAGTGAAATCATCAAATATCTTAAATTCGTATACCTTCCCTGCTAGACTTATAGTGCTAATAGGCCCAAAAAGATCCAAATGTAAAATCTCAAAAGGTTTACTAGTTCTAAGACCCTTATTGGAATGAAATGAGGACTTCATCTATTTTCCTAATTAAAATGCATCACAAAAGGTGATTTTTAGTAAAGTTTAATTTTTGTATACGTCTACCCAAATCTATTTAGGTAATTTTTCTAAGATTTTCCATGCAAGCATGACAGAGTCTCCTATGCAATAACCATGTATCATCTGATATAGTTTTTTAAAAAAAGTATTAAAATTTTTAATAAAATTCAAATCTAGCATATAAATATTATTTATCCTAATTCCATGCAAAACATCATTTCCATTTAGGCTTAATATGCACCTAGTGGAAAAAAATTTTACACTATACCCTTTATCATATAGTTGGCTGATACTTAACAAATTATGCTTTAAGCCTTCCACAAGTAACACATTTTCTTTAAAATTTTTTTGCAAGTTTTCAATAATACATGTGCTAAACACTTTCTTTATGGTGTTATCTACCAGTGTAACCCTGCCTCTATTCCTGGCTTCTAGCGATATAAATTGTTTAGTGTCTCTAGTCATATGCTTAGAATAACCACTATCCAGGTACCAAATTCTCACATGAGGCCTTGTATGAAAGCGTGCCTGCAAAATAATTAAGTGTTAGACTTGGGAATCTAAGTATGTTTGGGTTCTCCTTTTAGCAAAATAAAACTAGATGCATATATGATATGACTACGTTTATGAATCATAGGTCTCAACACTAAATGAGTTTTTCTATGTAAAGTATAAGTGTATGCAATATGTCCAATCATCCCATAAGAATAACATTAACTCAATGATTCAGGTTTCTTAATTTTCTAAAACAACTCTATCCCTTCTATTGCGAATCTGATTTTAGGAAATAAAATTTTGATGATAGAAAATATTTTTATTCTTCTACGACTGCCTTGATTATTAACATTTCAGGTCCACAAGAACGAGTACAAATTAAGTCAGCTCAAGATTGGGTAAACTAGGACAAAGTCAGTTTATAATCTTTTACCTTTTCTTGTGTTAATTATAAATGATGTGGATCACGATGCTAAGTAACCTTGCACTCATAGACTTGGGGGAAAAATTATATAATTGATCACATCATCTTGAACAATCTATTAAAAAAAAAAGCCCTAATTAGTGCATCCTGATTAAGGTAGCCATCATTAAGCACATCATCTTGAATAATGTTTTCATCATCCTAGATGATAAGCTCAAATTAAAAAGAATCAACCGCCAGTTCCATTAAGGCATGTTATATTTTTAGACATCATCCTAGAGTATGCAGCATAATTAAGCACAAATTAATCTAGTAATTAAAGAAAGAAATGAAGGTTTGATTGATAAATCATATTGTCCTGGACAATTGCATGATCATCTGGAATGATCAGTTAAACAAAACCTTTATTCTTCATTGATGATGTGTAATCAGCTTGGTTTATTCAGGGAGATTCTCTAGTTAATATGTACTGAATTGAAATAATCATCCAGGATGATTGAAGATAGGCTTGAATGATCAAAGTATTTTTACATCATTTAGACATCCATTCAAGGCGATATTCTGGTTGATACTCATCATTTTGTACTAATTGTCCCAAATGATCGTGAGATCATCGTTGATGATAAAGCAATTTTTTCATCGTCCAAACATCCATCTAGGGCGATGTGTTGGATGATATTCGATGAATTGACCTAATCATACAGGATGATATATGATATATTATCATCCTGGATAATATGAACAGATCACCTTCTGATTGTCCCAAATTGTCTTGGCTGATTGAGTTAAATTTATACTAATCATACAAGATCGCATTTAGATCATCCTGGATGATAACATTGGATTGTTGTAATTAAGATCTATTCCAAAGATCTTCTATATAAGACCTCGTGTTTTACCCAAGAGAGTATCCTTTACTATTGTCTTGAGCTAAGAGAGCATAGATGAGAGAGAGAGAAAGTGAGAGAGAGAGAGACAGAGATGATCTTGTGAGGGGGAGTTTGTGAGAGGTTTCACAAAGGTTGCTCTAAGCGAGGATCCGAGTCTTCTTATCCAGCCGTCATCCATAGTACTTTGAGGTTCAAGAGTGGTCTACTTCAACAATCAATTAAGGTTCTTTGCCTACTTAGGAGGAAGCGAAAGGAGTCTGGTTCTTTGCCTCACTAGTGTTGGTGTAAAGGATGTTTGTAAAGGCTTCTCTACCTTGTTGTTGGAGCAAAAGGAGAATCACTGAGTTTAGTGCAATACCCAAAGGATAGGCTCCGGGGAGTGGATGTAGGTCAAGTTGACCAAACCACTATGAATTTCTATGTTCTTTATTATTGCCTTTTCCTCATTTAATTTCAGCACTTTGATTTTCTTTATGGTGAACTTTGGTTTAAGTTTGTGTTTTGATTAAAAAATTTTTTAAATATCAATTAACCCCCCCCTCTTGGTTAGCCTTGCGCTAGTTCATAAGGGCTTAACATCCTTAAAGAACTTTCAAGTGGTATCAGAGCGGGATTCAAAAAATCAAGTTTTTTAAAACTTTTGAATTTTAATTCATGGCTAAGTTCGGTAATCGTAATACTGTAGAAGGTTATTCTATTACCCGACCACCTTTATTTGGTAATATTCTTTTTAATTTTTAGAAAACTTGCATGTCTATATTTTTATAATTGATTGACTATCATATGTGGATGCTTATTAAAGAAGGTTATTCACCTCCATCTGGTAAAGTTAATGGCATTAATACTCCACTTTCTTTTATTGAATGGACTCTTGATGATAGGAATTTAGCTCAACTCAATGCAAAATACATGAACTATTTTTTCTACACTTTGAAATTGGAAGACTATATATGTGTTTTAACTTGTTCTACTGGTAAAGAAATTTGCGATAAATTGTGTATCACTTATAAGGGAGCCAAAAAATTTAAACAATCTTGGATGAATATTCTATTGCATGACTATAAACTTTTTCATATGAAACCTAATAAATCACTGCATGCTTTAAGAAGAGAACTCACGAATTATGAAAAGGCTAATAAAATTTTAAGATGTTTGCCTTCTTCCTTTGATACTAAGATTACTGCAATTATTGATTCTTTCGGGTCTAAAAGCGATAATTTTGCCTTAATCACAAGGAAATTCAAAAGCTTTCTAAGGAAGAAGAAAAAGAACCATCAAAAGTGGAGCAAAGGTAAGGGTAGCAATAATTTTAAGAGTTCTAATGACATGATCTTTTTTCAAATATAGGAAGTTAGGATACATTAAAGCTGATTGTCCTATACTTAAAGATCATTAATGCAAAGAGAAGGGTGAGGAGAAAACCAAGTTCAAAAAGGATAAGAAGAGATTATAAAGGTGTTGTAGGAAGATTCTGAATCAAACTTCTCTAAGACTGAAGCTGAAGAGGAGATAACAAACTTGTGCTTGTTGGCTGACAATCAACTTGGTCAAAGTGACTAAGAAGAGGTATGTAAGAAGAGGTATGTGAACTAATTTACGAATAACTTCTTAATGTTTCTGAACAAATTCATGCATCATATAGGAATGATAAGAAATCACATACTAGTTTAAAATTGAAGTTTTTAAATTTGCAAAAAGAGCATGAGATTTTACTTAAAGATCACTCTACAATCGATAGTAATCACATTTCATTACTTGATGAGTTTGATGCAGTAAACAAAAAACATATTGAGTTATCTAATGCACTTGATTCCTTGAAGTCATCTGATATTGATTTTGGAAGAGAGTTTAAGAAATTAGAAAATAATAAACCAACATTGCAAATAACAAGCATTTCAAAATAACAAACCAATATTGCATGCATGATATAACTTTAAAAGAAAGCATCACCACCCAAGTAGATTAGCAAATCCTTCTCCTGGTGTTAGAAGTTTTTTATGTGATATGTTAGGACACATTTCATACACTTTCACTATTCACCATATTACATATTGGGTGTGGAGACCCAAATTGCATGATTTACAGCATAATATACATACATTGCATTCTTCTTTACAATATAAGGGGCCCAAACATATTTAGGTTCCTAAATCTGACATTTGATGATTTTATAGGCTTTCTCTCATAAAAGGCCTTGTGAGAGCATGTGATACCTGGACAGTGGATACTTACGATATGACTGGAGATGTTAACCAATTTATTTCACTAGAGGCTAGGGCTGGACGAAAGATTACTCTTAGAGATAACACCATTAGGAAAGTGGTGGGCACAGGTATAATCAGAAACTCTAAGAACCTTTTGATTGAAAATGTTTTCTTGTAGATGGACTAAAAACATAACTTTCTCAGCATCAGTCAGCTTTATAATAAGGGATTCATCATAAAATTCTTAGTAAATACTCACATTATCATCTTAAATAACACACTATTTTGCAGACAAAGCAGTCAGTAATGTTTACATGATTGACTTAAATAATATTGAATGTGCTACTTCATTTTGCTTAAAACTGATGTTGATGATTCATGGTTGTGGCACAAGAGGTTATGTCATGCCAGTATGAAAACCCTTAGAAGAGTGACACATAAAGACCTAGTTAGAGGTGTCCCCAAGCTTAAATTCTCTAAAGACCAACTTTGTGATGCCTGCAACCTAGGGAAGTAAGTCCAATCCTCCTTTCATTACATTAAGGACATTAGCACCTCTAGACCTTTAGATGTCTTTCACATGGATTTGTTTAGACCCATTAGTACTGCCAGCTTAGGGGAAAAATTCTAAGATTTTGTGATTGTCATTGACTACTCAAGATTTACTTGGATTAAATTTCTATCAGATAAGATTAAGTCTTTTGATGAGTTTAGATTCTTCTTCACATGGATTAAGAAAAAGCTAGGATGTGAGATCTTGACCATCCATAGTGACCATAAGGGAGAGTTTGAAAATGAGAGATTTGAATACTTTTGTGAGGATAAGGGGATTAATTACAAATTCTTAGCTCCTAGGACCCCTCAGCGGAATGTGGTATCTAAAAGGAAGAACCAGACCTTAGTAGAAGCTGCTAGAGCCATGCTTACTGACTATCACTTCCAAAATACTTTTGGGCTGAATCGGTAAATATAGCTTATTATGTGTTGAATAGGGTGAATGTTAGAGCCAAACTTGATAAGACATCCTATGAGATCCTTAAGGGTAAGACATCAAACCTTTCCCACCTCTATATCTTTGGCTATAAGGTTTTCATTCTTAATTATGGGAAGCCACACTTAGGAAAATTTGACCCAAAATCTTATGAAGGAGTGTTCTTAGGATATTCAAGTGTGGGAAAATCCTTTAGGGTGTTTAATAAGAGGACTTTGGTGGTGGAGGAGACTAATCATATAATGTTTGATGAATCTGATCCTCAGAAGTTTAGAGTTGAGGATGAAGATGAAGTTGGAGAGATTTCCATAGGAGTTGAAAATTTTGAGAAGTGGGTAGAGCCCCATAACACTGAAGGGGTAGGTTAGATTACCAAAGGAGTATAAAATGCAAATATGGAGGAAAGGGTAGAACCTACATATCCATGCCTAGAGATTGGAGATACTCTTCGAGTCACCCTGAGAAACTGATCATAGAAGACCCTTCTAAAAGTTTTAGGATTATGCATGGACTTAGAAAGGAAGTGAACCACTCTGCCTTTATCTTAATGGCTGAACCCAACAACTTCAATCAAGCCCTGTTTGATGAGTTTTGGATCTTAGCCATTTAAGAGGAACTAAAATAATTTGTTAGGAATGGTGTTTGGGAGCTTATAGAAAGACCAAAGGGACAAAGTGTAGTTGGAACCAAATGGGTCTTTAAGAATAAAATGATTGATTTTAGTGTGGTGGTTAGGAATAAGGTGAGATTGGTGGCTAAGAGGTAAAACCAAATAAAAGGATTGATTTTGAAGAGACCTTTGCCCCTGTAGCTCGATTAGAAGCAATTAGAGTGCTATTAGCCTTTGCCTATTATAAGGGATTTAATCTTTTTAAAATGAATGTTAAGAGTACCTTTTTAAATGGGGTAATAAAAGAGGATGTGTTTGTAGAGCAACCCAAGGTTTTGAGAGTTCCCAATTTCTAACTCATGTTTTCAAATTAAAAAAGGCCTTATATGGATTAAAGCTGGCATCTAGAGCTTGATATGAGAGGCTTAACACATTCTTACTAGAGAGGGAGTTTGTTAAGGGGAGCGTAGACACCACCCTTTTTTTCATAAAAGTAGGAGATGAATTACTCATAATTTAGATCTATATTGATGATATACTTTTTGGATCTTCTGATAAAAGGCTATGTGATGATTTTTTTTAAAAAAATGAGTAGGAAATTTGAGATGAGTATGATGGGAGAGTTGTTCTATTTTTAGGATTTAGTATAAGATAACTGGAAAAATAGAACCTTTTTAAATCTATCAAAGTACATAAAGGGCATCTTGAAGAAATATGAAATGTTTAAAGTCAAGCCAATTAATACTACCATGACCATAAGTTTTTAGTTGGATAATGAACCAAATAGAAAATCAGTTGATCAAAAGTAGTATAGTAGGATGATTGTATCTTCACTTTACCTGACTGCTAGCCAATTTGATATAATATTTAGTATTTATCTCTGTGTTAGATTTGAAGTTGATCCTAAAAATCCCACCTGACTATAATTAAGAAAATTCTTAGATATCTCTTAGGGACCAAAAATATAGCAATATGGTATCCTAGGCATAACACTTCTTTTGAGATTATTTCATATTCTGATTCTAATTTTGTATGAAGTAAGATGGATAGAAAAAGCACTTATGAGACTTGCCAATTCATAGGATAGTCTTTAATCTTCTGGTCTAGTAGAAAGTAAAAATATGTTGCACTTTCCACTGATGAAGCTGAGTATATTGCCTTAGGGAGTTATGTGGCCCAAGTCATTTGGTTGAAATAACAAGTTCTGGATTTAGGATTACCTATAGACATAATATCGATCCTTTATAACAACACTAGTGCAGTATGCATTTCTTAGAATCCTATCCAACATTCAAGGACCAAGCACATTGACATAAGGCATCACTTTATTAGAGACCATGTGACCAAAGGAGACATTGAGTTATACAATATGGTAACTAAGAATCATTTGGTTGACATCTTTACTAAACCACTGGTCCTCGACACATTCAGCACCTTAAGGACCAGATTGGGTGTGATTGACATAAATGCATAAACTTGATTCTTACATATTTTTGAATTTAATCTATTGTTTTTCTTTTTGTAATTTTCTTTGTTTATTTTTTATTATACTTTTAATCTGATTCACTTCTGTTGATTTAATTTCCTTCGTATGTTTTATTTTTCCTTTAATCACTATTAAATTGATATCTTATGTCTTTTTTTTTTTTTTAATTTGTAGTCAATGATTGACATCTTCAAATATGTTAAAGGGAGAAACACCGTTGATTATTTTCTTTCCTCTAACTTCTTTTAGTTGTGTAATTTTTTTTCTAAATAAAAGTCTATCTCAAATTAACAACTAGACTTTGCAATTGAAATCTTTTTAATCTTTCTACAGTAATCTATCTTATACATATAATGTTCAAAGTCTTTATATTACCTTCAAGTTTTTTGTAATCTTATCGTTATATTTATCCTATGATTTTTTATTATATTTTTTGGTTTATTCTTCCTATATTAGGGAGTGAGTTTCTCTTCTCTAATATTTGGAAGATATACTTACAACTGAGAATATTTAAGAGTTTTAAAAAAGGGATCTAGCTTACAAAGAAAAAAAAAAGGGCCAATGACGCCAAATCAAAAGATGAGCAATGACTCCAAATTGAAAAAGATAAACAAAGTGTATCAAAAATCAAAAGATGCATAAAGTGCGCCAATTAATTGATAGGAGGCATAAAATGGAACTTTTATTTGGTCTGGTGAATGTACGCAACTCTACATTCGATCGCAAGTAGAATTGCGCCACGTGTTTTCATTATTTACCACGCACCCCGACAACCCGACCCGGAATGGACCCAAGATTGCTCGGTATTGCTAGGTATTGGTCTATTTTGCTTGGCAATAACTAATACTGAGCAATACTGAGCAAATACCTAGCAATACCGAGCAAATACTGAGTTGTACCAAGTTGTACAGTTTTTTGTAGCAATAGCAAGCAAATACCTAGCAATACCGAGTAAATTCCAAGAAAATACCGAGTTGTATCGAGTTATAGGAAAACTCGGTACAACTCGGTATTTGCATGGTATTGGCCTTCACAGAGTGATATTTCTCATTTTACAAAGCAATACCGAGCAAATACCTAACAAATATCAAGCAAACTGAGATAATCATGAATATAGCATTCCCGGGTTCCGGTCCGGGTCAAGTCGTCGGGCCGCACAGTAAAGAGTAAGAGCACGTGGCAACATGTTATTGGCGGCCGAATGTAGCTCTAAGTCTGATCAGAGGACGTAATAATTGTTCCATAAAATGAGCTCGCAAAAAGCAAGCCTTCTTCTCTTTCAATCAAATCTTAGAAGAATTCATGTGTCACTTGATATATTTCAAATGCTTGATTTCGAAATTCATGATCGTGACTAATTTCTTTGATATAGTTTTCTATAAAATATTTTGTAGAACTAAGTTTTGAATGGATCTCTTTTTCTTATCCAATTGATTTTTATGATTTAGATCTTTGTTTTCAAAAGGCAGTTTGCCCTGGGAGAAGTCCGAGCAAGGGCTAAAAGGATCGATTATTCTATCATTTTTTGGATTTCGAGGATATTAACTCATTGATTATTATAAATTTTTAATTCAATCACATGGAGAAGTTATAAAATTCACGGTTTGATGAAAAAAAACTTTTGTTTTCATTCTTTTTGATGTTTTTAGTGTCTTTTTTATATTTTTTCAGTTATTTTTTTATATATTTTTGGGCATTATTTAATCATCTCCATCTATCCTCAGACTTTAAACTTTTTGTCATATCGTCCCGGATGATGTTTATATCATCCTTTACGATCTACATAATCCACTCTTGAAATTCCATCTCATGGCTAGTTTGACACTTTTACTTCTGATCGTCTTATGCTTCAATTATCTATGATCGTTCTGGACGATCCTCCTCATCCTAGATGATCTTCACATTTTTTGCTCAATTAATAGTGATCATTCTGGATGATACACTTGTTCATCCTGGACGATCCATTTGGTAAAATTCAGCACAAATTTTAATTTGGCCGGTTCGATCAATTAGTGCAAATCATCTTGGATGATCCATCTAATTGTCCAAGACGATCTACTTTTCAATGGTCATTCGAAATGACTCCTCGGGACAATCACCTGTGTCTTATCATCCCAAAAAATCTAATTATCATGGATGATATTATTTCCTTTTTGACTAATTATATTGTATGCAATTATTGCACCTGATCATCTTGGATAATTCTGTGATTATCCTGAATGATCAAATCATTTCTTTAAAAACTCAAACAGTTTTTTACCCCAAGCCTTCTACATTCATACTTGTACTCCCTATTTCTCTATTTCCTTGATCATAGCTGGTGGAAAAAAGTCTCGCATGCCTTCTGGAAGCTCCTCGAGGGGAAATATTGACCCTCGTTTCATTGATGCGGCCAACCAAGCTGCCTATCAGAGGTACAAGATGGTCGGGATCACTGTATCCCAATTTATCAACCCACACATCCTTTCCTATCTAATTTTTGACTTATTTTCTCACACTTATCTCACTTTTCTTCTTACTCTTACCATCCCATTTAATTTAGAATTACTTTTTGAATTTTTCACTAGCCTTCACATCAATTCCTCTTTCACCGCTCGTCAGTCCTATGTTAATAGGCATCATGTAGAAATTATTTATCAAGACTGTCAAGAGCTCCTGTAACTCTCCACCATAGAAGAAAAACTCCATATCTTGTATAAAGATCTAGATTATAACTCATCTCCATCCAATAACTTTCTGAAGAACACCAATACTTCCTATCATATTGGAGAGTCTAACAGCTTACTCAAAGATGCTAGAATAATCCAGCATGTCCTTTGTACCTTAGTCCTTCCAAAAGCTGGTGATCGCATTCACATCACTCCACTCCTTTCGATCACCACTTTCTATATCATGGCCCACCAAGAATTTAATGCCTTTGATCTAATTTTTTGATACATTGAGCACCTAACGAGCATTAGAGATCCATGATATAGAAGGAAGCCCAATCTTGCCTATGTCTTAGAATCTAAATACAACCTCCAATATCCTACCCCACTTAACTTTCAGCCTGCCTTTCACTCAAACAACACCTTCCATGTTCATCACATTACTCATCTCTACCTGGGGCACGAGGAAGCTGAGGGAGATGAGGAAGAGGCAGCTCCTGCACCTATTCATGCACCTACACCACTCCGCCAACACTCATAGTGAGTGAGTAGAAAGAGAGGGTGGAAGAGAATGTGTGAGAGAGAGAGAGTGGAAGAAAGAGTGAGTAAGTAGAAAGACTGGAAGGAAGAAAAAGTGAGAAAGAGAGAGAGAGAGAGAGAGAGAGAGAGAGAGAGAGAGAGAGAGAGAGAGAGAGAGAGAGAGAAAGAGGGGAATAAGATAGATGCATATAGGAAGAAAGAGTGAGAGAGTGAGTGAGAGCAAAACGAGAGGAAAGAAGAAAATGTGTGCGTGATCGAGAGAGAGAGAGAGAGAGAGAGAGAGAGAGAGAGAGAGAGAGAGAGAGATAGAGAGAGAGAGAGAGAGAGAGAGAGAGAGAGAGAGAGGAAGAAAGAGTGAGAGAGTGAGTGAGAGTAGAAAGAGAGGGAGGAAGAGAATGTGTATGTGAGAGAGAGAGAGAGAGAGAGAGAGAGAGAGAGCTTGTCTTTTATTTTAGTAGTGTAGTTTGTTTTACTTTAGTACATGTTACTTTAGTAAATGTTTATTTTAGCATCAACTATGCTCTTTTATTAAAGTTTAAATTTATTTTAAAATTAATTGCTCAATTCATTAAAATTTAAAATTTATTTAAATTAAATTAATTACTAAATTTTAATGATTTAAGTTTAATTAATTCTTTTTTAAAAGATTTAATTTTAAATCAAATAGTTTAACTAATTAGGATTTTCATTTATTTTTATTCATTAGCAATTTAAATTTTAAATTAGGATAATTAATTAAAAGTTTTAGATTAAAGTTTTAACTTTATTTTAATTAAAATTTTAAAAAATAAAATGATTAATCAATTTTTTAATTTCAATTTTTTATATCTTTTTATTAACTGATTGAATTTTAATTAATAAAACTTTAATTAACAAGTGAAATTTTAAACTTTATTTTAAATTGGTTAATCAATATTTTAATTAATCAACTAATTTGTATTTTAATGAATAAAATGTGTTTAAATAATTGAAACTATCCAATTTGGTAGCCTCGCATAATTTTAGCAGCCTTCTCTCATCCCTGTCTTACGAGGGGAGGTTTGAGATACCACTTGCCCTTTTGATACGTCCAGCCAGATTAATTCTATGAACGAGGGCTTCAAGGGAGCAAATTAAGCTTGGATTTTGTCTTTAACTCTACTCTAACGATTTTCGTACTTGCTTCAAAATTTGGCATTTTTCATGTTGTTAAGAGAGTTGCTATTTGCATGTTTTATATTCTTACAACTTGTATAGTTTTGATGATTTCAAATATTATTATTTTATATATAGTTATCTCCTAACACTTTTTGGAAGAGTTATTTTTGCTCTTATGTGTACTAACATTTCAGAAAAATCAAACTCTACACTACAAAGACTTCAAATCAAATTCAGTATGAGATACTTTGTGTATTTAAAACTTGTATTTTTCTTTGAATTAAGTTTGAGAAGGAATTGAGTGAATACACACACACACACACACTTTAGGAGATCTTGAGAAATATGTACTGATCATACTGGAAGAACTTAGTTCATACGGGACGATCAGGTCAGTTATCTCCATGTAAGAGCAATGGAACAAACATGAGTTGGATAAACTTTTTCTAAGTACTGATTGTCCAGGACGAAGTGCATTTATCCCAGGATGAAATGTTCTCTAGAAAATTTTCGTTCAAGAATGAAGTGTATTCGTTCCAGGATGAGTTGCTCTCTGGTGTAATTTCATCCAGGATGAAGTGTATTTGTCCCGGGATGATTTGTTCTCTGAAAAAATTTCGTCCGGACAAACCAATTTTTGTTCCAGGATGAAGTGAACCGACTCACAAAAATTAAGTGACATTCTGCAGTTTTTGGGAACCGACCTATGGAATAACCATTCGTACCGGAAGAAACTAGTTCGTACGGGATGATGTGTGTGTACGAAGTCATTTTGTACCCATATATATTAGGTTCGTTTCCAGCGCAATTAAATAAAATCATCCAAGATGATCCACAATCGTATGAAAGGATCCAATTCATATTGACTTGAATATTTGCAGTTTTTGGACGGTTTTTTGTGTCTTCTTTATAAATAGTCCAATCTCAACTGCCACTTAGTCTTTTGCCCACTGATCTTCATGCCTATTTAAAGAAGAGTCAAATAGAGAGTGTGAGAGAGTGTTTGAAGGAGATTTCTTTCCATTGGAGAGAGAAGGTTTCACTTCGTACTCGAAGGTAAGATTCTTTACTCTTGGTTTGTGATTGCTTCACTCTTTTCTTTCTTCATTCTAGAATTCTTGTAAAGAAGATCTATCAAGGAGATCTGATTTTTTGCCGACACTTGAAGAGTGTGAACAGTCGAGGGCTCTCTGCCCGTACTAGGAAAATGTGAAAGGACGAAGGGTTCTCTGCCGACACTAGGATAGTGTGAAAACAACGAAGGGTTCTCTACCCACACTAGGAGAGTGTGAAAGGATGACAGTTCTCTAGCAACACTAGAGATAGTGTAAAAGGACGACGGCTCTGCCAACACTAGGATTGTATAAAAGATTGACGGTTATTTGCCACACTGGGTAGTGGTGGAAAGAGTGTTTGTAAAGGCTTCACCACCTTGTTGTGGGTGCAAAAGGACAGTCACTAGTGGTATTAGTGCAATACTCGGAGGGTTCCTCTAGGGAGTGGATGTAGGTCAAGTTTGACCGAGTCACTATAAATCTTGTGTCTTTTATTTTTCGTTGATTTTTTATTTTGTTGATTTTTATTTCTAATTTGTGGTACAAAAATATATTTCTATAAAACTCATTAAAGTTTATTTTTTTGTTTAAATAATTAAAAAGAGGGATTAATTTTTAATTAACAATTCACCATCCTATTGGTTAGACAATGGGACATAAGCTTAGGTTTAACAACCTAATTCATAGTGATCGAGTTTCAACAAGTGGTACCAGAGCTTTGTCTCAAAATTATAAGTTTAGACTACTTTTTATTAATGTAGATGGCTACATTTGGAAACAAAATATACCCGAGGGTTACTCTATAACTAGACATCCACTGTTCGATAATATACATTTTAATTTTTGGCAAACACGCATATCTACATTTTTACAGTCACTTGATTATCATATATGGAACTTAGTTCAGGAAGGATATACAAAATCAACTAGATTAGTTGACGGGGTTAGAGTTGAAACACCTTTTACAGACTGGACAGTAGAAGAACGTGACTTAGCACAACTAAATGCCAAATGCTTGAATAGTTTCTTTTGTGCTTTAAAATCAGAAGACTACATGCGGGTTTCCACTTGTGAAAGTGGAAATGACATATGGGATAGAATTTATATAACTTATGAGGGGACTAATGAGGTTAAGCAATCTAGACTTAATATCTTATTGCATGATTATGAATTATTTCGCATGAAACCAAATGAATACATTTCTGATATATATACAAGATTCACCCAAATAGTCACATCTTTGCATGCACTGGGTAAGAAACTAATTAATGCTGAAATGGTTAATAAGATTCTTCATTGTTTCCCTATAGCTTATGATGCTAAAAATACTTCTATTACAGATTCTAAAGACCTAAACATTTACTCTTTTAACAATCTTCTTGATTCGCTAATTATTTACGAGGAAGGAGTTAGTCAAAAAAAGATTGATGTAGGTGAACCACAAAGGGAGAATAACATAGCACTAAATGAGGAAGAGTCTGAGAGTGAACACTCACAACCTGAGGATGAAGACGACATCGCATTGATGACTAGACCATTCAGAAACTTTCTTAAGAGGAAGCAGAAGAGACGCCAACATAGGAATAGAGGTAAATTTAACTGAAATGTCAAGATTTTAAATGATGTGATTTGCTATGAGTGCAAAAAACTTGGTCATATCAAGACTGAATGCCCAAAACTCAAAGCCACTCCTAACAAGGAAAAGGTAGAGTATGTTGAGTCTAGTGAATAGGT
This sequence comes from Dendrobium nobile, assembly GCA_022539455.1. Taxonomy (NCBI): domain Eukaryota; kingdom Viridiplantae; phylum Streptophyta; class Magnoliopsida; order Asparagales; family Orchidaceae; genus Dendrobium; species Dendrobium nobile. Next base: position 16,356,188 of record CM039725.1, read on the forward strand.
TGTTAAACCTAAGTTAATGTCCCAAAGCTACCAAGAGGGGGGGTGAATTGAAATATAAAAAAAATTCCCTCTTTTGATAAATTGAACCGAAATTAAACTTTAATGAAATTTTATAAAAAGTTTTTGAACCATAATTTTGAAAAACACAAAATTAATTGTAGAAAATAAAAAGCAATAAAATAAAAAGACACACGATTTATAGTGGTTAGGTCTAAACCAGACCTACATCCACTCCCTAAAGGCACCCTCTGAGTATTGCATTAATACCGATAGTGTCTCTCGTTTTACACCCATAGCAAGGCGGAGAAGCCTTTACAAACACTCTTTTCACCACTACCCGGTGCAGCAGAGAACCGTCATCCTTTTACACTTTCCCTAGTGTTGGCAGAGAACTCATCCTTTTATACTCTCCTAGTGTGGGCAGAGAACCCTTCATCCTTTCACACTCTCCTAGTATGGGCAGAGAACCCTTCGTCCTTTCACACTCTCCTAGTGTGGGCAGTGAAACCTTCGTCTTTTCACACTCTCCTAGTGTGGGCAGAGAACCCTTCGTCCTTTCCCACTCTTTTAGTGTCGGTAGAGAACTGGATCTCCTTGACAGATCTCTTCCAAGAAATCTAGAAGTAAAAAAGAAAAAGAGTGAAGTAATATCAATTCACAAGTAGAAAATCTTACCTTTGAACACTATGCAAAGCCTTCACGCTCCAATAGTAGAAATCCTTCTTTGAATGATCTCTCTCACTCTCTCCTTTACTCTTCTTCTAATAGGCACGAAGATCAATGAGCAAAAAGATTGGGTGGCAGTCTAATTTGGACTATATATACAAAAGACAAGAAAAATTGCCCAAAAATTGCAAGTTTACAATTCTGTACGCAGTGGATCATCTTGTACGATCGTGGATCGTCTTGGACGATTTTACTTAAAGTGTCGAAAACGATCCTAATGTATTTTGGTATGAATTATGTTCGTATACGCTCATCATCCCGTACGAACTATGTTCGTCCGGTACGAAACGGTTATTATATAGGTCGGTCCCCAAAATTCTACAAGATGAAACTAACCAAAATTAATTTCGTCCTGTACGATCTCATATAGAGAGCTTCGTTCCGGTACGAAAAGTAATTTCGTCTTGACGAACAGTGGAGGTGAGAATCCAGAGATGTTCATCCTGGACGATTAGGACTTTGAATATTTTCTCTCGCATGTTCGATCCATTGCTCTTCTGAGGGTTAATTGGCATGATCGTCCCGTACGAACCAAGTTCGTCCCGTACGATCAGTTCACAAAAATTGTCCCCCAAGAGTGTGGGTTGTGATTTTTCACTCAATTACAATCACTCCCTCTCATTTCAAAACTTTTAATTTACAAATGAATAATTTGAAGTCTTCATCGCTTGGAGTTGATTTTCCTGAAATGTTAGTACACACTAGAGTAAAAACAAATCTTCCAAAAAGTGTTAGGAGATATAAAAAACAATAATATTTGAAATCATCAATAAAATACAAGTTGCAAGAATGTAAAATATGCAAATAGCAACTCTCTCTACAATCTCCACCTTTTTTATGATGGCGAAACAATTATTGTTTGTAGGATTTTAAGTTCTAAGAATCTCCTAAACTCCCTCTGAATTGATAAACTCATGAAAATAAGGAGGCATTTGAATCACTTAAAAAAATTTTGTATTTCAAAATTTTTATACAACACAAAAACAACACAAAATACAAAAGACAAAGCAACAATAAAAAATTTTAAACACACATACGAAAATCAAGCACTATGAAAACATGAGCAACAAATAATTTCTCGCCCTTTTTGACAACAAAAAAAAGTGAAGAAGAAAAAAATGTTAGAAATGTAAGCAGAAGTATGAAATTCATTTGAGATTTTAATCTTGAAAGTGATTGAAATAAGGTATGCAAATAAAATCAAAACATTAAAAAAACATAAAATTTCATATCATTTAAAAAATGATATAACTTAGAGAATAATGAGAATTTATCAAAGGCATGTGTCAATTTAGACATGAAGATAAAAAAAATCATTGCACTAAGGATGAATAAAAAATTTTATATTTCAAATTTCAATATAAATTATACATTAGATCAATTTGAATTAAGAGATTAAAATAGTCTGGAAAGAAGTAATTACCACATGTGGCGCCTTGCACATCTTTTTCAATTTTTATGGCACATTTTTGTGCATCTTTTTACTTTGGGGTTATTTTGTGCCTCTTTTTGTCATTGCAAATTTTTTACATAATCCTTTTTATTTTTGTAAATTTATACAATTGTCAAGAGTATTTGAATTCTTTCCAAAAACAATAATCTAAAATTTCAAATTTTTCTAAGTGCATAAATACTAATTGAAAAGAGAATACAAAATAAGAAAATATCTAAATTGCAATAATAATATTAAAGATAATGTAGTCTAAATAAGAGACATGGAATTGAAAATTCTAATAATAATATCAAATCATAAGCATGTATTAAATTTAGAAAAATTATATTTTCTAATGAAATTAATTTAAATTTACAAGTTAAATAAAGCACTATTAAGATTAAAAAAAATAAATGTCATAAAGTCTAACACACATTTCTAAAACATTTAACAACAAAACATTGAAACTTATATTGATATCGGGTAAAACTATTATAATTTAATCTTCTTGATATCAATAGTAATATAACTAAAACAGAGAAAAAACAACACACTAAAGGAAATCACTAACACATGAACAATAATGAAATACAAAATAAACACTGAACAAACACTAAACGAACACTGAACAAATCACTCAGATGGATCCTGATCTGGAGGAGGAGGTGGTGCTGCACCAAAGAAGTTGAAGTAACTACTCATCATGAACATGTTGGAGTTAATGGCATTTATTTGTTCACTCATATATCCCATATTCTGATTGTGCTGAAAATCTTACTGCTGCAAGTGAGTTTTAATTTGATCAAACCTTTGATCAAAATGAGCCTCTAAATTTTCAAATCTTTGAACCAAATCCTGATAATTTAGTCCAGCAGCATGTGAAGGTCCAGCTTCTTCTTCAATTTCACTCAAAACTACATGAGTTCTGTTGGGCTCATCCTTATTGAAGATAGCCCTAAAGGATGTGTCGTTGTAGTAGAGTGGTTCTTCAAAGTCTTGATCTGGATGAATTAAATCATACTTGTTTTCTAAAATATAAGCAATCAGATGTCCTAAGGCTATGTTCTTCTTCCTTTTATGATCAACATGACTAATTTCAGAGAGACCATAAATGTAGTCAATTAGGAGTTGGGCCTCATCTATAGGTTGTCTAGTCATAATCAAGTAGGTAACAGTAGAAAGAAGAGGAGTGATGTTGACTCTATCGCCAGCTTTAGGTATAATGGAAGTTCTTAATACAAGCTGGATGATACGGGCATCACGCACCAAGGTTGAAAATTTAGGCAAATGATCCTTAATTCTCATATCTCTAATCACCCTATTAACTTCAGTCTAATCAAAATTTGTGGTGGTTAAGGTATGTGCTCTTAAGCCTTCTATCCTTAAGTTTAGGAAGAAACCAAAATCATCTTTGGTGATTTCAACTTTCTTTTTGAAAATAAAAGAAGTGATGACAGAATGGTCAGAGTTGAATGACATGTTTGCTAAGAAATAGTGAAAGGTTTCTCTATTATAGAAATGTACTAGAGTGAGGATTAAACTAAATTGGGTAGAGGCAAACAAGTGCATTACCTTAAAAGTTAGTTGATCCTGTAGGAGAACTCTAGAAGGGGTGATTTTTGCAGAGACAAATCTAGGAAAGGATTCTTCATATGCTCTAGAAAGGAAGTTTTCGGATGTATTTCTTGGAGGACCCTTAGCCAAAGTCTTTTGGCGCTTGCTAGAACATGTCATTGAAGGATTTTAAGTGTGGAAAGGATTGAAAGAGATGTGTGAAAGTGACTGTTCAGTAAAAACTACCATTGTTTTAAAGAAGAGTGACTGTTCGTACCAGACGAAATTTTAGTTCGTGCAGTACGAATTTGATTCGTCCCGTACAAAAATATTTTGTATGGACGAACAAATGAGTTTAAATAATAATGGCTTTTTGTAAACACATAATTTCCGAAGCATCCTTTCGTACAAACTTTTGACCAAGATGATCGTACAGATGAACACGTGTTCATACGGACGATCAGAAATTTAATTTTTTTTAATGGCAGTTGAAAACCATCCCCCGCCATGAACCGACATATATTCGTCTGGACGAACGAAAGGTTCGTACGGACAAAGTTCATAATAAAAACTGTCTTATCTATTCAACTGCTGCATTCAATCGTCCCGTCGTTTGAAAAATATTTTGTCCCGGAAGATCATGATGATCGTACAGACAAACTACAATAAAAACTGCTTTTACGACGGTTCGAAATCACACAATTTGTCATTTTACACACATCATCCCGTATGAAAAATTTTCGTCCCAGACGATGATGACCACAAATTTTCATTTTCACACACAAAACAAAAATGAATAAAAATAACCAAGTCACACTTAAATTCACACCAAAAATAAACAAAAACAACAAAACCAAAAACAAAACAAAAAACAAAAATCCAATGAACACAAAAACAAAAAAATCAATTTTGCAGAAAAACATTTTAATCTGAGCATTTAAATCAGTCACTCCTAGCCTAGTTCTTAATGTACTTAAAGTCTCAAAGGCTGAAGGTTTTGTAAAAATGTCTACAAATTGATTTTCTATTGAAACATGGTTAAGTTCAATTTCTCCCTTGGATACATGATCCCTTATGAAATGATGCCTTATGTCAATGTATTTGGTTCTTGAATGTTGAATAGGATTTTTTTAAATACAAATAGCACTAGTATTATCATAATAAATTGGTATAGTACCTATAGTTAATCCTAAATCAATCAACTAATTTTTTAACCAAAGTACTTGTGCCACACAACTTCCTAGTGCAATGTATTCTGCTTCTGTAATAGATAGGGCCACTGAATTTTGTTTTCTACTAGACCATGAAATTAATGAATTTCCAATGAATTGACATGTTCCAGAAGTGCTTTTCCTATCCACCCTACAGCCTGCAAAATCAAAATCTGAATAACCAATAATTTCAAATGAAGAGCTAAACTTTGGATACCAAATTCCTAAGTTTTGAGTTCCTAATAAGTATCTTAAAATCATTTTCACTATTGTCAAATATGATTCTTTTGGATCAGATTGGAATCTAGTACACAAGCAAACACTAAACATGATATATGGTCGGCTAGTAGTCAAGTAAAGTAATAATCCAATAACCCCTCTAATTTTTTTTTTATCAATAGATTTTTTCTTAGGGTCCTTATCCAACTGAACTGAGGAGCTCATTAGTGTACTAACAGGTTTAGCATTGTCCATTTCATATTTTTTGAGGATGTCCTTAACATATTTAGATTGACTAAGAAATGTACCTTCCTCAAGTTGCTTAATGTTAAAGCCTGGAAAGTAATTTAAGTCTCCAATTAAACTCATCTCAAATTCACTACTCATTGTTTTAGAAAAATTATCACAAAGATTTTTATTTGAAGATCCAAAAATGATATCATCCACATAAATTTAAACAATGAGTATATCATTTCCAAATTTCTTTAAAAAGAGAGTTGTATCCACAGTTCCTTTTTCAAAAGATCTTTCAAGTAAGAAGGTGCTTAACCTCTCATACCAAGCCCTAGGTGCTTGTTTTAATCCATATAATGCCTTTTTCAATTTAAAAACATGATTTGCGTATTTAGAATTTTCAAAACCTGAAGGTTGTTCAACAAAAATATCTTCTTCAATTATCCCATTTAAAAAGGCACTTTTCACATCCATTTGAAACAATTTGAAACCCTTAAAATAAGTAAAGGCTAACAAAACCTTAATTGCTTCAAGTCTAGCTACAGGGGAAAAAGTCTCCTCAAAATCAATTCCTTCAAACTGATTATTCCCCTTAGCAACTAATCTAGCCTTATTTCTAATGACTATTCCCAAGTCATTCATTTTATTCTTGAATACCCACTTAGTTTCAACAATGCTTTGATATTTTGGCCTTGAAGTTAATTCTCAAACTTTATTTCTTAAAAATTAATTCAACTCTTCTTGCATGGCCAATATCCAAAATTCATCAGAAAGTGCTTGATCAATATTAGTGGGTTCTATAGTTGAAATAAAGGCTGAATGATTGATTTCCTTGTTTAATCCACACCTAGTTCTAACACCCTCACTAGGTTCACCTATAATCAATTCCCTTGAGTTGTTTTTAGAAAATCTCAAACCTCTAGGCAAAGGATTTTCTATCTCCAAATTCTCTTCAACATTTTCTTCCAAGTTTATTTTATCAATCTTTTGAGAGTTATCCTCAATCTCAACTTCAATAACATTTGGCTCTTCCAAATTTCTAGATTCATCAAATACAATATGTGTGGTCTCTTCAATGACTAAAGTTCATTTGTTGAATACCCTATAAGATTTTCCAATACTTGAATATCCAACAAAAATTCCTTCAACAGATTTTGGATCAAATTTTCCTAAGGAAGATTTTTCATTATTATGAATAAACACCTTGTAATAAAAAACATGCAAATGTGACAAATTTAGTGTTCTCCCTTTTAGCAACTCATAGGGTGTTTTATTTAAATTAGATCTCACATTCACCCTATTCAGAACATAACATGTAGTGCTAACCGCCTCAGCCCAAAAATATCTAGGAAGTGAGTATTCTGCCAACATTGCTCAGGTGGTTTCTATTAATATTCTATTTTTTCTTTCGACTACCCCATTTTGCTGAGGGGTTCTAGGTGTAGAAAAATTGTGATCAATTCATTTCTCTTTATAAAAGTTTTCAAATCTTTCATTCTCATATTCTCCTCCATGATCACTTTGTATAGAAATAATTTCACACCCTAATTTCCTTTGAATCCAAGTCAAAAATTTTCTAAATTCCTCAAATGATTCGCTCTTATGAAATAGAAATCTAACTCAAGTGATTCTTGAGTAATCATCCACTATAACAAATCCATATACCTTCCCTCCTAGACTTACAGTTCCAACTGATCCAAAAAGATCCATGTGTAAGATTTCCAAAGGTTTACTAGTTCTAAGATCCTTATTGGACTGAAAAGAGGACTTCACTTGCTTACCTAATTGACATGCATCACAAAGGTGGTCATTATTAAAGTCTAGTTTTGGTATACCTCTCACTAAATTCTTTTGGGTAATCTTTCTAAGGTTTTTCATGCTAGAATAATAAAGTCTCCTATGCCAAAGCCATGACTCATCCGAAATAGTTTATAAACAAAAGGCAGTAGAAGAATGAATGCAATTTAAATCTAGCATACAAACATTATTTACCCTCTTTCCATTCAACACATCTTTATCATTTATGCTTAATATGCAGCTAGTAGGAAAAAAATTTACAAACCAACAACACATTGTTAATAAAAAAGTTTTTCAAGTTTCCAATCATACCTGATCTAATCACCTTCTTTGTGGTGTTATCTCCAATTATTACCTTACCTCCACTCCTGGTTTCCAGCATTATGAATTGAGCAGTATCTCTAGTCATATGCTTTGAACATCTGCTGTCCAGGTACCATATGCTCCAAGAAGGTCTTGTGTGAGAGCGACCCTGCAAAAATATCAAATGTTAGATCTGGGAACACAAACAAATTTGGGTTCACCTTTTAGCAATTTATAATCAAATGCATGTATGATATGTCTAGGTTTATGCATCTTAGGTCTCCACACCAAATCAGATTTCATCTTCAAAGTACAGGTGTGTGCTATATGTCCAAATAATCCACAATTATTACATTTGACATTAGGAAAAGTATTCCTAAGTCTTCTACCATTTGTTTGTCTTCTAAGGGATTCCATATATTTAGGATATAATTTAGGATTTGTAAAATCTTCATGTTTGGGGGGTATCCTATTATCCTCGAGAGCTCTTATTTTCAGCTTATAAAATGTATTCATATCTTCCAAGATTCGATTTGTATAATTGATTCGATATATTTTGCTCTCAGATTCATCCTTGAATATTTTAAATTATTTTTCAAATGAATGATATCAGTACCAATGTGCTTATGATGAGTACTTACTTTAACATCTTTGGTGCTCCCCAACCAAAGATCATGGTCCTTCTCAGTGATTGTTACACTTAGTTTTATATATATTATTTAGTTAGTGTTTTAGATGTGTTTTAAGTAAGTTTGTTGTATTTTTCTTTACTTTGGATGTTTTATTTCTGTATTGATATTCTGACCTTGAACTGTAATATATTTTTAGTGATATCAATATATGTTCTCATGTTATATTTTTAGTGATATCAATATATGTTCTCATGTTTTTGGTTTTAATTGTATTGAAATGTGTGTTAGTCTTTATGACAATCATTAGATTTTTGATCTTAATAGTGCTATACTTTAAAGGGCAAGTCTAAATTAAATTCATTAGAAAATTAAATTTTTCCTAAATTTAAGTTTTGCTTATAACTTGCTATAATTAGAATTATCAATTTCATGTCTCTTATTTAGACTACATTAATTCTAATATTATTATTGCAACTATGATGTTTTCTTATTTTATATTTTACTTATCAATAAATATTTATGCACATAAAAAAATTTGAATTTTTTTATTATTGATTTTGGAAAGATCAAAATTACTCTTGAACAAAAAAGAAATATATAAAGGTATAAAAATCAAAAGAAATGCACAATGGTTCGCACGTAGAAAAAGATGCATAAAATATGCCCAAAAATAAAAAAGATGCACAAAAATGTGCCAATAATTTAAAAAAGATGCGCAAAGCGCCACATGTGGTAATTATTTCTTTTCATTATCTTTTAATCTCTTAATTCTAATTGATCTATTGTACATTTATATTATGTATTGACATTTAAAATATACAAATTTTCTATTCATCCTATTTGCAATGATTTTCTTTATCTTAGTGTCTAAATTGACTCATGCTTTTGATATATTCTTTTAATTATCAATGTTATATCTCTTCTTAAATTCTCTGAATTAATATGATTTGCCTAATATTTTAATTTTAATTGCATAACTTATTTCAATCACTTTCAAGATTGAATTATCAAATGATTTTCATATGTCTGCTTACATTTCAAGTCTTTTTCTTCTTTACTTTTTGCTGTTGTCAAAAAGAGGGAGAAATTGTTTGTATCGTGATTTTTATTTTTTATTGATTCATAATGTATGTGTGTGTGTTTGTTTTTGATTTTGTTTAGGGTTTTGTGTATGATGTATTTTGTTTTATTAAGGTTTGTTATATATTTCTAAAAATGCCTCCTTAATTACACGTGTTCATCAATTCAGAGGGAGTTTAGGAGATTTTTTAAATTTGAAAATTATACAAACAATAATTATTTTTCCATCATCAAAAAGGGGGAGATTGTTAAGAGAGTTGTTATTTACATGTTTTATGTTCTTGTAACTTTTATAATTTTGATGATTTCAGATATTATTATTTTATGTATAGTTATCCCCTAACACTTTTTGGAAAAGTTATTTTTGCTCTTGTGTGTACTAACATTTCAGAAAAATCAAACTCCAGACTACAAAGACTTCAAATCAAATTCAGCATGAGATACTTTGTGGATTTAAAACTTGTATTTTTTCATTGAATTAAGTTTTCAAAGGGAGTGATTGTAATTGAGTGAATACACACACAAACTTAAGGAGATCTTGAGAAATTTGTACTGATCGTACGGGACGAACATAGTTCCTACGGGACTATCAGATCATTTATCTCCTCTAAAGAGCAATGGAACGAATAGGGGTTGAAAATTTTTTTTTTAAGTCTTGATCGTCTAGGACGAAGTGTATTCCTCCTAGGATGAAATGTTCTTTGGATAATTTTTGTTCAAGAACGAAGTGTATTTATTTCAGGACGAGTTGCTCTCTGGAGCATTTTCGTTCAGGATGAAGTGTATTCATCCTGAGATGATTTGCTCTTTATAAAACTTTCATTCGGATGAACCTTAACTTCATCCCTGGATGAAGTGAATCGACTCTGACAATTAAGTGTCGTTCTGCAGTTTTTGGGAAGAGACCTATGGAATAACCGTTCGTATCGGATGAACCTAGTTCGTACGGGAAGATGCGTGTGTACGAAATCATTTCGTACCCATATACATCAAGTTCGTTTCCAACGCATTTAAGTAAAATTTTCCAGGATGATCCACGATCGTACAGGACGATCCAATGTGTATTGACTTGAAAGTTTGTAGTTTTTGGACGATTTTTGTGTCATTCCTATAAATAGTCCAAACTAAACTGCCACATAATCTTTTTATCCATTGATCTTTGTGCCTATTGAAAGAAGAGTCAAGGAGAGAGTGTGAGAGAGCATTCGAAAGAAGATTCTTTCTATTGGAGCGAGAATGCTTCACTTGGTGATTAAAGGTAAGTCTATATTTTTTATTTGGGATTACATCACTCTTTTCTTTCTTCCTTCTAGGCTTCTTGTGAGAAGATCTGGCAACGAGATCCAGTTCTATACTAACACTTGGAGAGTGTGAACAGTTGAAGGGTTCTCTGCCCACACTAAGAGAGTGTGAATAGCTGATAGGTTCTCTACCCACACTAGGAGAGTGTGAACAGTCGACGGGTTCTCTGCCCACACTAGGTGAGAGTGAACAGCTGACGGGTTCTCTGCCCACACTAGGAGAATGTGAACAATCGAAGGGTTCTCTGCCCACACTAGGAGAGTGTGAAAGGAAGGATGGTTCTCTGCCAACACTGGGGATAGTGTAAAAGTATGACGGTTCTCTGCCGCACCGGCTAGTGGTGGAATGAGTTTTTGTAAAGGCTTCTCCGCCTTGCTGTGGGTGAAAAAGAAGAGTCACTATTGGTATTAGTGCAATACTCAGAGGGTGCCTCCGGGAGTGGATGTAGTTCTGGTTTTGACTGAACCACTATAAATTTGGTGTTCTTTATTTTTTCGTTGTTTTTATTTTAACGTTTACAACTTGTGGTTGAAAAATCTATTTCTATAAAACTCACTAAAGTTAGTTTTTATTTCAAAATTTTAAGAGGGTAAATTTTTTTTTTAATTACCAATTCACCACCACTCTTGGTTAGCCGTGGGACATAAGATTAGGTTTAACAACCTAATTCTTAGTGAACGAGTTTCAACAACAACAACTCCCACAGTTCTAGGAAAGCACAAAGAACCAACAGCCCAGGGACACAGGGAAAAAACCAAACATAATAAGAGATGTAGGACAAAAATTAAGAGTTAACATAAGGAATGACATTCGCTTCCAAGTTAATCAGACCAGATAAAGGACTAGGAATATTAGAAGGAATAACATCAGTAATGCCATGGAGAGTACAACCCCAATGAGCCAGCCAAGAGGTACAAGAATTAACAACCTCACTAACCTGGCAGAAAGAAGGATTTAAAAACAACAACAATCTTTTAATTTCCCTAGCAAGATTGAAGTATTTTGGATTACAACAGATTTCCTAATCTTCCTGAAGAGGTAACAGGTTAATGCTAGAAGTAGCTTCAAGAAACAAATTAGTGATGTTAAAAGAAATACATGATTGAATACCATACAAAATGCCTTTATAAAGGGTAGAAATAGCATTACCACTATGATCCAGACCAGCAAAAGCAATGATAAGGTGTCCATTACTTTCTCTAATAATACCACCACAGCCATTCCAAAAATAACTCAAAGCTAGAAGGATGTCTCTTCTATTACCAACATGACCTTGAACAACAATTGAATGAATAAATTAATCCCTTAATAGTTAAACCTAATTAATGTTGCAAATCTGAGTTTTGAAAGTTAGTTCGGGATGTTAAGCCCTATGAACTTAGTCCCAAGCTAACCAAGAGGGGGGGAGGGGTCAATTGGTATTAAAAAAAACTTCTTATCACAAAGAAATAAAATCACAAACCAAATCACACCACAAGAGATTAATGCAGAATTCAAAAGTGCGGAAGCAAAAAATAAGAACATAAGATTTATAGTGGTTCGGTCGACTCGACCTACGTCCACTACTTGGAGACACCCTCCAAGTATTGCACTACCAAAACGTGACTCTCCATCAGCCCCCACGGCTAGGCGAAGAAGCCCTTACAAGAACCTTCTTTTTGCCACCCCGGCAAGGCAGAGAACCTACCTCTTTTTGCTTCCTCCTGAAGCTGGCAGAGAACCAAAACCAAAAGCAAACTCCTTACCTCTACCGACCCTTCCACGGACAAGAAACTCTAGACGAAGATGAAGCAGAGTGATCCTTGAAGCAACCCTTGTGAATCCCCTCACAAGCTCCCCCTCACAAGATCCTCTCTCTCTCCTCTCTCTCTTTCTCTCCTCAAGGTCTTCCCAGGTCAAGACAACAGCCAAAGGTTTCTTAAAAATGTTGAACAAGAGATCTTTAAATAGAAGAGCTTCAAAGGAGCTCATTAATTGCAAGTTGCAGACAATATCGTCCAGGCCGATACAGACATCAGCCTGGTCGATCAGTACAAATCACAGAAGATCGGCCTGGGCATCGCCCTGGGAATAGTCCTGAACGATTGAATTTTGTCTTGAACGTCCAGGACAATCTCACGATCGTCCTGGCCGATCTCACAATCGTCCTGGCCGATCAGTTCAAATCAGAGGAAAATCGTCCTGAGCATCGCCCTGTTTTTGAGCTGTCCGATATTTATCGCCCTGAAGTAACTTAAAGATTTTGAATAGATAACCCTGGCCGATCCTGCGTTCGTCAAGGACGATATGATCGTATCAATCATCCTTAATTACTCCCTTGATTTACTGATTAATTAAGGCATAATTTGGTAATTTCGTCCAGGCCGATACGTAGATCGTCCTGGCCGATAATTTAAAATTATAGCATACCTTAATTTATAATGGCGGCTACTTTTTTCTTTTTTGAGCTTATCGTCCTGACCGATACACGTATCGTCCAGGCCGATATGTTAATGTCGGCTGCCTTAATTAAGAATCCTTGTTTAGACTTTCTGTTTTAAGTTGATCGTCCCGGACGATATAAATATCGGCCGGGCCGATGTGGGCAAAAACAGAAATTCTAAGCCTCTCAAGTGTGTGTGTGAGGGCTTACTTAGCATCAGTCTCTTTGACCATTACAAGTAGACTCAAAAGGTGAAAAAATAAAATTACAGATTGACTCAACCCTAAACCTACGCAATCCTGAACTTGGCTCCTTCTTGATCGTCCGATCTTTGATTCCTGAAAAGTTAGAAGCAACAAGTAGTCCAAGAGAAGTAGTGTTTGTCAATCATCAAAACACAAGCCATGAAAAAATAGATTTACAACAATCTCTCCCTTTTTCATGATGGCAAACACAAGTAGGAAAATTTTCATTAAGACTTCAAAGTTACAAACCCAAGACCAAACAGCTTTTTCCTACACCTTACTCCCCCTTTTGTCATCATAAAAAGAGGGTCCAAAAACGCAAGAAAAACATCACAAAAGACTAATCAAGAAAACTAAAAAGGGCAGGAAACAAACAACACAGAGTATAGACTAAAAAAGCGAGGGATTCAGATCATCTGATGGAGGTGGTGGAGGTGGCTGCTGAAAGTAGGTGGCAAGTGTGGTGAACTGAGCATTGAACCAGGCGATGTCCTGGTCATGCTGCTGTTGCTGCTGAGTAACGAAACTGTCAAATCGGGCTAAATCCTCAGCGCGGTGCTGCTCGTAGCGGGTAATATCCTCAAAGTGTTGCTGCTCCTGTGCAGCCACGTAGGTGTCAAACCGAGTCTCCCAACGATCAAACCTCTCAATCAACTGGTCAACCGGTGAGTACTGGTGGAGAGGGATAGGATCAGGAATGGGAGCGGGAGCGGGAGCCTCCTCCTCTCTAGCCCCCCGACCTTCCCCATCTCCTGGGTGGAGACGAGTACTATGAAGAGCAGTGAAGGAATTGTTTGAGTAGTGGTAGGGTGAAGGTCAGGACGATTAGGGTATTGGAGATTGTATTTGGTTTCAAGGATATAGGCTATGATGTGTCCTAAGGCTAGATTGGGCTTTCTCTTATGGCCTGGGTCGCGAATTGTGGTAAGAGAGAGCTAGCAAGAAAACACACAAGGAATGAAGGTAAAGGGTGAGAAAACATGGCTGGAATTGGCCTGAATTTAAAGAAACGGACATATCGTCCTAGCCGATCAAAGAATCGTCCAGGCCGATATGGCTCAATAATTACGTCCAGGCTGATTGGACAAAAAGGCGGTCATATCGACCGGGCCGATTAGACACAGGTGATTAGCCCGAGGAGTTAATCCGGACGACCGTTGAAAAAGCAGATCGTCTGGGCCGATTAGGTGTATTGTCCAGGACGATGCACAATAATGGATCGTACCGGCCGAAGTTAAAATGTTAAAATGCTTGCCACGTGTATCGTCCAAGACGAACAGTGGATCGGCTCGGCCTATTGTCCAATAATGGATCGTCCGGGGCCGAATTTAAAGATCAAAACGTACTGACACGTGGATCGTCCAGGACGATCCAGTGTATCGACCAGGACGATGCACATAACATGCATCGACCAGATGAAATATTCCATCGGCCAGGACTATCACCATGAGTTCGATCAAATCGTCTAGAACGATATAGGATCGTCCAGGCCGATGAGATACATCAAGCACAAAAAAGTTCAGCAGATGGATTTTGAAGAGAATTTGTCAAATCATCCAGGACGATAAAAATATCGGCCTGGCCAATGTGACTTGAAATTGAAATCAAGAGAAGAATGGTGATGATCAAGACCCTAAAAAATAAAGCAAAAAAAAAAACAGTCAAAGCACAGTAAAAGAAAAAACACAAGAAAAATAAAAACGAATTTTTTGGATTTTAATTTTTTTGTTTTATGGAGGCATCATATAAAAATTCTTTTCAAAAAGTTAAACTTTTAGAGTTCAAAGAGATCAAGAAGTTTAACAAATCCCAATTAGAAGAAAGTAGAGCATCTGATTCTGTTAACCCTAGATCGGATATCCTTTAGGGTACAAAATTCTAGGAAAACAGAAATCTAATCTCAGAATAACTAAGTAGAATAAAAGATCTATTTAAGACTTGTTTACAAAAAAATATCTCATAAATAATAAACCAAGTAATATTTCTCAATCATTGAAATTGAAATTAAGTCATTGAAAGTATCACATAATCAAAGAGTTTTCTAAGTTTTTAGAATTTTACCAAAGAGAGAATAGCTTGCATCTAGTGGGCACATTTTATGCCTCTTGTCATTCTAATTGTCTCTTTTGAGCATCTTTTGATTCTTTGATACACTTTTGTGTATATAGCATTTTTCAATTTGGCTTCATTGGCCTCTTTCATTTAACTTTTGCAAGCTAGAAACTCTTTAATATAACCTTAAAGAAAAACTTGGTTGTGAGTATATCCTCCAAATATTAGAGAATAGGAGCTCTCTCTCTAACGTAGGGAAGAACAATCCATAACACAAAATCAAAATCATGTGATAAATGCAATGGCAAGATTTCAAAAGCTTGAATGATATCAAGAACTTGGACAATTATGCATAAGATAAATTAATGTAGCCAGATAAGAAAAAGATCTTAAATGAAAAGCAATTGGTTAAACCGAGTTTAGACTTTTGTTTAGAGAAGAAAATTATACCACTAAACAAAGTCAGAAGGAGGGAAAACGTTAACAATTTACTCCCTTTAACCAATTTAGAAAAAGCTAAACACTATCTCCAAGACTCCAAAATCTAAAAGCTTAAAAAAAATTCTTCATATGGAAGGTCATATTTAAAGATCACATAAAAACAAAAACAACAAAATGAAATTAAAGCAAACTAACACAAAGCAAGCACACAAACTAGTACAAAAACAAAATAAACAAATAACACAAAAGGAATTTCAAGCACATGATAAAGAAGCGAGTTTAAGCAATTTTGAGCTGCAGGCCTCCTTATGTCCAGTTATCCTTATGCTCCCACGAGGTCTTTGGTGAGAGCACACCTGCAAAACTCAACAACAGTCAGATTTAGGAATCCAAACAGGTTTGGGATCCTTCTTAGGAACAGTAGAGTGCAATGCAGGTATGGTATGCTGTGAAACATGCATCTTAGGTCTCCACACCCAATGTGTACTACGTTGAATGGTGCAAGTGTGTGAGATGTGTCCTAGCATGCCACATGAGAAACATCTAACTCCAGGAAAAGGATTTCTTAAATGGTTTGAGTTATAATGCCTCTTCCTAGGTTCTGGCTTAAGTTCAAAAGTGGAAGTCATCCGATTTTTCTTATATGTATCAAAATCATTTTGAATCCTTAAATTTGTTCTTTTTAATGCATCAATCTCAATCCTCAAATTTTTCTCAATCTCTTTTGATTTCTTAAGATCAAAACTAAGTGAGGTGTGTGATTGTTTTGATGCATTATGTTCATCAACTAATTCTAAATGCTTTTTGTTCAACTTATCAAATTCATCAAGAAGAGCCATGTGATTAGAATCAATCGTTGCATGATCTTTGAGAAAAACTTCATGCTCTTTTTGTAGATTTGAATGTTCTAATTTTAGACTAGCATGAGTCTTCTTAAGTTTTTTGTATGATGCATAGATTTTTTCACAAATTTCAAACAATTCATCATAGGTTGGTTTACATACCTCTTCCTCATCACTTTGATTTTCTCCCATGAAACACAAGTTTGTAGTCTCTTCCTCTGGTTCAGTCTTAAAGGAATCAGTACCAGATTGTGCCCAAAAACCTCTTTGGATTTTCTTCTTGTCCTTCCTTGACTTGGCTTTCTCCTCACCTTTTTCCTTTTCTTTGCTTGAGTGATCTCTAAGTGTAGGGCAGTCAGTTCTCACATGTCCAGGCTTCCTGCATTCAAAACAAACAACATCAGAAGATTCTTTAATATGTTTATGATCTTTACCTTTTCTCCAACTTTGATGATGCTTTTGTTTCTTCCTTAGAAAGCTTTTGAATTGCCTTGTGATGAAGGCAATTTCATCGCTCTCAGACCCGGAAGATTCAGAATCCGATTTGTGCGCCTTCAGTGCGATTGTTTTCTCCTTTTTCTTCTCACCTGCATCAAGATTTCTTTGATTCACACCTTGCTCGTAAGCAATGAGTGAGCCAAGTAAGTTATCAATGGAATAAGTATTCAAATCTTTTGATTCAGTGATTGCAGTTATTTTTGCATCATAAGACGAAGGCAAGCATCTCAAAATCTTGTTAACTTTTTCATAATTCGAAAGCTCTTTTCCTAGTGTATGCAATGAAGTAACAATCTGAGTAAACCTAGTGTACATGTCAGAAATCGATTCATGAGGTTTCATACGAAAAAGTTCGTAGTCATGCAAGAGAAAGTTCAAACGGGTTTGCTTAACTTCATTAGTACCTTCATAGGTGATGCATAATTTATCCCAAATCTCTTTAACAAATTTGCAAGTTGAAACACGCATGTAATCTTCAGATTTCAAAGCACAGAAAAAACAGTTCAAACATTTTGCATTTAACTGAGCCAAATCACGTTCATCGAAAGTCCATTCAGTAAAAGCAACTTCAGTTTTAATACCATTAATTTCACGAGAAGGTGGACAATATTCTTCTTGAATAAGCATCCACATGCGATAATCAGTAGATTGTAAAAACGTTGACATGCGGGTTTTTCGAAAATCAAAAGGTAAGTTGTCAAATAGAGGAGGTCGTGTAATCGAATATCCTTCAGTAGTGTTTCTATTTCCTACGTTAGCCATGGATCAAATTCAAAAAGTTTTCAAACTTAATTTTTCGAATCCCGCTCTGATACCACTTGAAAGTTTGTTCGGGATGTTAAGCCCTATGAACTTAGTCCCAAGCTAACCAAGAGGGAGGGGGTGAATTGGTATTTTAAAAATTCTTAAGACAAAGGAATAAATTCACAAACCAAATCTCACCACAAAACCAAATGCGGAATTTAAAAGTGCGGAAGCAAAAATAAGAACACAAGATTTATAGTGGTTCAATCGACTCGACCTACGTCCACTCCTTGGAGGCACCCTCCAAGTATTGCACTACAAAACTTGACTCTCCTTTAGCCCCCTCAGCTAGGTGGAGAAGCCCTCACAAGAAACTCCTTTTTGCCACCCCGGCAAGGCAGAGAACCTACCTACTTTTGCTTCCTCCTGAAGCTGGCAGAGAACCAAAACCAAAAGCAAAACTCCTTACCTCTACCGACCCTTCCATGGACGAGAAACTCCAGACGAAAGACAAGCAGAGCGATCCTTGAGAAACCCTTGTGAATCCCCTCACAAGCTCCCCCTCACAAGATCCTCTCTCTCTCCCTCTCTCTCTTTCTCTCCTCAAGGTCTTCTCAGGTCAAGGCAGCAGCCAAAGGTCTCTTAAAAACGTTGAAGAAGAGCTCTTTAAATAGAAGAGCTCAAGAGGAGCTCATTAATTGTAAGTAGCCGACTTTATCGTCCTGGCCGATATGGACATCGGCCTGGCCGATTAGTACAAATCAAGGAAGATCGGCCAGAGCACAGCCCTGGGAACAGTCCTAGATGATTGAAATTTGGCTTGATCGTCCAGGCCGATCTCACGATCGTCTTGGCCGATTAGTTCAAATCAGAGGTAAATCGTCCTGAGCACAGCCCTGGGAACAGTCCTGGCCGATTGAAATTTGGCTTGATCGTCCAAGCCGATCTCACGATCGTCCTGGCCGATATGATCGTATCAATCATCCTTAATTACTCCCTTGATTTCCTGATCAATTAAGGCATAATTTGGTAATTTCGTCCAGGTCGATCCTGGAATCATCCTGGACGATAATTTAAAATTCAGTATGCCTAAACTGTCTAAGGCGGCTATCTCTTTCTATTTTGAGCTTATCGTCCTGGCCGATACACGTATCATCCAGGCCGATATGATAATGTCGGCTTCCTTAATTAAGAATCCTTAATTAGACTTTCTGTTTTAAGCTGATCGTCCCGGACGATATAAAGATCGGCCGGGTCGATGTGGGCGAAAACAGAATTTCTAAGCCTCTCAAGTGTGTGTGTGAAGGGTTACTTAGCATCAGTCTTTTTGATTATTACAAGTAGACTCAAAAGGTGAAAAATAAAATTACAGACTGAGTCAACCCTAAACCTATGCGATCCTGGACTTGGCTTCCTCTAGATCGTCCGATCTTCGATTCCTGAAAAGTTAGAAGCAACAAGTAGTCCAAGAGAGATAGTGTTTGTCAATCATCAAAACATAAGCCATGAAAATAGTTTGCAACATTAGTTTGATAATTAAGGATAGTAATTAAGATTTGATTGCTCAATAATATTGCCATGGATGATTATAGAATCATCTGGGATGATCAGTTAAACAAACTTTAATTCTTCCTCGACGTTCCATAATCAGCCCGGCTCCATCCAGGGCGATATTCTGAATGATATGTGATATTTTGTACTAATCATCCCGGACAATAAAGTTATTTTTCATCATCCATACATCCATCTAGGGTGATGTTCTGGAGTATATATGATGTTTTGTACTAAATGCCCTAGACGATAAAGTTAAATTTTCATCGTTTAGATATTTACTAGGGTAATAGTTTAGATAATATTTGATGAATTATATTAATCGTATAGGATGATATACCATCATCCTAGTAGATCTAAATAAAGGAACCTTCTAATCATTCAGACTCTCTTAAATCATCCTTATTGATTGAGCTTATTTTGAACTGAACGTACCGGACGATCAGTCGGTCGTCCTGGATGATATTTGACGATTAGTTGAAGATTAGGGCAAATTTGAAGCCCTTATTTAAAAGATTTCTTATTTTCTCAAGAGGGGATGTTTTGCTGTTATCCTGACTTGAGAGAGCCAAGAGGAGAGGGAGAGCAAGAGAAAGTGAAAGGATCTTGTTAGGGGTAGTTTATGATGGGTTTCACAATGGTTGCTCCAAGTAAGGATTTGAGTGGTCTTCTCTAGTTTTGGTACCTATTTCCTTAGAGGTTCGAGAGAGGTCTACTTCAAAAACTAATTGAGATTCTTCACCTGCTTTAGGAGGAAGCAAAAGGAGTTAAGTTCTCTACCTACTGCAGGAAGAAGCAAAAGGAGTTGGGTTCTCTGCCTCACCGTGATCAGTGGAAAGGAGTTTTTGTACTAGCTTCTCCGTCTTGTTGTGGGGGCTAAAAATAACTTTTGTAATTATAATACTGCAGAAGGGTATTCAATTACCTGACCACATTTGTTTGACAATATTCCTTTTCATTTTTAGAAAACTTGCTTGTCGACATTTTTAAACTTGATTGACTATCTAATGTGGAAGCTTGTTAAGGTTGGATATTTACCATCAAATCATGAAATCAATGGCATTAAAACTAAATTTCTTTTTACTGAATGGACTATTTATGACAGGGATTTAGCTCAACTTAATGTAAAAAGGCTTGTACTATTTTTTTTGTACATTGAAATTGGAAGATTACATGCGTGTTTCAACTTGTTCTACTTGTAAAGAAATTTGGGATAGATTGTTATTACTTATAAAGAAACAAATGAAGTTAAGCAAACTTGGATGAATATTTTATTGCATGACTATAAACTTTTTTTGTATGAAACTTACTAAATCAATTTCTGACATGTATACTAGGTTTACTTAAATTTTCACCTCCTTACATGCCTCATGAAGAGAGCTCACTAACTATGAAAAAGTCAATATAACTTTAAGATGTTTGCCTTCTTTCTTTGATACTAAGATTACTACAATTATTGAATCTAAGGATTTGATTACTTATTCTATTGATAACTTACTTGGATCACTCATTGCCTACGAGTAAGGGTTGAACCAAAGATAGCTTGATCCAGGAGAGCGAAAGAAAGAGAAAATTATGGCGCTGAAGGCTAATGATATGAATACGAATTCTTCCAAGTATGAAAGTGATGAATTTACTTTAATCACTCAATAATTCAAAAACTTTCTAAAGAAGAATCACCAGCACCATTAGAAATAGAATAAAGGTAAGGGTAGCAAGAATTATAAAAGTTCTTCTAATATGGTTTATTTTGAATGTAGGAAGTTGGGACACGTTAAAGCTGATTATCCTAGACTTAAGGCTCACTGAAGTAAGGAGGAGGGTGAGGAGAAACCCAAGTTAAGGAAGGACAATAAGTGGTTCAAAAAGGTGTTCTGGGTGGATTCTGCATCTGACTCCTCTGAGATTGAAGCTAAAAAGGTAACTACAAACTTTGCTTGATGGCTGGTGATCATCTTGGTCAGTCTAACTAAGAAGAGGAATGAGAACTAACCTACAGTCAATTTCATGAATTTTTAAATAAATTCATACATCATATAGGAAACTTAAGAAATCGCATGCTAGTTTGAAATTTGTGTTTTTAAATTTATAAAAAGAGTATGAAGTTTTAAGTAAAGATCATGCCAAATTGATAACAATCATATGTCATTACTTGATGAGTTTGATGAGTTAAATAAAAAGCATTCTTAGTAGGTTATTGATTATAATTCATTGAAAGGATCCCACATTGCACTTGAAACTAATTTTAAAACATATATTGATGAATTTGAGCATAGGGAGTACTGTTTAAGAGTTGATAATGCCATTTTATAAAGTGGTAACTCGAGGTTCAAAGCTAAATTTAATGAACTTGAGAAAAATAGGAATACACCCACACCAGAACAATTTTTCAATCATGATCCAAAATAAAAAATTTTTCAACCTAGGAAGAGACACTATAACCTATATAAATTAGTAAACCATTTTCTTAGAGTTAGATGTTTTGCATGTGGCATGCTATGACATATCTCACACACTTGCACTGTTCACCATAGCACACATTTGGTGTGGAGACCCATATTATATGATTCATAGCATAACACATATGCATCGCTTTCTTCTTACCATAAGAAGGGACCCAAACTTGTTTGGGTTCCTAAATCTGATGTTTGATGTTTTTATAAGGGTGCTCTCACAAAACGCCTTGTGAGAGCATGTGATACATGGACAATGGAGGCTCTTGAAACATAATTGCATGAACTTATTGGTTAATAAATTTTGATTTGTATGTTTTTTGATCTATTGTTCATTATTATTTTTTATTCTTTTGTTTAAGTTTTAAGTGTCAATTTTTAATTGTAGTTATTTGTAGTGATTTCATTTCTCATGTTCCTTTTTTTTAAGTCTTTCTTTTTAGTCATAGCTAAAATGGTATTTTATGCCTTATTTTTATTTTTAAAAGTTTGTAGTCAATGTTTGACATCTCTAAATCAGTTAAAGGGAGAAATGACCGTTGATTGTTTCCCTTCCTCTATCCTCTTTTAATGGTGTAATTTTTATTTTTAAATAAAAGTATATCTCAAATTAACAACTGAATTTTGTGATTGAGAACTTTTTTATCTTGCTACAGTAATCTATCATATATATATTATTCAAAGTCTTTATATTACTTTCAAATTTTTTACAAACTTATCATTACATTTATCATATAAATTTGATTCTACTTTATGGTTTATTCTTCCTTATATTAGAGTGTGAGTTTTCCATCTCTAAAATTTGGAAGATATACTCATAATTGAGAGTATTTAAGAGTTTTGAAATGGGATCTAGCTTGCAAAAAAAATAACTTTACTTTTGTTCTTCTTTTTTGTCTTCTGTTCTACTTTTCTTTTCTAGTTTCTTCCTCCTTTTTGTGATTTCAAAAGGGGGAGTAGTGGGTACTGTTTGAGTTATTTTCATCATACTATTTTACTTATGTTCATGTTTTATTTAGTTTTAATTATTTTTTATCATCAGAAAAGGGGAGATTATTGTAAATCTAGTTTCATGAATTATAATTTTGATGATATGAAATATTTTTGTTTCTTCTATTTTTTCTAAAACTGTCTGGCTTACTAACATTTCAGGTCCACAAGATCAAATTACAAATCAAACCAGCTCAAGATTGGGTAGATTAGGACTGAGTCAGTTTGTAATATTCACCAAGTGTCTTTTACCTTTTATTGAGTCCATTATAATAATATGGGTCCTGATGCTAAGAAACCTTGCACACACACTAAGGAAAAATTCTGATTATTTTAGAGTTTTTTTTATTTTAGATCATAATATCTAGGATGATCCTAAATTATCTTGGATGAACAGTTAAAAATAAAAACCCTAATTAGGGTATCCTAATTAAGATAGTCGTAATTAAGCAAATTGTCCTAGACGATATTATCATCATCTGGGACGATAGGATCAAATCAGAAAGAATCAGCCACCATAACCTTTTAGGCATGTTTGATTTTTGAACATCATCTAGGACATTATCCTAGATGATGCACTATAATTATGCATAAATTAGTTTTGTAATTAAGGAAAGCAGTTAAGATTTGATTGCTCGAACATATCATCCTCGATGATCACAAAATCATCCGGGATGATCAGTAAAGCAAACCTTAGTTCTTCCTAGACAATCCATAATCAGCCTGGCTCCAGCCAAAGCGATGATCTTGATGATATGTGATGTTTTGTATTAATCGTCCCAGGTGATCGTGAGATCAGCTTGGAAGATCGTTGTTTTTCACTATACAGACATCCATCTTGGACGATGTTTTGGATGATATATAATGTTTGGTACTTATCAGCCCAGATAATCTTGAGATCATCTTGGATGATAAAGTTATTTTTTCATCATCCAGACATCTATCTAGGGCAATGTCTTGGACAGTATTCGATGAATTGAAATAATCGTATAGGATGATATACTATTTTCCAGAATGATCTGAACAAAGGAGTCTTCAAATCAACTATACTCTCCCAAATCATCCTAGTTGATTGAGCTAATTTTGAACTGATCGTACAGGAAGATCGGTTGATCATTTTAGATGATATTTGACGATTAGTTGCAAATTAGGGAAAATTTGAAGCCCTTGTTTAAAAGATCTCTTTTTTTCTCAAGAGGAGATCTTTTGTATCTATCCTGACTATAGAGAGCCAAGAGGAGAGGGAGAGAAAGAGAGAGAGAGAGAGAGAGAGAGAGAGAGAGAGAGAGAGAGAGAGAGAGAGAGAGAGAGAGAGGATCTTGCGAGGGGGTGTTTGTGAGGGGATACACAAAGGTTGCTCCAAGCAAAGATCTGAGTCGTCTTTTCTAGTCATCAACCTTGGTTCCTTAGAGGTTCAAGAGAAGTCTACTTTAGTAATTGATTGAGGTTCTCTACCTACTTCAGGAGGAAGCAAAAGCAGTTGGGTTATGTGCCTGCTTAAGGAGGAAGAAAAAGGAGTTGGGCTCTCTGCCTCACGGGGGTCAGTGGAAAGGAGTTTTTATACAAGATTCTCTGCCTTGCTGTGAAGGCAAAATGAAAGACACTGAGTTTAGTGCAATACTTGGAGAAGAGGTTCTAGGGAGAGGAACCACTATAAAATATGGTGTGTTCTTTCTTATTATTTTTCCACATTTAATTTTTGCACTTTAATTTTTGTGGTGATGTTTGATTACGTTTGTGATTTTGTTTAGAGAAAATTTTAAATGCCAATTCACCCACCCTCTGGGTTAGACTTGGAACTAGTTTATAAGGGCTTAATATACCTAACGAATAATTATGCTAGATTAAACACTAATTTTACTACTTTACAAAAAGAACATAATTGTCTTATAGTTGAATATTCTTATTTATATAGTAATCATATATCTTTACTTGATGAGTATTATGCATTAAAATAGAAGCATATTATTCTAAAAAATACAAATGAAACCTTGAAGTCAAAGCATCTTGATATAAAAAATTCATATAAATAATTAGAGACATTTGCATCTGAATTATATATTAATGAGCATGCATTAAAATTAAAAGCTATAAGTCTTGAAATTGTGAAATGATTTTTAAAAGCAAAAATTCATGCACAACAACAAAGTAGAACACCACCTACATTTATATTGTGGTATAACCTCACATCACTACATCCATCATATACCCCTAGGAAGAGGCAACACAACCCACATAGATTAGTTAATTCTTTCCCTGGTGTTAGGTGTCATTCTTGTAGCATGCTAGGTCATATAGGCCGCACATACACAATACACCGTAAGTCACTTGCACCACAGCATATCATGTATAGAATTCATTCATCAAGGCATAAGCTGGAACACAAACTCACTTGGGTTCCTAAATCTAATAAATTATTTTGACTTTGTAAAAATGCTCTCAAAAAAGTCCTAGTGAGAGCATGTGTTGCCTGGATAGCGGGTGCTCAAGGCACATAATTGGAGACATGAAGTAATTCATCACACTAGAGGCCAGGGATGGAGGCAAGGTTACACTTGGATATAATACTACTATGAAAGCATTATTTTGAAAATGTCTTATAGTAGATGGCCTGAAATATAATTTAGTTAGCATCAATCTTTATATACAAGTTGTGTGATTAGTCTAAATGGTAATATTGTTTTATCTTGAAAGAGAATTTATAATTTTTACATGTTTGATTTAATTTGTATTGAAAACACTAGTTTTCTATGCTTGAAAATAATTACTTATGAATCCTAGGTATGAAATAGGAGACTATGCCATACAATCATGAAAATCCTTAGAAAATTAACCCAAAAAAACTAGTTAGAGGTATACCTACACTATAATTCTCTAAGGACCACCTTTGTGATGCCTATCAATTAGAAAAGCAAATAAAATGTTCCTTTCACTCCATTAAAGACATCACCACCAATAGAACTTTAGAAATCCTTCACATGGATTTATTTGGATTGGTTAGCACTACTAACTTAAGCGAGAAAACATATGAATATGTTATTATTGATAATTATTCGAGTTTTACGTGGATTAGATTTTTATCACATAAAAATGAATCATTCGAGAAATTTAGGAAATTCTCTACGTTGATTCAGAAAAAAATATGTTGCGAGATCCTAACAATCTATAGTGATCATTATGGAGAATTTGAAAAATGTAAAGTTTGAATCATTCTACAAGAAGCTAGGTATACAACATAACTTATTTTAACCCCTAGAACCCCACAGTAGAATGGGGTTGTTGAAATGAAAAATAAAACCTTGGTAAAAGTTGTTAGAGCCATGCTAGCTAAGTAAGCAGATCTAAAGTATTTTTGGGTAGAAGTAGTGAATAATGTTTGTTATGTTTTCAATAGGGTTAATGTCAGATCCAAGAACAGTAAGACTCCCTATGAGTTTCTCAAAGGAAGGACACCCAATCACTTTCACCATCAAGTCTTTGGATGTAAGGTAATCATTCTTAAAAACAAAAAAATATCCATTAGAAAAATTTCATCCTAAATCTAATGATGAAGTTTTCCTAGGATATTCAAGTGTAGACAAATCCAACAGAGTTTCAATAAGAGTATATTAGTGGAAGAGGAGGCCACACTTATATTATTTGATGAATCTTATAAATCTATTTAGTTTAAGTTAGAAGAAGAAGAAAAAGAAGAAGTGGTCGAGGTCACCCAAGCAGTTGAATCTATTGAGCTAGAAAATAGAGTTGAGCCTCAAAACTCATAGCTTAGAGATTGGAGATATTTATCTAGTCATCCTTAGAAGCACATCATATGATATTCATCAGTAGGAGTAAGAATTATGCATAGACTTATAAAGGAGGTTAGCCACTCTACTATTATCTCTAGGGTATAACCCTCAAATATAGATCAAGCTTTATCTGATGAATTTTTTATCCTAGCTATATAAGAAGAATGTAATCTATTTTTTGGGAATGATGTTTGGGAGTTGGTTAGTAGACCTTTAAATCAGACCATTATAGTAACTAAATGGGTTTTTAAGAATAAAATGAATGACTATGGGAAAGTGGTTAGCAATAATGCTAAATTAGTAGCTAAGGGGTTCAATCAGGTTGAAGAAATTAATTTTGAAGAGACATTATCCCTAGTAGCTATATTAGAAGCCATTAGAGTGCTATTAGTCTTTGCTTACTTTAGAGGATTCAAGTTGTATTAGATGAATGTTAATAGTGACTTTCTAAATGGGGTGATTAAAGAAGATGTATATATTAAACAACCCCTATATTTTAAGAATCCTAAATTTCTTAATATTGTAATTAAATTAAAGATGGAATTATATTGATTGAAGCAATCACCTAGATCTTAGTATGAAAGGCTAAGCACATTGCTCTTAGATAGAGATTTTATTAAGAGGAGTGTAGACACCACCCTATTCCTAAAGAAAGAAGGAGAATATATACTCATTATTCATATTTATGTTGATGATATATTGTTTGGATAACCAAATAAGAATCTTTAAAACAAAATTTCAAAAATAATGAGAGAGGAGTTTGAGATGAGCATGATGAGAGAGATTTTATATTTTTTAAGATTTATTGTAAAAAAATGTGATGAACCAAAAGGGTTGGGATTCTTTGTTTCTAGAGACAGAAAGATTAGGTTTATAGAGAGAGAAAGCAGAATTTAAAAAATTCTGTTAGGTGGTGACTATAGCTGCCACTGACGTTGGAAGATGACTGTTGGTCTATGGTCAGCGGTGATACAAAGGGTGTTCGAAGATCTTATTCTGAGACGCTAAAGATTTTCCCGTCGACCAAATCTGCACCAGTTTTTTGAGATTCAAAAATAGAAGCTATGTCAAAGATTGGAGGTAACAAAGCTAGATATTCTGCTTTGGTTTCTAAGGCCTTGGTTATTATTGAAGGAGGACTCTTAAATGTTAAACCAAAGCCAGTGTTTGGAAAAAAAGGAGTACTTATTGCAGATGAATTTAATTCGTCTGATATGGGCCAAAAAAATCAAAAAGTCATTCCAGCGGGAACGTCTGATTCTTTGTTGGGTGGGTTGGAGAATGTTGTTAACCAGGAGATTTCAAAAAAAGACATTTTGATTAATCAAGAAGTTATGAAGGAAATCTGGAAGGGAGAGGAGACTTGAATGTGATTCTTGAATGTATTTCTGGAGAAAGAATTCTGGTGGATCAGGATTCTACGGAAGCTGGCGGTTGTTCTAACATTATTCTATCGGGTAATGAGATTTGCAATGCATGGAGAAGAAGACCCATAAAAGAATTTCTGAGGCGGAATGGAATTTTTAAAACTGTTTATCAGAGGATGGAATGACATTGAAGTTGTGTGATGAGAAAGTTTCTGAAAATACTATGGCTTTGCAAAATGTACTAGTGGTGAAAATATTTGGGGAGAACATTCCTCAATTTATAGTGAATGCTGAATTAAAAAGATAGTGGTCATATTTGGGCAAGTTTAATTCAACCTGGATTGGTAAAGGATGGAGCTTGAGTTTGTTTAATAATGAAGATGATGTTGAAAATATTCTAGCTAATGGACCATGGTATGTGAAGGGGAGTATTGTTGGAGTTGATAAGTGGAAATAGTCCTTTTCTTCGAATTCTTTAAGAGGTTTGACTGCACCAATTTGTGTGAGAATGCCAAACTTACCTCTTCACTATTGGGACCCTACAAATATTTGTAGAATTTCATCGAAGATTGGGAAAACGTATTTGCTTCATGAGAACATGTTCCAGTGGGCGAGACGTGAATTTGCTAGAATTTTTGTCCACATATGACTTGATGATCCACTTCCTCTTGGCGTATGGGTTGAAGGAAAATCTTGCAGATTTTTCCAAAGTTTTGAAAATGAAAGGATCCTTGATATATGTTTTGGTTGTGGTCATATTGGACATGACAAAATTAATTGTCCCATGAAGATCATTTGCAAGAATTCTAAAGATGGTATTCAAGTTGACGGCATTGAAAAAAAACAGAATGTTATCTTAAGTAGAGAGAATACAACAGGAGATTCTTGAAAAAAATGTTATAAGTATGGCCCATGGATCCATGTCAGTTATGGCAGGAAGAAGGTTAATGGAAACTCTTTTGCTGGAAGGAAGAATGCAGGAGTCAAGAATTCTAGTAACTTCATGATTAATCAAAGGCCAAGGCAAGAATTCAGAGAAGAGCAGCTGAATTTTAATGGGAAATTATACGGGGATAAGGAAGTGAATTTGGTAAATATGGTGGAAGCTAAATCTGTCATTAATAATGATTAGAACCTGAAGGATTCTATTGCTGAAAAGATAGTGATTGTAGAGGCAAACAAATTCTCAATTCTCAATAATCTGGCTAAGGTAGGTGAGATACTGAGGATTGAAGAAATTTTAGTTCAACAGGTTACACTGGTGGATTATGAAGATGGAGGAAATATGTCTCTGGTTTTAGCTAATCCAGGTAATGAAATAGATGATTATTCTATTGGTTGTGAAGAGAATAAAAAGGATGGAAACAAAATTGATAATTCTTCTTTGTCTAGGATTAAGCTTGCAAAGGAACTTAAAAGCCTTGGTCCTATTAAAATTTTTCCAAGCGAGAGGAAAGCTAAAAAAGAGACAAAAGATAAGGTGGAGAACTCATCCCCTCTTATTCGAAAATGGCTTCCTTTATTTTTTGGAATTGTAGAGCGAAGAAGGAACACACTTCTCTATTCTTGAAGGAGTTGGTGAAAGATGGAAATTTTTTTGTGTAGGACTTTTGGTGACAAAAGTTTCTTATTTCAGTAAATCTGAAATAGATTCTCTTATTGGTAAGGAGTGGGATTATGCTCATGTGTTGGCTGAAGGGCTTTCTAGAGGCATTTTGGTGTTATGGATGTCCAAAATGGCTTCTTTTTCTAGCTTGTTTTCTTATAGACAAGTTATCATAAGGGATCTAGAAATTGTGAATATAGGGAGATGGAGATTGGCCACGGTTTATGGTGGAAAGGATTCTATGCATAGAAGGCTTCTATGGGACAAGTAATAAGAAGTTAATTCTAATAACTTACCCTTAGCAATTGGAGGTGATTTCAATTGTATATATCAAAAGAAGATAAGAGAGGAGGCAGACCGTTCTATTTTTCGCAAGGAGCAAGGGAAATGAGTTCATTTTTATCTAATAAAGATCTTCATGAACTTAATTTTATTGGACCAAGATTTACTTGGTGTAACAATATAAATGACAATGCCAATCATTGTCCAATTCAACTTGATTTTTTAAATTAGAACCTTGCTACAAAGAAAATTATGAGGTATGAGGAAGTATTGGCTTCTTACCCTGCTGCAATGGGGGTGGTTAATGTTGCGTGGAGGAAAAGCAATAGGGGGAATTATGCAGAAATTTTGAACATAAAGTTTCGGAGAACTTTAAAAGCACCGTTTCACTGGAGAAAAGCGATGTTTAAGGAGTTTGAAAAGCAGAAGGAGATTCTAAAATCAAGAATTACGAAATTACAATTCATGGAAGCTAATGTTGGATTGCTTTCAGAAGAAGAATTTCTGGAGCTTCGTTCATGTGTTGGGGAGCTGAACACTGTCTTGGCCCGGCTTAGCACTTGGTTGAAGAAAAGATCTAAAATCAAATGGATGAAGGAGGTAGACTAGAATTCCAGTTTTTTTCATACCTTTTCTTCAGCTAGAAGAAATACAAATTTTATTTATAATAGTAAGAATGCTGATGGAGTTGCACGGAGGATCAGAGTAAAATCAATGAAATATTTTTAAATTTCTTTAATGAGAAGTTGAAAAAATGAGTGGGAAACCTGTATGGTTGGCCTGATCCGAATAATTGTATTGATGTAAATTATAAAGAAAGTTTAGTTAAAGAATTTTCTATGGAAGAACATGAATTGATTATTTTTCAAACAACTGGTAGTATTTCTCCTAGAAATGATGGAATACCTTTTTCTTTTATGAAATCCTTCTGGAATATAATATAATCTGATTGCTGGAATGCAGTGAACTCCTTTTTCTCTTTAGAAAAAAAATTGAACGAATGGAAGGAGACCTTATTGGTTCTTATTCTGAAGACTTCAAATCCTATGTTGTCGAGCCAATATAGACCTATTAGCCTTTGTAGGTCTATATAAAAAGTGGTAGAAAGAATTCTTTTAAATAGAATGAAAATGGTGATCCATAAGCTGGTTTCGGTAGAGTAGGCTGCCTTCATTAATGGAAGATCTCTAAGTTACCACATTCTTATTGCACAAGAAGCTATGCAGAAATTTATAAGGTCTAAAGCACTGAAGGGGTTGGTTGCTTTCAAAGTGGATTTAGAACAAGCATATGACAGCTTGAGTTGGAACACTCTTGGAAAAATTTTAGATTATTTCTGGTTTCCCCTTAAATTCTCAAAATGGATTATGGAATGTGTTGAAAATCTAAAATTCTCTTTAATCATTAATGGTAAGAAGTCTAACTGGATTTTTGCTGAATGCGGATTTTGACATGGATGTCCTCTTTCACATGTATTATTCATCTTATGTCTCAATGCCTTACCAACCATTTTTTACATAGTAATTTTGAATTGGGAATTAATCTTGGCCGGAATACTCCAAATTTGTCTCTTCTTCTGTATGCAGATGATGTTATTATATTTGCTCAGGCTAATGTCTAAATAGTTAAAGAGATCAAAGGTGTTTTAACTGATTTCTGTAATTGGACTGGACAAAGGATCAACTTGAATAAATTTGTTATGCTTTTTGGTTCTCATGTGAATAGGAGAAGGACGAATATCTTAAAAAGACTAATGGGTTTCAAGGTGGTTAAAGAACTCATGTATTTTGGAGTCAAATTAGCAGCTAGCAGGTTATATGCAGCAGACTTTCAATTCATCATTGAGAAAGCGGTAAGACTGACGAGCATTTAGGGGAGTAAGCAGCTTTCCTTATCTGGAAAAAAGTTTACTTATCAAAACTGTGCTTTTAGCTATTCCCAACTTCTATTGCACTCTTTCTCTTGTTCCAAAAAGTATTCTTAAAAAATTTGATAAACTTTGTCGTGACTTTATCTGGAATAAATAGAACCGTAGCTTGGGTATGCATTATGTGAATTGGAGCAATTTGTGTAAACCATTGAGAATGGGCGGGAGAGGTATTCGTTCTTATGTGGAGAATGTTGATGGCTTGAGAGCAAAGCTTGCTTGGAGGGTCATTCAAGATAGAGATTCACTGTTCTTTCATATGCTTAACTCAAAATATGGACAGTTGATGCAGGATTCAGGTTCTGCTTTTTCTTCAACCAGTAGAGTTCTTTCAAGTGGTAACAAAGCTCTTAAGTCTGTTGTTAGATGGGGAGTAGCAAATGGTGCTTCCATCAATATCCTTGAAGATATTTAGATACTTGATAAAAATCATAACAGCTAGCCTACTTATGTTGGTATTCCATTTGATGAAGACGAATAGGTGGATTGTTTGATTATAGAAGGTCTATGGGATGTTTCTAACCTCAGTAAGAGATTTGGAGAAGAGCTTGTTAAAATCATAATGTTGGTTGAAATCCATGAGGATGAAGATAAAGATTTCTTGGAATTAATCCATCAAAAATCTGGTAACTCTGTTTCAGCTCTGGTTTATAAAAACAAATTTATGAATGAGGAGGATTGTTTTTATTGTCATGTTAATCCATGAGGATGAAGATAAAGATTTCTTGGAGTTAATCCATCAAAAATCGGGTAGCTCTGTTTCAGCTCTGGTTTATAAAAACAAATTTATGAATGAGGAGGATTGTTTTTATTGGCATGTTCTTAAGAAGTTAAACCTGAGACCTCGGGTTGAAGTTTTCTAGTGGAGATTTTTTAATAATGCAATACCTTCGTATCATTTCCTTGTTTTGAGAAGACTTCAAGTTTATCATAACTGTACTAGAGGTTGTTGTCGGGTAGAAGATGTGGATCATTTCACAATCAATTTTATGAAGGTGCAAGATGTCATTAAATGTCTAAACAAAGCCGATTTTGGTTTTCAGTAGTTTATATCTTTCAATTCCTGTTGGGAATGGATGGCAAAGGATTTCAAGTCTAAAAGATTCATGTTGAACATATATTGTAATGCTGTTTATCTCACTTGGAATTCTAGGAACAAACTAGTTCGTAGTGAAATTGAGGATGCAGTTTCTATGGCTTCTATTTCCTCTACGCCTCAAGGAAAATTGGGTCACTGGGTACGAATCAATCCTTTGGATTGTCTAATTGTTGGTGCCCCCCTCCCCCCAATTGGATCAAAATCAATATTGATGCTTCACTTCTTAATACGTACAAAGCTGGAGTTGGAGGAGTTGTATGGGACAGTAAAGGGAGATTTTTGTTGGCATATGGTTACTCTTGTACTCATTGGGATAATGGAGATCTTGAGTTATTCTCTATACGGTTCATTAAAGTTATTCTCAAAGACTGGATGCATGACTTTCAAGGTATTATTACAGAAAGTGATAACTTTAATGTTATCAAATATTTGCAAGATTTGGGAGGTAAATGGAGAGATGAATTGGTTTTCTTAAGAGATCACAGGTATGTTTTATTTAACTTAATGGAGAGGAAGTGTAATAAGCTAGCAAATCTTTGTGCTAGTTATGCTATCTTGAGTGATTTTTATTGGGATGTTTTTTCTTCTAGTTTGATTCCTCCTTTGTTCTGTGATTTATTAGAGGAGGAATCTTGTAATAAGTAGTTGCTTTGTTTTTTAATAAATTTAGTCGTTGGCTATTTTCAAAAAAAAAATGTCAATTAATATATTTCAAAGATATCCCTAAGAAATATGAGCTGGATAATGCTAATGAAATTAATACTCTAATGAGCTCCACCATTCAATTAGATAAGTATCCAAATAGAAAATCAATTGACTAGAAGAAATACAGAGGGATGAATGGATCACTTCTTTACTTGACTACTAGTACACTTGATATTAAGTTTAGTGTATGTATCTATGCTAGATTTCAGGCTGATCACAAAGAATTCCATATGAGTGTGGTTAAAATAATTCTCAGATATCTTCTAGAAACCCAAAACCTTGGAATTTGATATCTTAGACATAGTTCATCCTTTTAAATCATGTGATATTCTAATTTAGATTTTACATGATATAGAATTGATAAGAAAAGTACTTCTAGAATATGTCAATTCATAGGATAATATTTAGTTTTCTGGTCTAGTAAAAAATATAACTTTTTTGCCCTATATACTGCTAAAGAAGAATATATAGTTGTAAGATGATGTGTTTCCCAAGTGAGATGGCTTAAATAATAAACTATTTTCTTTAGACTTCCTGTAAGCACTATTGCAATAATATGTGATAACACTAGTGTCATTTGTATTTCAAAAAATCAAATATAACTCTCATGGACTAAATACATAGAAATTAGAAACCATTTCATTAGAGATTATATAATATATGACGAATATAGAGTTATATCATATAATTACAGAAAAAATCAACTAGCAGATATATTTACAAAATTACTTGACTTTGAAACCTTTTGCACCTTGAGGAGACTAGGTGTTATAGACATATGCTTGAATTAGGATAAATTAAAAATTAAGCACTAAAATGTTTTTGTGTTCTTTTCTATAACTGGTTTTAGGATTGTTTATGTTTTGTTATTTAAGTTTGTGATATATTTGTTTTGTAAATTTTTCCTTTTCTTTTCATTTCATGTTTATTTTTTTTTTTTATGTTGTGCTTAGTCATTCCTCCTTTTTGGTGATGTCAGAAGGGGGAGAAGATCATTGGTTGTAGGTTATAATTTCTTCTTTTGTATAATTAGTTCATTATTTTATTTTTTATTTCTTATTCAAGTTATTTTTGTGTTCTTTTAATTTTTCATTATTAAAAAAAATTCTCCCTATTTTTAAAAACTCAATCTAGCTAGGGGGAGATTGCTGCAAATATAAACCTTGGTAATGTCATTTTTATATAACAACATCGTCTTCACTATTTACAAGAGCCATAATGGTACCATATACAATGTTTTAGCACTGCATAGCATTTGATGTACCCGAAATCATAATCAGAACATTAGAGCCTCATGAAAATTCAAGTCAAAGTGGTACTCATTTTAATGTGTTAGCCCATGGTTCCCAATTCGAGCTCCATAGTGCTCAAATTTTTTAGCGCCATGATGGATCAATTGTTAAAGAGGTGAAGCCATGTAGATTTAGCCAAAATATGTGACATTTGAGGTAGTAACCATGACATGCTAGCCAGTACCGGAGGAGAGTCAACATTAGAACATTGAGGTTCTACTTCATTTTTTTTACACGATGTGCCACCTTGTCGACTGCCATGGCACCTAAACCCGTCCCTATACTTCATTAAAATAGTTTTTTAGCTCTATTATTTTAGGAGTTATGTCAGTTGAGTGAATTTTTGTAATTTTATTTGTCTTTCATTAGTGCCCCCTCAAAGTAAAGTCTAAGAAAGACTTGAGAAATGCAAGAAACGTTTTCATATAAAGAACATAAGATCTTTATATAAGAAAATTTCTAGTTGCTGGAAGAAGTGTGGAAAAATCATTTAATCTTTCTTAACAATAATTTGCTTATTACTTCTCGTGTATCTTTTCTTCTAATGAATATAATAAGGATGAGTTTACTTGTTATATTTTTAATGTATGACTAATTCTTTAGTATTGGATTGATGATATAAAAAGATTAGTAAGTAGTAATGTAAACTCTTATTTCTTAAGCAATAAATTATATTTTTAATCTCATGTTCTTCATTTAATGAATACAAAATCCATGTGTGTAATTAAAATTTATTGTGATGTACAACCACGATGTAGGAATGCTAGAATAATTAAGAAAATTGAAATGGAATATTGGCATGCCTTGACACATGATGTTTAAATATTCTAGGTTCTATGGAGAGAGTAAAATTATAAGAAGGCCATAAACTTTTATTTTTACCCCTGTAAGCTTGATAGAGATCTAGGGATGCATATGCTTCGATCCATATCTACAATTAAGTCTCTTTAGAAAAACTACATTATACATTCATTGTTCAAAAATACTTTATTTATATAAGTATGAAAAACTTTTTGCTAGTTTTATTTTCAATAAAATAAGTGTTGTAGTTGAAGTAAGTAATAGTAGTTATGTTGCAATTAAAAAGAACAATTTCTCGTAGATTCGACAATCTACTCCCACTTTATTACTTAATTTGACATGTATAGTTACATAATTTAGTTAGATTTTTCTAATTTATATCAAATAAAATCTTTGTTTATTTTAAGCTCAGCTAGTCACATATTAAATCATCATAATCCCCCATCATATTCCATGAATTTGGAATAATTTTCTTTTATTATGAAAAAAAGAGTGTATATGGTAAATTTATTATTCTTAGTTCTAGATGATGCTTCTTGCTAATCTAAAACACCACTCAAATATAAAGAATTTAGGTTGCCAAACTTTAATATCACTGAGATGCTTTAATTTAAGTTAGGATTGAATATTAACTATTCTTTGAACACCAAAAGAACCATTTACTCCTTATCATGGTGATTAAGTTATTTAAGAGAATGTAGGCGAAAATATTATTTTTCATGAAAGAAGAAAATAAAAGTGAAACAAAGTAAGACAGATGAAAGAGTAATTTTCATTTATTATTTCTTCTTGTATAGATAGCTATCTATCATTATTTAAATAAGGAGTAAATCATAAAAAAGAATATTACTCTTAATCAACTATAACAATAAGATAAACATAACCATGCACTAATATACAAACCTAATTTTATAAAGCAAAGGAAGGAAACTATTTTATCCACCTTATTAACTAATTCAAATATATTTGGAATTAATGGAAACTTAGATTCCTAGGATTAAACATATGGTAGACCCTTAGATTATTGCTTCTGATTGTCATCACGGCTCCCTTGGATTGTTGCCTCGGTCGTTAGAGTGAATAATTATACTGGTGCTTGTTTCACACTCCCCCTCAACCTAGAGAACATATATTTTTCATTCTCAGCTTGCAAGTTATTTTTTGAAACCTTAAACTAAATAGGGGTGATATCTAATTTTTCTTTGATGAAGTGTTAGTTAATCACATTATATTTTTGTTGTAAGTTTGGATATTAATCACGAACAATTTTGATTATAAATTTATTGTAATCACAAAGTATCATTAATTGCTTATATTTTTTAATGAGATCATGAAGTTTAATTTTAAGCCACGTGATTTTAGAGATGCCATAGGCCATAATGAAGAAGTTACCTTTCGCACTTCTCTTTCAATTACCATCTTCCTCTTACTTGACCATATAATGACATTACATTCAATAAAAGTGAAGTTAAATGTTGTTGACATTATAGAAAAAACACTAATTTGGGGCAGAAAAGAATCCCTCAGAATTTTCAGCAAATTTTCTGGTGATTTTCTAACAAAATATTTCCGGCGGATTTTCTGGTTCATGACCGATGGATTATTTGTTAATATTTCTGGCAAATTTTACAATGATTTTCCCAACGGATTTCTGACAGAATTTTAAATTTCTAAAAAAAGAATATTATAAATATTTAAAACTTTTCATTGATAATTATTTTGATTTAATAATTTTAAATTTCTAAAAAATGATTATTATAAATATTCAAAAATATTTATTAATAATTATTTCTAGTTAATAATTTTAAATTTCATTAAAATGACTATTATAAATATTTAAAAATATTCATTAATAATTATTTCTAGTTAATAATTTTTAATTTCTAGAAAATAAATTTTAAAAGTATTTTAAAATATTCATTAATAATTATATCGAGTTAATATTCATTACTAAAAAAATAAATTAAATTAATTAACTTAAATATTACCAAACTAAATTAATTTAAAAATTTAAAAATCTATTATTAAATTAAATTAAATATAATAATACCTCAGCTTTTAAATATATTTATTATTTTTGTTGCAAATCTGAGATTATGGATTAGACTTTTGATGATAGCAAACATTCATGTTTTTCTACGACTGCCTTGCCTACTAATTTTTCAGGACTACAAGATCGAATGCAACTCAAGCCAGCTCAAGATCAGGTAGATTTAGATTGCGTCAAGTCTATATTTTTCCTTTCTTGAGTCAATTATAAAAGTGGTTCCAGATGCTAAGTAACCTTGCACACACATACTTGAGGGGTTTTATAAGTTTTTCTATTTTGAGTACATCAGCCTGGACGATGTTCATATCGGCTAGGTCGATCCAACTAAAAAAAGAAACCCTAATTAGAGCATCCTGGTTAAGCAGCCGTCATTAAGCAAATCATCCTGGACGATCCTTGTATTGGCTAGGATGATAGGCTCCAATCAGAAAGAATCAATCATCATGATCAATTTAGGTATTCTTTATTTTAAATATCATCCAGGACGAACAAAACATCAGCTTGGACGATGAAGCACAATTATGCCTAAATTAATCTGGCAATTATGGAAAGTAATTAAGGCTGATTGATATGATCACATAGGCCGGGCCGATCGCAGAATCGATCGGGACGATGTCCGGGATGATTGACACAGGCCAGACTCTATTCAGGGTGATGATTAGGACCATTGTACTTGGATTTGAACTAATCAGCCAGGATATTATTTTATCGGCCTGAACGTTGTAATCAAATTTTCTTCTGATCCTCCCAAATCTTCTCGTTTGATTGAGCTTTCTTTGTTCTGATCGGCCAGGACGATATTCTTATCGTCCTGATTCCTATGGTTCTGGATGATAACGTTGGTTCTTGAAATTTTATTTAAAGGACCAAAATTTTCTCATGCATCAAGATCTTTTACTGTTTTCTTGACCTGAGAGAGACTAGAGGAGAGAGAGAGAGAGATGGAGAGAGAGAGAGAAAGAGGGGATTTTGTGTGGGGGAGCTTGTGAGGGGGATTCACAAAGGTTGCTCCAAGCATTATTTCACTTCTTCTTCCACTAGAGTCTCTTATCCTTGGAAGGGTTGCGAGAGGTAAGCTTCAGCAGTCGATCATGGTTCTTTGCCAACTTTAGGAGGAAGCAAAAGGAGTCAATTCTCTGCCTACTTCAGGAGGAAGCAAAAGGAGTTGGGTTCTCTGCCTTTATTTTATATTTTATTAAGCTTATCATTTTAATATATTAATTATTTTATATTAAAAATTCAACCTTATAATATAAATAAATAAATCTCAACTTTTAAATCAAATTTACAGGTTTGGCACTATATTATTACGATTAGGAAGTGGAGTTGCTTGGAAGCTTGTAGGGTTTGAACCCCACCCTAGGTGCAGGGGCACTGTGGGATATGAATCAGGTGGATCACGTGTTGGTGATTGATGATGGGTTATGGTTGGTCGGAGTGCATGCCTAGCAAGGCTAGGCGTGGGCATGGTGTGAGGTGTTCAAACGAGTTCTTTGTCCATATTTTTATTTTTTATTTTTTCCCACAGAGTTTACCAGTTGGACATAATCAAAAATCCACTAGAAAATAGTTCGGAAGAGTTTTTGACACTAGTAGCAATTTCTAGCTTATGTTAGCTATTTTCTGACAAAAATTGTCAGAAAAAATCGGTTGTTTTCCTGTAGTGTGACTTGTTATCTTTGATTGATCTAGCATTGTCGGCAAATGTTATGATTTCTAAACTAAGTTCTTTTTTTTTTCTTGGGCAAGGCTCCTCTCACTAATCTGGCTTTTAGGTATACATTTTATGGATATAATGTAAGTGTTTCCCTTTTGGATAATGGGTATAATTATTTGCTACTTTCACAATATAGGAAACATCCAGCCTTGGGTGGGATGACAAAATTAATCCCTAAACCAATGCACAACTTCTTTCATAGTTCACAACCCTATCATTCCATTTTTTCACCAATCATATGATTTTGTTTAGAAAGCAATCTAATGGTCATGAGTAGAGAAAATATACTAAGGGAGAAAGAGAATAAGAGAAGAAGAATCTTATCAAATTTCTTTCATTATCTGATTTCTTAATTATAACAATAAAACCTTAATATATAAAAATAGGAGTATTGGATAATTCAAACTTAATTTAAATTCAAAATTAGAAAATTCTTGAATATCTTATTATCCTAAAAATATCCCATAATTTTATAGTAATCTTGTTGCAAGTATTTTACTACATCAACAATTGCATGTCATTATTTCTATCATGAAGATTGGTAGTATTATATTTTAATGTTAGTCTAATCCATCTCCTCTTGTATTTTACATTTGTTGAATCATAATGTGGCAGGTCAATGTTTTAGTATCACTCATAAATAATGATTGTGTTGAAGTTGACCTTCATTGCTTAGCTATAGAAGGTGACTGGCTTGGGCTTCATGAATCAAATGATGGTGATCTTCCTTCTTTTGTCATTGCTGCTTAATTCAAAGATAGTCAAAATTAGTTTATGCATATTATATGTATTTTGAAGATGTATCATTGACAATTATTAAATATTTTAGTTGAACCAACATGTTTCTATGATGGAGTCTAATTAGAAATTTCTCGTATGGATGCTGGGTATTTAGTTAGTGATGGTTCAGTCTAAATACAAGCTACTTACATTATTAAAGCCCACCGTAAAAAAATGTTACTTACAAAAAATTATTCTACACTATATGCAGGTAAAAATAGAATCTAAATTAGAAATTTCAATGGAATAAATTAAATTTGTATAACATGTGACTTAACTTGTTCAACAATTGAATTACAAATTATAATTTTATTGTCTACAAGTCTTAGTTTCACTTGCTAAGTCAGGGGATCAAATGATCACCATGATGAATTTATTATACTAGTAGGTTCTGGGATGTTAAGATTGCCTAGCCAAAGATAGCTACAGGTTTGTTGTGAATAGTCTATATTACGCTTTGTTATCTTCTCGTTGATCTTATTTATATACTAATGCATGTCAAGCATTGTGATGTAAAGGTGAGCATGCATGGCTCTCACATTTAAATAAATATTTTATAAAAATTAATATAAGCTTTGCATAATGATTGTGTAATGAGAGACATTTTCTTGTGATAAGAAAAATAATGAACAAGATACTTCAAAGATACCATTTCTTTATGCATAATTTTAAAAGGATATATTATTAGAATAAAAGTAACCCCTATCAAAATATAGGTAAATTTTATTAGAATAGTGGTAACCCTTATCAACTGCCTCGATTGACCCCACCTCGTCAAAATGATACATCTCTTCGTAAAATAACTGCTACTTCACGATAAAAGGGAGAAAGATAGAACAAAAAAAAAACTTATGCTCCCTCGCTTCGCTCCTTCGACTCCAACATTGTCTTTTGACTTCGTTACTTCATAGAAAGAGTCTAGGGTTCACCCATCACCTCCTCTTTCCTTCATAGCTATTTGGCTCCATGCCTCATAGCCTATCAATTTTATTACTTTGCATGATGCTAAGATTGCACGCATCGCTTCTACGTCTCCTTTGTTGTATTCCAAATTCGTTGCTTCGCAAGAGGCAAAGAGATCGCATGAGTTAATTATTTGGACTCTTGTTGCCATCCAACTTTGCTTCATGGGAGGGGAAAGATTGCACGTGATGCTTCTTCCGCTCCATTATTATCTGACTCTATCACTTCGTAGGAGCGAGAGATTGCTCGAGTTGCTTCCTTGGCTCTTTATTTAAGCTGAAAGTGCTTTGATGGCACTAAAAAGTTCGACAGGGAAGTTAAGCCTTGATGAACTAGACCTAAGGCTAACTAAGAGGGGGGCGGGGGGTGATTTGGTATTTTAAAAATTCTCAATCAAAATAAAACTTAAACCAAAGTTCACCACAAATAAATAAGGCGTGGAAAAATAAATGTAGAAATAATAGAGGAAAGATCACACCAAATTTATAGTGGTTCGGTCAAACCTTGACCTACGTCCACTCTTCGGAGGCACCCTCCGAGTATTGCACTAAACTCAGTGTCTCTCCTTTATCCCCCACAGCTAAAAGGAGAAGCTCTTATAAAATTAATTCCACCTTCCTCAGTGCAGGGGAGTAGTTGGGTTCTTTGACACCAAAGAGATCTTCTTCTTCCCAAAACTTCCCTCGAGACAAACCTTAAATCTGATGGTAATAAGGTGTAAGCTCATCGGCGCAACCGTGTGGACTCCCCTCCACACTCCCCTGAAAACCCCTCTAAGGATCTTCTCCCTCTCTCAAACTCCATCCTTTCCTCTCGCCCTTTTAGGTTCTCTCTTCAAGTTTCCTCCAGAAGAATGAAGCTATGATGGCTGTGAAAGACACTTACTAAGTGCTTTGTCAAAGCTT
The DNA here is from genome assembly GCA_022539455.1 of Dendrobium nobile. Taxonomy (NCBI): domain Eukaryota; kingdom Viridiplantae; phylum Streptophyta; class Magnoliopsida; order Asparagales; family Orchidaceae; genus Dendrobium; species Dendrobium nobile. The sequence goes on from CM039725.1 coordinate 16,398,198, forward strand.
AAATAGAAGAGCTCCAAACCAGCTCTTAATAGTAACAAAATGACATTATCGTCCAGGTCAATATAAATATCATCCTGTATGATCAGTACAAATTAAGCTCAATCAGCCAGGATGATTTGGGATGATCAGAAGGTTTATTCTCATATCATCTAGGGTGAAAGAATATCGTCCTATACGATTAGTTTAAATCCACACATATCATCCCAAACATCGCCCTAAAAGGATGCTGGCCGATGTTTTCTCATCCATGAATAACTAAGGTTTTTGATTTGATCGTCCCAGTCGATCCTTATCCATGATGATATGATCAAGCAATCAAACCTTAATTTCTTTCCTTAATTACCAGATTAATTTAAACATATTTATCTTGCATCATCCAGAACGATATTCTGGATGATGTCCAAAAATAAATAATACCTAAATAGATCGGTAGCATATTCTTTCTTATTTGAGCCTATCATCTCGGTCGATACAAATATCATCCAGGATAATGAGCTTAATGACTAATGCCTTAACCAGGATACCCTTGTTAGGGCTTTGATTGTTAACCGATCATCCAGGCCGATTTTTGGATCATCCCGAATGATGTGACCAAAAACAGAGGACTCTAAAAAAACAAAAATAAGTGAGCAACGTTAAATGAAAGCATACACCCTTACAGAACAAAAAATACATTAATGAAAATTACAAATAAAACATATTTTGCCAAAACTTGAGCCTTGTAAGGTGCACTGCAATCTTGAAATGTTAGTAAACACAGAAACAAAAATATATCGCAAATACAAGTAGACAACAGAAAGTGAGCCACGATATTTTTTGTTATCAAAAGCATAAACTCATTGGCTCGAGACGCAACAGATTTTCAACTTCATTCCTTCATAGAAGGAGGTATAAAAGTAAAGGACTGGCTCTTTTGTCTCATTTTTATTATTCCACTGTGCTGCTTCCACGTCTACTCCAGAAAACCCGATCATACTCATAATATGTATTATGTATATACATATATATAATTATAATTATAATGTTTAAAAAAAAAGTGGAGAGGGAGTGATATAATAAAAAAAGATATTCTTTTAAACATGTATTGAAGACCCGCGCTATAGGTCTTAGTTCTAGGCGGATGGTTTTAAAATTTGAAGACCCGCGCCATGATCTTAAATTTGGGTGGATGATTTTAAATTTGAAGCCCCATGCCATTGATCTTAGGTATGGATGAGATGAAATAAAAATTGAAGACCCCACAGTCAATCCTAGATCCTAAAGAGATGATTTTAATTTGTAGACCCTATGTCATCGACCTTATGTCAGGATAGGAGGAAATTATGGCATTGCTATTCTGATTTCTACCTTAGTTGGGAGGAGATGCCGGGAGGTTTACGAAAATTCCTATAAAATTATAGAACTTTTTTTTTTTTAAATAATTAAAGAGCCATTCAATTTAAATTTATAATTAATCAGTTAATTAATATATTAAAATTCATTAATCAAAATAAATTAAATTTAAAATTTATTGATTGATTAATTTAAAATAATTAAGAACAATTTTAAAATTTCAAAGCATTTAAAATTTGAGAGTTTTTCAAAAGCTTGAAATTTAAATTTATTAATTATTTAATGAATTTAATAATTAATTTAGCAATTATAAAAATAAAAGAAAAGGGCAATAAATATGTGTTTTTAACTAATTAACATATTCAATTGATTTCAAATGCTCCCTAAACCCCTCAAACTACAACCCTCACAACCACTCTCAAAACGCCCTACATCACAAACTGAAACTCTCCAACATAAATAAAACACCCTGCAATCCCTTTAAAGTCTCTCCTATACGAGCTTCTGCAGCTACCTATGGGTTCTATCCTCTACAAGTGTAAGCCTTGGCTTCTACAACTATTGGCTACGAACACCTGAAAACAAAAAAATGAATAGTCAATACTTCATAATAAAGTGAATGAATGCTTATAAATCTAAGCTACTATAGGTAGAATAGAGTACTAAAAAGAAAGAAAAGTTAAGTACAAAAAGCTAGTAGTGCAAAAATGCTAAAAAAATAGTTAGAGTCATGAACTACTGTAGTAGGAAAAAGACAATGAGCATGGAATAACTAAAACACTGACGCAAGTGTTAAAACCCAGAAGTATCAAAATCACAAACTCAAACCAACTCAAATAACTACAGAATAAATCTCCAAACATTATACAAGCAACTAATGTCTGACCTTAGGGTAAAGTTTAAGGTAAAATTGACCTAACTCCTAACCGCCAATTATAACCCTCAACCAGTTCTAATAGAAGTCATAAGTCTGACCTCTGTGGGAAATGTTTAGGTGATAATATAACCCTAGACCCCTCACTTGTGCAGGCTAGTATAAAAAGACTTGGTTGTAAGACCAACAACTCGTGCCACTTAGCTTACAAGTCTAGGTCTTAAGACCTGATTAGGAAATTTCTAAGGAGGCAGAAAGACCTATCCAAATGAAATATTCAGGTTACCCTTTGTAGAGGTCGTAAGTCCCACTAATTGGCTACTTTTTAATAAAGCCACAAGTCCCTATCCAAATCTAGTCACAAGGATAACTCTTATTAAAAAATTAAGGCAAAAGCCTCAAAAAAGAAATCATATTTAAATAATATTTTGAAATATGGTAATTATGATTCTTATGTTGAAAACATGTAAAATTTCTAATGTAGGATCTATTATCCAAGTAATTAAAGACTTTGGGCATAGCTTATAGGATTTGTTTGTAAGATCCACCAGCGGGCTACTTCTAAGTGAAGTCACCAGTCCCATGCATTAGGGAAAATATTTGAAATGAATTACATCGATTCTAAAAATCCCATAAATAACCAGACAACATTCTAAGGGAAGTCATAAGATCTAACCCAAATATAATAAAAAAATAAATTTAAACTTTTGGGCTTTTTAGTCTACGGGATTAAGTTATAAGACCTTCTTTTTAGGCAATTTCAAAAGGGTAATAAAAAGACCTACCCTAAATCAAAACAAAATCCTTTGGCAGCATTGTTGAATAGTTAATTTGTAGGACCCTTCTTTGGTTAACTCAAAAATAGAGCGGTAAGCCTATTCGAAATTAAAATCTTTGGGCTACTTTCTATGAATGCCGTAAGCCCCAAACCAAATCTAAATACTTTGGCTACTTTCTAAAGAAGCCATAAGGCCCACTCCAAACCAAATTCCCGTGGTTACGTCTAAATGAAGTCATAAATTCCAAACTAAATAGATCTCTAGTTATTCTAATAGTTATAAATCTCAAAACACCTAATCAAATTAAAATTTAAATCTCACGACTTTGTTTTACTCAGGATCCCTGAGAAGAGGCAACCCATGGCTACTAATCATATTCCTTGGACTTTCTTATCAATGATTAGAAGTGTTGGTAGACTGAAATCTATGGTATACCTAGGATGATGAAACCATGGAATCTTAATCAGGTTTACCTCCACTTCCCCTACTACTGAGAATAAAATTTTCTAAAATTTATTTATCCTTATTCGAGAGTTCTCTCTTACGTAGTAAAAGGGATAATTAAATATGAATGTGTTGGTAGAATTTTGAAAATGGGTTTTGAAAAGCTTAGTTCTCTTTATAAATTTTTGAAATTAATATTGAATTCTAATTCTAAATCAAACATCACATCAAAAAAGTATATCACTTTGAGAGGTGGAAATAAAATTTCAGAATGGGGTTCAGATTTAGAATTGTGAATCTCATCTCAAATATTATAATTGGATTCAAAGGAGGACCTCGTATGACCCCAAAGGGTCAAGATGGAGTTCAACCAAATATCTAGCTATGATAATCTAGAAGGATGATAGTTAAGTTCGTATCTAATGCTTTATCAACAAAAGATATTTCTCCCCAAAGGGAGAAAATATCATTCATTATAAGTTCTTTAAATATGATAATAACGACCATTAATATTTTAATTTTCCCAAAGAAAACCAATTAAATTTTGAAACTTAATTTTGTAAATCATGTGTGTGTAGTTCTAAATCTTATTCAAGTGCAATCCCTCATAGTTAATTACATCGAAGGGTTACATAGTCTCCTAAGAAAACACTCGATTACAAATAGTAGCAAAATTTTGTTAAAGATTTTCTATGAGTGATATAAAACGAGGTGAATTTTGAAATTTAAGAAGTGAATAGATCAAAATTGAACACTTATTAATGAAGTTAAGGGAAGAAGGGTATGGGACACTTCAATACTCTAGAATTATCCGGAAGTGTCCCAACATAATCTAAGTGTTGACAGGTTTATTATTTAGATTGAAATAAGATTTAGTTTGAGTTGAATGTCTTATTAGAAATTATGGATTATGTTCTCCGAAGTTGGGGTATTATGATCCATGATTTATCTGAGATCTTAAATCTAAATTTAGACATTGGACCGCAGTAGTACGAACCTAACTAATGTAGTACAGAATCTAGACTTACCCTAGCCTGGATTAGAGAGCCAGCTAGCCACCTAGTCGATTTTAAATACATGAGTCTAGTCTTTATTTATGATAGAGTGGTAGGAACATTTTTATTAAAGTTTTGGAGAGCTCTGGCCTACATCTAGAGATTGTCCTAAGTGGCCCTTTAACTTATGCTGGGTGAAAATACTAAATACTGATGCAATTAAAATTTAGACACCTTTAAATATGTTTTTAATGCAATGCATGCTGGTCGATATATCCAAATCATGTATGCTTAAAATGTTTAAATAAAAAGCTAAAAAATAATTTTTAAGAAAACTAGGCTCCAAGGTTTGGCTCCTCATCCTCATAGGTCATATTATCCATACTCTACCTGCAGGTGGGGAAGTGTCTAAAATAAGGAAAGAAGAAGTACAGTAATATGCATGCGACTCCAGGGGTGATCCCTAGCTAATTCCCAAGATTCGTTATCTTTATATGTTGCTTATCTCCTAAAATTTTAAACTTTTAATTATGAGTAGAAAAATTTTCACACCCTCACTAGCCTCACATATCCAGGCTAAAACAAAAAGCTACAAACAAATGCCAAAAAATTAAGAAAAGCAAGCAATCATATATATATATATATATATATATATATATATATATATATATATATATATATATATATATATATATATATATATATATATATATATGAAATATGCAATAGCAATTATAAAAAAGGAACTAGATACAAGCTAAAGCAAAGGCTCACATTCCTTCTTCCATAAAAAACTAAGAGAAAAAGGAATGCTAGCAAAAGAGGAAATATTAAAATAAAAGTTGTTATCTAAAGCCAAAGTAGCACACATATCGGCTACTTTATTACAATATCTATGAATATGATGGAAAATTACCTTATTGAAATCGGCTTAGAATAGAAGATCTTCCTCTATCCAGTTGTAGCTTTACCACTTAGCCTTATTCAAAGAATTTTGAATGAACTTGAAAATGATGAGGTTAATAACCTTCAATTATTACTCCTTTGCAATCAAAGATCCAAGGTTGAATGAATCTTCTAATTAACATCATAGCATCCATCTCAAGATGTGCTTATATCCCAATGCATTCTTCTTTCATCAAAGCAATCAATAATCTTCCTTTATAATCTCTAAAGCAACCTCCAATTCTAGCACTATATGAAGGTAGGAGAGATGCATCAACATTAATCTTAATGCAACTAAGCGGTGGAGGGTGCAAAGTATTTTGAAACTCCCTAAGGAGATTAGCACCCCAGTTATCTATGAATGGATTAGAGATTTTAAAAGCTGAAGACATAACCTTTACTGCCGTAACAGAGATAGAACTTACAGCTATTCCATGGGCAACTTCATTTCTATTCTTCCAACATAAGTATATTGTATTGCAATATAGAATGAGTATATTAGGAGAAAAAATAGTTAGAGTTCTCAGTTCTCTCAAACATTCATCCATAGATTCAAAAATAGGGATAAAGAAACCCCACTCTTGAATTTTCCAAATAACATCCTGCAAATGTTTACGATGAACAAGAATATGTTCCAGATTTTCCACTTCTTGATAGCCTCTAGCACATAAATAAGCATTTTTAAGCTTTCTGTACTTCAAGAATTCATTAGTTGGAATGGCAAATTTACTCATCCTCCACCAGAACAGCTCCACCTGGGCGGTATGTTTCAATTTTTTTAAACATTTTGAGAATCCCATATCTTCTTCAATATTGTCATGGTTATTGCAGGCTTCATAAGCACGGGAAGTGATAGATTTGCAAGATAGAGGGAAAATCTCCTCCAAATAATTCTCATTAGCCTTCCTATCAAACAGAATTTTTAAGATAAAAGTGATAAGATTCTCATGGAAGAAGCAATGTAATTCTTCTAATTTCCAGCCATCGTTCGAACTGATGAAATGACTGATCTTTATACCTTCCAATCCAAAGCAATCGGCAGTTATTTGCCACTGATTCAAACATAAATTAGCATTTGTAAGCTTCCTGTACTTCAAGAATTCATTTGTTGGAATGGAAAATTTACTCGTCCTCCACCATAACAGCTCCACCCAAGCGGTAAGTTTCAAATTTGTTTTAACCGTTTTAAGAATCTTATATCATCTTCAATATTGTCATGGTTATTGCAGGCTTCATAAGCACAGGAAGTGATAGATTTGCCAGACAGAGGGCAAATATCCTCCAAATAATCCTCTTTAGTGTTCCTATCAATCGAAATTTGTAAGATAAAAGTGATAAGATTCTCACGGGAGAAGCAATGTAATTCTTCTAATTTCCAGCCACCATTCGAATTGATGGAATGACTGAGCTTTATACCTTCAAATCCCAAGCAATAAATAGTTATTGGTCACTCATTAAAACATTTGTCTAGCAGCCAAATGTCATTGAGAACATCAATCTTCCTTCCATTAACCACTCTCCACCTTAATAAAGGCTTTAAGTATTCAACACCCTCATTCAAAATTTTCCAAGCAATTGAAGCACCATTCCTGCACTTAGCTTCCCACAAATTGTCCCCATATTTAGCTGTAATAACTCGATACAGTAATGATTCAGGATTTTGTAGCATCCTCCAAGACAACCTTGCTTTAAGAGGTCCCGCTCTACTAACAGCCGAATGAAAATTCAGACCCCCTTTAGCTTTTGATTTATAAAGAGTTTTCCAAGCAACATAATGCATACAATTCTTTCCATTCCTCTTATGCCAAGTAAAATTTCTACATCATTTATCAACTTCCTGAAGCACCTTCCTTGGGACCAAATTATGTGTAGAAACAAATTTTGGAAGAGTCAAAAGAGCAATTTTAGCAAATGTAATCTTACAATCCATAGAGAGACATTTACTCCCCCAAGTATTCAGCTTTTATAAAATTTTATCCAATAGATATTGAAAATCAGACCTCACAGGTCTTCTTAGCATCAATTTAACGCCTAAATACTACAATTCTTTGACAGTTTTGAACTTCAGAATTTTCTTTACCCACAGAATATCAGCTCTATTCATTCCTTTACTAAACAAAATTTGAGATTTGGAATTGTTTACTTTCAATCCCGTCTAGGAACAGAACACAAAATCTATGTTTTTCAACTTAGCAGCTAGCTTTTTTGAAGCTTGAGAAAAAATCATAACATCATCAGCATACAAAAGATGGTTAATCTTTTGAGCTCTATGTGAAATTTGAATTCCCAAATCTTGACCCCTTTATGTCATAGCTAAAGAGAAAAGTTGAGAACAAATGATAAAAAGATAAGGCGATAGAGGGCATCCTTGACAAAAATCATTTTTTGTAGTAATCCATTTGGAAGCTTTACCATTTACAATAAAGGAGAATCTAGCATTTTTAACACATTCCATAATAAGCATAGAAATCTTCCACGGAATACCAAACATCTTTAAGACTTGATATAACATCTCCCAACTCATGCTATCATAAGCTTGCTTCATATCAAGCTTAACCGCCATCATACCTATTTTGCTTTTCGAAACTCTAAGCTTATGAAAAACCACATGTGCTAATAGGCAATGATCAGACATTGATCTTCCATTAAGAAAGGCAACCTGTTCTTACGTGACACATTTTGAAATACACCTTTTCATTATATTCAAAATCATGGTTGCCACAAGCTTATAAGTAGTTTGACACAAACTTATAGGCCTAAAGTTAGATAGAGCAATTAGACTTTTGATTTTAGGAATTAAAACTATTAATGTATCCTTCCATTCATCATGTATACATCCAATTTTAAAGAAACTATAAATTGCATACCAACTATCCTCATCTATAATTTTCCAATAAAATTTATAAAAAGATGTAGTAATTCCATCTAAACCAGAGGATTTGTTGTTACCTTGCTGGAAAATAGCATTGATCAATTCTTATTTAGTGAAATCAACACTCATGAAATTAGCATATTCTTGGGAAAGTTTCAGATTTTCAGGAATAAAAGGCCAACCTTTCAGTTTGCATTCCCTAGCAGCCCACTTCTTTCAAAAAAAATTATAGAAAACATCTTCAATTTGTTCAAAATCTTCCACAAGATTATCATTCTCATCTCTGATTTATCGAATAAGGTTACCATTCTTCTTAGCAGATGCAAAATGATGAAAAAATTTTGAATTGATATCACCTTCTTGATGCCATCTAATTTTTGCTCTTTGACTCCACCAAGTGGATAATCTTCCCAAAGTAACATTCAGCTCAAGAACCTTATTTCTCAAAAGCTACAGCTTGTCCACCGTGAGTCCTTCTCCACTGGATTCTTCAAATTGCAATTACAGAATATCTCTTTTCAATTCATTCTTTAGTAAATTCAATTCTTTGCATTTATTTTTATTCCAAAAATAAAGTGCTTTCAAAGCTCTTCTTAACTTTCTTTGTACAATTTCAGCATTAGTGCCAAAATCAGATTTTCTCCATGCCTTCAAAGAAATGTTCCAAGTTGCTGGGTATGACTCTCTGGTGTCTTCAAATCTAAAAAAATTAGATTTCTAATTTTGAGGCTCAACCATATTAAATGAAATGGGAGCATGATCCAAAGCCACCCTAGGTAAATGCCTTTAAAGCACTGTTCCAAGCAATCCTATATGCAAGAACATTAACACATCAGATATAATCAAATTAATTAATAAATATACATAGGAAAATTGCCTTGTTTATTACAACTTAGGGTCCACAAGAAGTAAAGTGGCTGGGCATCACTAACAACAACATGGATTTTAGTCCTAATACAGATGCAAGATACTTTGAGTGGGATACTCTTCGTCTATAACTATTCAGTCTTCCTTTCCTTTAGGCTCCTTGGATTCTTCATAATGCACTCCTAAATTGGAAAAAAGAGCTCTTTTAATGGGAAGGCCACCATTTCTACTTTGGGTGTGAATATAATGATCCAAAGTTTGACTTCCAAATAGAAAAGGGCTATCCCACTAATTGGTATCATATTCTCTTTGGAATTCAACCATTGGATCTGTGTATCCTGACTCAAAGTTTATCTTTCACAACTATTAACATCTCAAATAAATTATATTTAATATAAAATAAAAATTCTAGACTCCTCTAAGCATTTAATAAATCATACTACATCCCAAGGAGTGGTATATATTTACAAAAAATAAGTAAATACAATGACCATGCACTTTTTATTATTTGGGGGCTTAGTAGTTGAAGCACCTATGGAAAGCATATTTATAATTGAATTTTATTTAGCCCCCATTTATAGCCCTGCATGAGCGTGGCCACCTACAAAAAAATTAGCAAAAATCTAGATCATTCCTATCCTGACGGTAGTATTGTTGCAAAACACATCAATCATCCATAGAAAGAAAAGAGTAAGCAAATAGAACAGGCAATCTCATGCATAAAATACAATGAAATCTAAAAACATCTGGCACACGGTAGAAAAATAAACACCAGGCTAGCCAAAATCTTGAGTTGTTTGTCCTAGAAAACTATCTAAAGTGTGTGTAGAAGGTCATTTGGTAGGGGTAGATCTTAGGTTGGGAAATTAGTTAGAGTTGTTTAAAGCTTAAGTTTGTTAAGGCTGAAGGGGAATTTTATGTTAAGGTTTAAATATTAATGTGTTAAGGGTAAATTCAGATACCTTTTAATTATTAAGTGATCGCTACCTTTTCATCACACCGAGGCTGCGAAGTTTATTTCACCTTCCTTGGGGATAAGCTAATAGTCTCGTAGGCCTGGGTTACCCAGTAGAGATCAGGGTTGATTAAGTTAATTATGTTGATTAAAATTAAAGGTGAATTAAAATTAAGTATTTTAGTCAGTAGCTAGTTTTGAGAGGTTGTTTGAGTGTTTTATTAATCAAATTAGAAAATTCTTAAATTTTAAAAGAAGTATTACATTTTTATGATTTATTGAAATGTATTAATTAAGGTGTTAAAAGTTAACTTTTAAAATTAAAGTTAACCTTGAAGGTTTAAGATTTCTAACAAATATTAGACCTTATGATGAGTAATTAAATAGCTGGCACACTCAACTAGTAATTTTCTACAAAAAATTATGAATTTCTGAAGTTTAAGCCTAGATTTTAAACCAAGTGAGAGAATCTATGGGATTTCAAATTTCTTTTTGGCGGTTCTTGTTTTTTCTCGCGGCGGAGCTGTCCGGCGTTCAGCCGGTCTTCCGGCGAGACGGTAGGATTCGATGGAGAATAAAAGAATTCTCCCATCGGATGCCTGGAAGAATTAAAGGAAGAGTTTCGTAGTCTCGACTGTGGACGCTCAAGAAGTCTTCAATGGAGGATTGAAGGTCCTTGAGAATTTTAATCACAATTTTAAGAACTTGAAGGAAAGACTGTTGGTTATCAACGAGGGAGGACTGTTGATCAAGAAGGTGGTTCCGATCTTTGTTCCTGGAAAAGGTAAGGAATTGGTGGATAATTCCTATCCTAATTTTTGTTCGTCTCCTCTGGTTTCGGCGAATTTTGGAAAAATTATCAACAATGAAGGAGCTTCTTCTTCTGCTGGAAGGATTGGTTGTAATTCTAAATCGCTTCCCTCATCCCCATGTCGGCGGGATCTATCTAGTTCTCCGGTTATTGACAACTCAACAGATGCGAACAATGTGGATGTAAATTTGTCTCTAAGAGAGAATTTTATCCTTCCTAAGGATGTTCCGAAGACCTCTGCAGGAAAGGTGAATTCGGTGTTGAGCAAGGGCGATGCAGTGAAGAATAATTCTGTGTGGAACAAACGTCCTTATCTGAAAGTAGATAATTTGGATCTGGGACCATTTCTGTCTGAAGATGGTAAAATGGCGCTGCTGCATTCTGATAAGGAAATGGAAAATGCTAACAAATTGAACAAATCGCTAGTGGTGAAAATTTTGACGAAAACATTCCATTCCATTTGAACAGCTCTGATCTGAGAAGGCTGTGGGAAAAGTTTGGCAAATTCCATATCACGGGTCTGGGACTAGGATGGTTTCTGTGTGCATTTGAAGATCCATTGGCTATTGAAAACATTCTTCTTGGTGGACCGTGGCTTATCAGAGGAAAGATCATTGGTTTGGATAGGTGGACGGTAAAGTTCAATCCAGCGTCAATGAAGGGAGTTACTGAGCCTGTATGGATTAGATTGATTAATCTTCCTTTACAATGTTGGGACGAGGTCAACATTTGTAGGATTGCTTCGCTGCTGGGCAAACCTTTTCTTCTCGATGGCAATACTTTCCAATGGAGTAGAAGGGAATTCGCTCGGGTTTGCATACGAATCCCTCTTAACTTGGTGCTACCTCAAGGTGTGTGGGTAAAAGGCTTGGCAGGTGAATTATTCCAAAAAGTGGAATATGAAGGTATTCCTAAGTTATGTTCCAATTGTGGCAAATTGGGACTGAAAGTTCGTTCGGGATGTTAAGCCCTATGAACTTAGTCCCAAGCTAACCAAGAGGGGGGGGGGGGGTGAATTGGTATTTTAAAAAATTCTTAAGACAAAGGAATAAATTCACAAACAAAATCACACCACAAAACCAAATGCGGAATTTAAAAGTGCGGAAGCAAAAATAAGAACACAATATTTATAGTGGTTCGGTCGACTCGACCTACGTCCACTCCTTGGAGGCACCCTCCAAGTATTGCACTACAAAACTTGACTCTCCTTTAGCCCCCACAGCTAGGCGGAGAAGCCCTCACAAGAAACTCCTTTTTGCCACCCCGGCAAGGCAGAGAACCTACCTCCTTTTGCTTCCTCCTGAAGCTGGCAGAGAACCACAACCAAAAGCAAAACTCCTTACCTCTACCGACCCTTCCACGGACGAGAAACTCCAGACGAAAGATAAGAAGAGCGATCCTTGAGCAACCCTTGTGAATCCCCTCACAAGCTCCCCCTCACAAGATCCTCTCTCTCTCCCTCTCTCTCTTTCTCTCCTCAAGGTCTTCTCAGGTCAAGGCAGCAGCCAAAGGTCACTTAAAAACTTTGAAGAATAGCTCTTTAAATAGAAGAGCTCAAGAGGAGCTCATTAATTGCAAGTAGCCGACTTTATCGTCCAGGCCGATATGGACATCGGCCTGGCCGATTAGTATAAATCAAGGAAGATCGGCCAGAGCACAGCCCTTCGAACAGTCCTGGACGATTGAAATTTGGCTTGATCGTTCAGGCCGATCTCATAATCGTCCTGGCCGATTAGTTCAAATCAGAGGTAAATCATCCTGAGCACAGCCCTGGGAACAGTCCTGGCCGATTGAAATTTGGCTTGATCGTCCAGGCCGATCTCACGATCGTCCTGGCCGATATGATCGTATCAATCATCCTTAATTACTCCCTTGATTTCCTGATCAATTAAGGCATAATTTGGTAATTTCGTCCAGGCCGATCCTGGAATCGTCCTGGACGATAATTTAAAATTCAGTATGCCTAAACTGTCTAAGGAAGCTATCTCTTTCTATTTTGAGCTTATCGTCCTAGCCGATACACGTATCGTCCAGGCCGATATGTTAATGTCGGCTGCCTTAATTAAGAATCCTTAATTAGACTTTCTGTTTTAAGCGGATCGTCCCGGACGATATAAAGATCGGCCGGGCCGATGTGGGCAAAAATAGAATTTCTAAGCCTCTAAAGTGTGTGTGTGAAGGGTTACTTAGCATCAGTCTTTTTGATTATTACAAGTAGACTCAAAAGGTGAAAAATAAAATTACAGACTTACTCAACCCTAAACCTACACGATCCTGGACTTGGCTTCCTCTTGATCGTCCGATCTTCGATTCCTGAAAAGTTAGAAGCAACAAGTAGTCCAAGAGAGATAGTGTTTGTCAATCATCAAAACATAAGCCATGAAAAAGGTTTGCAACAATCTCCCTGTTTTTGATGATGGCAAACCACTACAAAAAAAGATGGAAAAAAAATTCAGGATTGATGTAAAAAAGAACCTCATAAACTTCTCCCCCTTTTGACATATCAAAAAGGAGGATTCAAGAAAACAAAGCAAAGAGACCCCCTTTTTTTATTTTTTTTTTATTTTTTATTTTTTATGGAGGCATCATATGAAAATTCTTTTCAAAAAGTTAAGCCTTTTAAAGTTCCAAGAGATTAATAAGTTTAACATATCTCAATTAGAAGAAGGTAGAATATCTGATTTTGTTAACCCTTAATCAGACATCCTTCAGGGTACAAAAATTCTTTTGGAAACCAAAAATCCAGCTTAGAATAACTAATAGGGATAATAAGATCCATTCAAAGCTTGTTTACAATGAAAATATCTCATATTTAATAAACCAAAGTAATTTTTCTCAATCAAGGAAATTGAAATCAAGTCTTTGAAAACATCACATAATTAATGAGTTTTCTAAGTTTTAAGAGTTTTACCAAAGAGAGAATAGCTTGCATTTAGTGGGCTCATTTTATGCCTCTTGTCATTTGATTTGCTCTTTTGAGCATTTTTTGATTCTTTGATACACTTTTGTGTATATAGCATTCTTTTCAATTTTGGCTTCATTGGCCTCTTTCCTTTTTAACTTTTGCAAGCTAGAAATTCTTTAATATACTCTTAAAAAAAACTTAGTTGTGAGTATATCCTCCAAATATTAGAGAATAGGGGCTCTCTCTCTTACATAGGGAAGAACAATCCACAACACTAAATCAAAATCATGTGAAAAAATGCAATGGCAAGATTTCAAAAGCTTGAATGATAACTAAAAACTTTGGCTATTATGCATAAGATAAATTATTGTAGCAAGATAAGAAAAAGATCTTAATTAACAGGCTATTAGTTAAACCGAGTTTAGACTTTTGTTTTAGAGAAGAAAAATCATACCACTAAATAAAGTCTGAATGAGGGAAAACATCAACAGAAAACTCCCTTTAACCAATTTTGAAAAGCTAAATCACTATCTTCAAAAAAAAAAACTCCAAAATCTAAAAGTTTGAAAGGACTAATCATATGAAGGTCAAAATTAAAGAGCAACGTGTAAACAAAACAAAACAAAACAAATGAAAAATAAAGCAAACTAAAATCAATACAAATGGAGCACAAAAACTAGAAAAAAATAAAAAGACACACAAAACTAATGTTTCAAGCACGTGATAAAGCAGCGAGTTTAAGCAATTTTTGAGCTGCAAGCCTCCTTATGTCCAGTTATCCTATGCTCCCATGAGGGCTTTGGTGAGAGCACACCTGCAAAACTCAACAACAGTCAGATTTAGGAACCCAAACAGGTTTGGGATCCTTCTTAGAAAAAGTAGAATGTAATACAGGTAAGGTATGCTGTGAATCATGCATTTTAGGTCTCCGCACCCAATGAGTACTACGATGAACGGTGCAAGTGTGTGAGATCTGTCCTAGCATGCCACATGAGAAACATCTAATTCCAGGAAAGGGATTTCTTAGATGATTTGAGTTATAATGCCTCTTCCTAGGTTTTGGCTTAAGATCAACAGTGGAAGTCATCCGATCATTTTGAATCCTCAAATTTGTTCTCTTTAAGGCATCAATCTCAATCCTAAAATTTTTCTCAACATCTTTAGATTTCTTAAGATCAAAACTAAGTGAGGTGTGTGAAACTTTTAATGCATTATGTTCATCAATTAATTCCAAATGCTTTTTGTTCAACTCATCAAATTCATCAAGAAGAGCCATGTGATTTGAATCAATCGTTGCATGGTCTTTGAGAAACACTTCATGCTCTTTTTGTAGATTTGAATGTTCTAATTTTAGGCTAGCATGAGTTTTCTTAAGTTTTTTGTATGATGCATGAATTTTTTCACAAATTTCAAACAATTCATCATAGGTTGGTTTACATACCTCTTCTTCATCACTTTGATTTTCTCCCATGAAACACAAATTCGTAGTCTCTTCCTCTGGTTCAGTCTCAGAGGAATCAGTACCAGATTCTGCCCAAAATCCTCTTTGGATTTTCTTCTTGTCCTTCCTTGACTTGGCTTTCTCCTCACCTTTTTCCTTTTCTTTGCTTGATTGATCTTGAAGTGTAGGGCAATCGGCTCTCACATGTCCAGGTTTCCTGCATTCAAAACAAACAACATCAGAAGATCCTTTAACATATTTGTGATCCTTACCTTTCCCCCAATTTTGATGATGCCTATGTTTCTTCCTTAGAAAGCTTTTGAATTGCCTTGTGATGAAGGCAATTTCATCGCTTTCAGACCCGGAAGATTCAGAATCCAATTTGTGCGCCTTCAGTGCGATTGTTTTCTCCTTTTTCTTCTCACCTGCATCAAGATTTCTTTGATTCACACCTTGCTCGTAAGCAATGAGTGAGCCAAGTAAGTTATCAATGGAATAAGTATTCAAATCTTTTGATTCAGTGATTGCAGTTATTTTTGCATCATAAGACGAAGGCAAGCATCTCAAAATCTTGTTAACTTTTTCATAATTCGAAAGCTCTTTTCCTAGTGCATGCAATGAAGTAACAATCTGAGTAAACCTAGTGTACATGTCAGAAATCGATTCATGAGGTTTCATACGAAAAAGTTCGTAGTCATGCAAGAGAAAGTTCAAACGGGATTGCTTAACTTCATTAGTACCTTCATAGGTGATGCATAATTTATCCCAAATCTCTTTACCAGTTTTGCAATTTGAAACACGCATGTAATCTTCAGATTTCAAAGCACAGAAAAAATAGTTCAAACATTTTGCATTTAACTGAGCCAAATCACGTTCATCGAAAGTCCATTCAGTAAAAGCAACTTCAGTTTTAGTACCATTAATTTCACGAGAAGGTGGAGAATAACCTTCTTGAATAAGCATCCACATGCGATAATCAGTAGATTGTAAAAACATTGACATGCGGGTTTTCCAAAAATCAAAAGGTAAGTTGTCAAATAGAGGAGGTCGTGTAATCGAATAACCTTCAGTAGTGTTTCTATTTCCTACGTTAGCCATGGATCAAATTCAAAAAGTTTTCAAACTTAATTTTTTGAATCCCGCTCTGATACCACTTGAAAGTTCGTTCGGGATGTTAAGCCCTATGAACTTAGTCCCAAGCTAACCAAGAGGGGGGGGGGGTGAATTGTTATTTTAAAAAATTCTTAAGACAAAGGAATAAATTCACAAACCAAATCACACCACAAAACCAAATGCGGAATTTAAAAGTGCGGAAGCATAAATAAGAACACAAGATTTATAGTGGTTCGGTCAACTCGACCTACGTCCACTCCTTGGAGGCACCCTCCAAGTATTGCACTACAAAACTTGACTCTCCTTTAGCCCCCACAGCTAGGCGGAGAAGCCCTCACAAGAAACTCCTTTTTGCCACCCCGGCAAGGCAGAGAACCTACCTCCTTTTGCTTCCTCCTGAAGCTGGCAGAGAACCATAACCAAAAGCAAAACGCCTTACCTCTACCGACCCTTCCACGGACGAGAAACTCCAGACGAAAGACAAGCAGAGCGATCCTTGAGCAACCCTTGTGAATCCCCTCACAAGCTCCCCCTCACAAGATCCTCTCTCTCTCCCTCTCTCTCTTTCTCTCCTCAAGGTCTTCTCAGGTCAAGGCAGCAGCCAAAGGTCACTTAAAAACGTTGAAGAAGAGCTCTTTAAATAGAAGAGCTCAAGAGGAGCTCATTAATTGCAAGTAGCCGACTTTATCGTCCAGGCCGATATGGACATTGGCCTGGCCGATTAGTTCAAATCAAGGAAGATCGGCCAGAGCACAGCCCTGGGAACAGTCCTGGATGATTGAAATTTGGCTTGATCGTCCAGGCCAATCTCACAATCGTCCTGGCCGATTAGTTCAAATCAGAGGTAAATCGTCCTGAGCACAGCCCTGGGAACAGTCCTGTCCGATTGAAATTTGGCTTGATCGTCCAGGCCGAACTCACGACCGTCCTGGCCGATATGATCGTATCAATCATCCTTAATTACTCCCTTGATTTCCTGATCAATTAAGGCATAATTTGGTAATTTCGTCCAGGCCGATCCTGGAATCGTCCTGGACGATAATTTAAAATTCAGTATGCCTAAACTGTCTAAGGCGGCTATCTCTTTCTATTTTGAGCTTATCGTCCTGTCCGATACACGTATCGTCCAGGCCGATATGTTAATGTCGGCTGCCTTAATTAAGAATCCTTAATTAGACTTTCTGTTTTAAGCGGATCGTCCCGGACGATATAAAGATCGGCCGGGCCGATGTGGGCAAAAATAGAAATTCTAAGCCTCTAAAGTGTGTGTGTGAAGGGTTACTTAGCATCAGTCTTTTTGATTATTACAAGTAGACTCAAAAGGTGAAAAATAAAATTACAGACTGACTCAACCCTAAACCTACGCGATCCTGGACTTGGCTTCCTCTTGATCGTCCGATCTTCGATTCCTGAAAAGTTAGAAGCAACAAGTAGTCCAAGAGAGATAGTGTTTGTCAATCATCAAAATATAAGCCATGAAAAAGGTTTGCAACAGGGACATGATACCAAAGTTTGTGGAGAGGTGAAAGAAAAAACTGAATTGAATTCTGATATTTCTCTTCCCTTTAATGAGGCTAAGGCACAGGCGGCTAAATCAATTGCTCTAAAAAATGTGGCTGTTGAAGGAATAAAAGAAAATCCCTAGATCACTGTGAGTCATGGTAGAAGAAAGTTCAAAAAAAACTTGAGAAACAAGAGGTCTTTTAGTGTTAAAAACTCTATTCCCATGAAGAAGGTTTTTGTGCCAAAAATTGTTGTTTCAAATTCGAATAAGGTTGGGGAGCTGGCTTCAGATCATAGAGAAGCTAATGAATTCCTTGGTATCCCAGAAGTGAAGAAAACAGATAATTCTGCTATTATTTCAACATAAGCTGAAGGTGTTATAGAAACAATTGTGGAAGTCAAGGATAGTGTTGCAACTCCCAACAAGTTTTTTGTCTTAACAGACTTGGAAGATATTAAGGAGAAGGAGACTGAAGCTATTAAGGTGCATGAAAATGAAGGCTTCGAGGAGGGAGAGATTCGGGAATCAGCTCCAGTAACCAGAGAAGGCCCAAATCTGCATTCTGCTGATTCTCAAATTATTGTCAAGACTTGTCCCGAGTCCACTTCATGTGAAAAAGGTATTCATTCTAATGAGAAGAAATCCAAGTGAAATAACTCAAATCTATGGGATCGGGTAATGTCATCCCTCATAATAGGAAGGGGGGAAGTGAAAAAACTAAAAAGGTGAGGGGTGTGAACCCCATTACCAAACAATGACTTCCTTATTATTTTGGAATTGTAGAGGGGCCAAAAAAATGGAGGCTGCCCTCTACCTTAAGGAGATTATTAAAGACCATAAGGTGTTCTTTATTGGTTTGTTAGAAACAAAAATCAATTCTCTTGATAATAACCATCTGTTGAAGTTATTGGGTAGAAATTGGGATTTTTTCTCTGTTCCAGCAACGGGCTTATCTGGTGGTTTAATGGTGCTGTGGAGAATTGATCTAGCTGACTTTGTGGTGAAGGAAGCTACATCTCAAATGATTTTGGGAAATTTGATTTTTCACGGTAAAGGAAACTGGATGGTGGCATCAGTTTATGGCAGCACAGTTAAGCAGCTAAGGAGAGACCTGTGGAAAGATCTGGAAAAGCATTGTTCTAATAATCTTCCAATAATTTTTGGAGGAGACTTCAATTGTGTTTTATCACAAGAGGAGAAACGAGGTGGAAAGAAGTTTTGCCTTGATCAAGGCTCGAAGGATTTCAGAAGTTTTATGATTGCCAATGATTTACATGAACTTAAGTCCATGGGTTCTAAGTTCACTTGGTGTAAAACCAAGAATGGCAATGCTCGTATATTGGAGAGGCTTGATAGGTGTTTAATCAATTCATCAGCTTTAAACTTGTTACAAATTGCATTTGTTAAGCACTTATCTCGCATAGCTTTGGATCATTGCCCTTTACTGCTGAATATCTACAAGCCAATTGAGAAGATGCAAAAAGATATTCGTTATGAAGAAACCTAGGCTACTTATTACGGGGCGACGGCTTTGGTAAAGAACTTATGGAACAAGAAAAGTTTGGCTGATCCACAAGCTTCCTTTAATCTGAAATTGAGAAGAACTCTTAGGGGATTATTCTATTGGAGCAAGGCAAAGTTCCTAGAGCTTAATTCCCTTAGAGATAGATTAAAGTTTGAAATTCAGGAAATTCAAAAAGAAGAAGACGAGGGTTGGATTTCTTTTGAAAAACTTCAGATTTTGAGATCTAAAATCAATGATCTCAATATCACTTTAGCTAGACTTAACACTTGGTGGAGACAAAGAGCTAAAGTGAAATGGATGGATGAAGGTGATTGTAATTCTTCCTTTTTACATGCATTTGCCAATGCTAGAAGGAACTCCAATTGGATTAATCATATCAAGACTAAGGAGGGGATTATCTATGAAGATGTGAATGTTATCCAAAACACTTTTTCAGAATTTTACAATCTAAAGTGGCAGTATAGGGAATGTTCACTAGAGAATTGGCTGAACACAACAAGGACCATTGGCAATCTGGACAGTAATTTTCTCATGACAGATTTCACTAAAGAAGAACTTAGGAAGGTTATCAAAAGCTCAGCTAGAGGCATATCTCCTGGATTGGATGGTTCTTCATTCTCTTTCTTTAAAGACTTTTGGGATACAGTTGAAGATGATGTGTGGACAGCAGTGAATCACTTCTTTTTACATGGTACTATGGATCAGGCTTGGAAAGAGACTTTGATTGTTTTGATTCCAAAAATCAAAAATCCTCTGGAGCCGTCTCATTACCGTCCTATAAGTTTATGTATGACCATTTATAAAATTGTAGCTAAAATGTTGTTAAGCAGATTGGAGAAAATTATCCCTAAACTCATCACGGTTGACCAAGCAGCTTTTATTAAAGGTCGATCTCTAGCAGATCATGTCCTCATTGCTCATGAAGTTTTCAACAAATTCAGGTGGTCCAAGTCTAAAAAAGGGATGCTAGCAGTCAAACTTGATATGGAACAGGCCTATGACAGTATGGCTTGGCAAACACTCAGGCAAGTTCTTATTCGATTTAACTTTCCCACTAAATTTATGGAGCTTTTATTGAGTTGTGTTTTTGATCCAAAATACTGCATTTTGGTTAATGACAAGAAGACTAATTGGATTGAAGGGAAATGTGGATTTAGGCAAGGTTGCCCCTTATCTCCATTTCTTTTCATTTTATGTGCTCAAATTTTTTCGGATGCTCTATCCTTGAGAAGGAAGGGGAAAGGAATTTCTATTTCCACTTCAGGACCGAAGATCTCTCATCTGCTCTATGCGGATGATATTCTTATTTTTGAGGAGGCAAAGATGAAAGAGTTGAAAGAATTGAAGGACATTATTTGCAACTATTGTAGCTGGACGGGACAGAAAGTTAATTCTGCTAAATCTATGATTCTTTTTGCTAAAAATACAAAAAAGAAGACCCAAGATAAAGTTGTCAACATTATTAAATTCAATGTGGTCAAGGAGATGAACTATCTTGGGATTAAAATGACCTTAAGAAGAATGGTAGCATCTAATTTTCAACCTTTGTTGGAAGCTGCAGCTAATATATTAAATACTTGGGGAAAAAACTGCATCTCTTTGGACGGTAAAATGATTCTTGCCAAATCAGCTTTCCTTTCTTTGCCACTTTTTCTGTCTACTCTTTCTCTGGTCCCTGCTAGCATCTTGAAGCAGTTTGACAAAATGTGTAGAAGTTTTATCTGGAGCAAAAAGGAAGCTTTTGCCGGTCTTCATTATGCCTCATGGGATCTTCTTTGCAAACCAAAAATTGAAGGGGGGAGAGGCTTATTTTCTGCTTCCATGATGGTTGGTCCCTTAAGAGCAAAGTTTGCTTGGAATTTTCTAACAAATCATAATTCCCTGTTAAATACCATTATCAAAGCAAAATATGGTAAAGATATATGGTATGGAAGGTTGAAGAGTGGTTTTTCTCCTTCTTGGAAAATCATTTTGATGGGGGCTAAATTTCTCAAGAATATCATTAAATGGGAGGTTGCTAATGGCTGTTCTATCAATTGGATCCATGACTCTTGGATTTTAGATAAAAGTTTGGCATCTTGGCCGACTTTTATTAACATACATAAAAATCATGAAGACCATCTTGACTCTTTTATTACCAATGGAAATTGTGATACTACTAAATTGGAAGCTTATTTCGGTGAGCATCTTATTAATACCATTCTTGAAATCCCTATCAAGATTAATTTGATTCATGATTCTGTTGTCTTGAAGAACAAAATTTCTGGGAAATCCATCACGGCTTTGGCTTATGATGCTGTTTTAGACCATGAAGAGGAGGTGAATAATTGGGAGTGGCTTAAAAAGTTTAAATTGAAACCAAAAATAGAATTCTTTTGGTGGAGACTTCGGCATAATGCAATTCCTTCCAAAGCTTTCTTGTTCAATAGGAAACTCTGTGATTGTGCGGGTTGTCCTAGAGGTTGTAAAGAAAATGAAGATATCAACCACAGAATTGGGAGATGCTCCAAGATGATAAAAGTTACTAATATTCTGAGAAGTTGGGGTTTTAACATCCCAGTTTTCCAATGTTTTGAAGATTGCCGGAACAGCCTAAAACATGAGATGGGGAAAGATTTGCTTTCAGGTAACATCCTTTGCAACACAGTCTTTTTAGTTTGGAAAAGCAGGTGTATGCTCGTTCATGGAAAGGGAGAAAATTCTGACTTCATCATAGCTGCCAATGCTATCTCCTTTGCATTGAGAACTAATTTTATTATAACCCGAAAGGAACACTGGGATGCTAACCAGCTCAGGCTGAATTCAACTTGGCATCCTCCTCCCTCCGGATGGGATAAAATTAATATTGATGCTGCTCTTAAAAGAAACCACTTGGCGGGAATTGGTGGAGTAATCCGTGATGACAAAGGGAGGTTCTTATTAGTTATGATTTTTATTGGAGGTTTGACATTTTTATAAAATATTAGATTTTGTTTTGAGTCATTAGCATTTAAGTTTTATTGATTTGATATTTCCTATAATTAGTTATGATTTTTTGAATTTTGTTTATGGACTTAATTTCCTAAAAAAATTTTAATTATGGGGGTTTAATATTTTAGATCCAAATTAACTCTAATTAACATGAAATCTCCCCCAAAGGTCAGGAATGACCTAAAGGGGATAATTTCAAGTGTTTAAATTTTTTTTGGAATTTTTAAATATTTTTTAAATTAATTAATAGTATTACTATTGATTTAACTTAAAATTATATTTATGATGGAATTGAATTTTATCTGATAGTGCTTTGATTTCTCATAGGTTAGTGGTTTTATTAAGGTCAATTAAGGTCCTTACATAGATTTTTTT
The DNA here is from genome assembly GCA_022539455.1 of Dendrobium nobile. Taxonomy (NCBI): domain Eukaryota; kingdom Viridiplantae; phylum Streptophyta; class Magnoliopsida; order Asparagales; family Orchidaceae; genus Dendrobium; species Dendrobium nobile. The sequence continues at coordinate 16,420,905 of CM039725.1, forward strand.
TTAATAAGAAATTTTAATGAATTATTTAGTGTTCTAGGTTAATTCTAGAGAAGAATTTTGAAGATCCTAATTAGTGGACCAAATAGACAAAAAATCCAATGGAATCTGGGCCATGAGATCACCTGATATCAAGACCCAAACACACTAAATTTGAACCCAAATGGAGTTCTCTAAGGTGGCTAACAAAGCGACCTAAGGTGATCTCTAAGTCACCTTAGAAAAATCCTTGGGAGCTATCCTAGGGTTGGATTGGGGCAAAATTAGTGGCTGTAAACTCCCAATTCTAATCATCACCATCACACCAAAATAAAATTCCTAATTCTCACTAGAGAGATCATGGTTTAAATTTGAATTTATGGGTTAAACAATGACCCTTGAATCCAATTTTGCAAGAAAACGCCCTTAAACACCTTAATTAGAGGAGAGATAGTTTTGAAATGTTAGGGACATGTCCAAATTCACTCTCCCAAAGTCCCAATCCCTTGTGACTTCAAATTAATAAACAAATGCAATAATAGATTTAACATTCAAACGAAAATTAAACTTTACAAAAATACAATTAGAGATTGGGACCATAGAGCTTTTGCAGATCTCCCTACGATCTTTCCAATCATCCTAAGAACACCTATTTTAGCCAAGTGTGTAAAAAGATATAATTTTTGGAAGTTTACCATGATTTTTTATGAAATTAAGTCCTTAATTTCCCAATCATCTGGTGCTTTACACGCGACGCTCTCCGATTGGCGATATAATCATTAGGAACTGACTACATAATGGTTGGATCAACTTACACTTTCTAATAGTGTTCTTATCATTCCCAAGAGGGAGAAAACAAATGTTATCTCCTCTACACCCTGTCAAAGCATATATGATGAGAAAGGGAAAGCACTCGATGAAGATGAAGGTGGTTGGGAGACCTTTATCTCAAAAAAAACTAAACAAATTATGAATGTCCTATTTGCGATTGAAAGCATTCATCGACAAAGTGCATTAGAATTAGAAATTGATCCAAAACTCCTTTCTTTAAAGAATCTAGTGGTAGGGGGCATAGTTCAAGTAAAAAAGAAATCTTTGAAATATTTTAAAGACAAAAAAGGAAAGCATAAGCCTAGATGAAAATATCAGAAAGAAAAGAAGAAGAAATTAACAAGATAGAAAATTGTCATTCAAAAATATATCGACTCCATTAATGAATATCAATAACCGTCAAGGCGTCCTGTTAAGTTAAAGGAATATATGGTAGATTTATTTCTTGACTCAGAGTCAGAAAAGGAATAGTGTATTACAATTGATACTTGATAAGTTATAAATAAATAAGGTGGAAGGGTTGCTAGAGGATGCAATGCACCTCTTGCTATCTATAAAGCTGATGTGAAAATGCCTTCTAAGAAAGTACATCATACACCAACACCTTTTACTAAATCTGATGAAGAATTATATTTTTCAGATGAAGAAAGTGTTTACAAGGGTAAGAAGATCCCTAAAGAAACATGTCCAAAACTCGGATGCAGCTCAGATTCTAAGGAGGTCGAAGATATAGAGATTTCAAAGAATTCTCAAGCTGATGTTAGTTCATTTTTAGAGGTGACACAAGTCCAACCGAGAAGTGAAAAGCAGGTTCCTCCACCTTAAAAGAAAGCAAAGGATAAGGAGAAGAATATTCAGCTCAACAAAGGTGCTATTACAAAAGAATCTCTTAAACCCAAGGTTGTTAGTACAAATATAGATTAAAATATATTATCCCATCTCCATAAAATACCTGCACTGCTGAGTTTCTACGACACTCTTCTTATGTCTAAGAAGCTTCGAGAAACACTCATCAAAGCTTTGTAAAATCCTTAACAGAACGATGCATTATTTGCCGAGAAAAATTTGAAAGAACCTTTGTATACGCATAATACTACTACAATCACTTTCTATAATAGTAATTTGCTCCTAGGAACTACAGATCATAATTGACCATCATATGTTTATGTGGAGAATAAAAAAATTGAAATAAACAGAATTTTGATCCATCCAAGTTCCTCTGTTGATATAATGAACCTCAAAATGCTTAAAGGATTGGCCATGGATGTCCAGTATCTGAATAGAAGTATGGTGTTTCTATAAAGATTTAATGAACAAGGGAAAAGAACCTGGGAATCTTTGGTCTTGCCTCGCCTCTAAACTTTGGGAAATTTAATATAGATGCAACATTTAACATCATTGATTCCAATATATCATACAAATCACTTTTTGGAAGACCATGGCTTTAAGAGTATGGTATAGTGCCCTAAACACTTCATTAATGTATAAAATACATTTGAGATAATGAAAAATATTGCATTGATGGGGATGAACAACCATTCTTTGTGCACAAAGTCAAAATCTATAGTGATGTCAAGTACTTTATAGCTCAAAAGTCAAATGGCAGTGAAATTCTAAGAATTCAGGCTTTTACACTGGATAACAAAAGGTTGAAAGATAAAGACAAGAATAAATCAAATCAAATTTGCTCAGTGCCTCATCTCAGTAGTGATACCAAAAAGGATTATATCTCCATAACTTTTAAGCCCCTGATCAAAGGAAAAAGAAAGAATGATTTATCAACTATCCCTTTTGATTACAAAGCTAATCACATAAATAAGGTATGATGTTCAAGCAAGCTGACCATTGAAGGAGAAGAAGAATTCTTGTATCAACCTATGGGTACTATAGAATCTGAGGAGGAAGGGCACAAATGACCCAATTCTATATCTAAGAAATTATAGAAAGTATCAATTTCAATGATAAGGATGTATGAAGATCACATATCTATAGATATCATCAAAATAGTACCTATGTCGGCAACAGATTCCAAAATATTGACTACCTTGCCAAATACAAATATAAAAATATTAAAAACTTTTTATGTTCCCCCTAAAAGAGGTCTCAATGAATGTGGAATCATTTTCTATAAATCAAGAGTAATACCACATCATGTTATTCATAAAATAGAAAATAAAGATGAGTGGGATTATGAAGATATTTAGATTATTATTCCTCAATACCCTTCACCCATTATGAGAAAGCTAATAGAAAGAAGAATCTTCTTCATGCAAACATGTAAACAAGCTCGTTACTTCAGAAAGCTTTGGCATAACGAACTAGCACAAAAGCCTATTGGCAATGGTTTGTCTACAACATGGGGTCTTGGATATGCTTGAAATTCATATCTCACACGAGAGTATTCTATCATTATCTTAAGTGCCCTCAATATCCTTGTCTTACATATGCGACCTTCTATAATGTCACAGATAAGTTTGAGAGACTGTTAAAGTTTGAAAACTAAGTAGAATATCTCATTGTAAATTTGAAAGAAGCCCCAAAAGAGTTTGAAGAAGGTGGCCAAGATACCGTCAATGAGCTCAAAGGAATAAACTTGGGTACCAAAGAAGATCCGAAACCTATATTCCTCAACTCTAACCTCCCGTAAGACAAATTAAAGTAGCTAAAAATGTTACTTCTCAAAGACAAATACAGTTTCACATGAAACTACATTTAAATGCCTGGATTATCCCTAGAGGTGGCAGTGCATAAAATCTCTATCAGTACTAAAATACTGCCTATCAAGCATGCACCCAAGCATATATGACTTGAAATTGAAGAACATGTCATTGCTAAAACCAAGAAGCTTATTGAAGCTAGTTTTATTCTAGAAGAGAAGTATGCTAATTGGATAGCCAATATCATTCTAGTAAAGAAAAAGAATGATCAAATCATTGTTTGTATAGGATACTGGGATCTGAATAAAGCATGCCCAAAAATGATTTCCCATTACTTAATGCAGAGCTTGTGGTTGATTACACATCAAATAATGACATGTTCTCATTCATGGATGGATCATCGGTCTATAATCAAATCAAAATGGATTCGGATGATGAAAAACATACCTTATTCTAAACTCCTATTGGCATATATTGTTACAAGGTGATGCATTTCAGCTTGCAAAATCCTGGAGCTACCTACCAAAGAGCAATGACTCAAATCTTCAATGATCTAATTCATAAATATGTTGAATGTTATGTTGATGATTTAGATGTAAAAAGGAAAGATCAACATTAATATGTAAATGATTTTAAAATTGTATTCAAAAGGATTCTCAAATTTAATTTGAAAAGGAATCCGCTTAAATGCTCGTTTGGTGTGTCATACAGTAAATTTCTTAAATTTGTTGTACGTCATAGAGGGATAGAAATTGATCCGGATAAAATTTAAGCAATAGTGGAAATGCCACCTCTAAAAACTCTAAGACAACTTTGTTCATTACAAGTAAGATCGGCATATATACGAAGATTTATATCTAATTTCTCATGTAGATGCCAACCCTTTTCATGATTGATGAAGAAAGATACACCTTTTGTGTGAGACGATGCTTGTCAAGAGGCATTTAAAAGCATAAAGTAATATCTGTTAAATCGTCTGCTGATTCTGTATAGATTGTTAAACCTAAGCTATTATCTAAAGTCTAACCAAGAGGAGCGGTGAATTGATAATTTAAAAATTCTCTTGGATTTTTTAAATAGAAAATCGATTTTAAATTTTGTAGCAAGTTAATTAAGTTTCAAAATAAAAATTTTTAACCATAGTAAATAACTTATTGTAAATAAAATGCAAAAATTAGAAGACACAAGAATTTTTAGTGGTTCAGTCAAACACGACCTACATCCACTCCATGAAGACTCCCTCTTCAAGTATTGAACTATTACAAAAGTGTCTATCCTTTTGTCCCACAGCAAGGCACAGAAGCCTTTACAAAACCACTCTTTCACCAATCCCTGGTGCGGCAGAGGACCCTTGTCCTTCACACTCTTTAAGTGTCAGTAGAGAACCGTCATCCTTTCACACTCTTCAAGTGTCGGCAGAGTACCATCATCCTATCACACCATCCAAGTGTTATTAGAGTATCGTCATCTTTTAACACCATCAAAGTGTCTATAGAATACTAGATCTTCTCCATATATCTACTCACGAGCAACTAGAAAAAATAATAGTAGAGTAATCACCAAAATCATAAAGAGATCCTTCCTTTAAGTAATCTTGTTAATCCTTCACACTCCAATTACAAGAAATCTCTCTCAAACACTCTCTCTTTCAATTGCACCTTAGAAATCATGAAGATAAGACTTTTTCACATGTTGTAGTGGACCTTTTATATCAAATACATAAAAACCAGTCCAGAAAACAAAAATTTTCAATTTTGAGCATCCACGATCATATAATATGATCGTATGTTTGTACATACGAACAGTTCAAAAACTGTTGCGTATGAATATGTTGTGAATTGGTACGAATTCATTTCATACATGATGATCATCTAGTACTAACCTAGTTTGTTCAGTATGAAGAGTTAGAAAATTTTTCACTTTCTTCATGATGAAGAGGGACCCCACAATTTTGTACCCTAGATGGCATATGTATGATGACGACATCGTATGGCATGATTAGTTATGAAAATTTTCAAGTTCATCAGGATGAAAAGAGACCCATCCAATTCATACCCTGGATGACATACATATGATGATGACATCATACAATACGAACAGTTCAAAAAAATTTTCAAGTTTGTTTGGACGAAAAGGGACCCATCCAATTTGTACCCTGGATGACTTATGTTCGATGATGACATCGTAAGGTATAAACCATTCAAAAAATTTTAAATTTGTCTGGATGAAAAGGGACCCATCTATTTTATCCCCTAGATGCCATACGTATAATGGTGATATCGTATAGTACTATCCATACTTAAAAAGCATTTTTTGCTTCCTATTGTTTTTATTGCTTTAAGGGAAAATAATAGATCAAGTTTTCTTGTACAAGAGGATATCGTACAGTATGATCAGTTTAAAAATGTAGATTTTAAACTCTCACTCGGTGTGTGTGTGTGTGCACATTTACTCAATTATAATCACACTATCTCAGGCTTAATAAATTGGAAAATACATATTTTAATTACATTAACCGCTAAACTTATCTGATCTGAAGTTCTCATCAATCCGGAGTATGATTTCACTGAAATGTTAGTACACACAAATAGCAAAATAAATCTTCCAAAATATGTTAGGAGAAATAATAATCAAAGCAACAATATTTGGAATCATAAAAAACATACAAATTACAAGAATATCAACAATCAAGAACTAAGTAGCAACTATCTCAACAATCTCCGACTTTTTTATGATGGCAAAATAATTATTGTTTGAATAAAATTGAATACCCTAAACTTCTCCTTAACTCTCCCTAAATGAATAAACATGTGAATATAAGTCAATTCCTTTAAGAATAAACCATTTTTTTTGTAAATGACAAAACACAAAAGAAAAACAACAAACATAAAATCAAAATAACACTAACACACCAAAATAACACTAACACACCAAACAATAAAAACAAAACAATAAACACAAAGACAAAATAACAAACACGAAAATAAACAACACTAACACACCAAAACAATACTAACACATCAAAAAACAAAAACAAAATAACACTAACGCACCAAAACAACACTAATACACCAAACAATATTACTCCCCCTTTTAACAATAATAAAAGGGAAAATGAAGGGTGAAATTGAAGAAATCATATGAGAATCCTTAGTAATTGATATTTAAAGAGATGAAGATAGAATTACAATAACAAAGTTAACTAACATTGGATGAAAAAGAAAGATTCAAAACTTTTAAATTAAAATATAACTTAGATAAGAAAATTTAATCAAGTTCATGAAACATTCTAGACAACTAGATAAGGAGAATTATTGCAAAAGTGACAAAATGAAGATTAGTTAAATTATATTTTCAATATAAAGCATAATTGAACATTAAATTGATTTGAATTTGAAGATTAAATAATAGAGGAAAGAACAACTTCAATTGGTGACATTGCACATCTTTTCAAATATTTGTAGCATACTTTGTGCATATTTTTGTATTTGAACTAATTTTGTGCCTCTTTTCAATTTGTGAACAATTACACATTCTTTCAAAATTTTTACACATTGTACATTTCTTTTTTATACCTTTTTTTAAATTGAACTTTCAAAATTCAATAATCTAAATAATCAAATTTCTCTAATAATAAAAATAATTATATTGAAAGAGAAATAAAAAATAAGAAGACATCAAAATTGCAATAATAATATTTAAATTATGTTTGACTAAAAAGATCATGAGATTGATTGTCCTAACTTGATCAAGTTATAAGATAAATTAAATTTTGAAAAATTAGATTTCATAATGAAATGAATTTTGTATTGCAAGTTAATTTATAACACCTTTTAGATGAATTCAGATAGGATTATCATATAGGCACAATTTATATTTCATATAACGAACAAAATTAACTAATCAAAATAAGACATTTTTGTTAATATCAATTTAAAGATAAAATACATTGAAACACTTTAATATCAATTTTTCATAAAAATAAAAAAAGTACACAAAAGCCTAAACAAACAGAAGTGCACAAAACACTGAAATCATCATGAAGATCAACACATCTAGAGAGAACTGGATAACAGAATACAAAATAAGTACAACTAGAACTCTGAGGGGCCCTATTCTGAAGGAGGAGGCTGGTTGAAGATGAAAAATAGCTATTCATTATAACTACGTTAGTGATCACCACGTCGAACTGACTTCAGATCCAACCCATGTCTTACTGGTATTGTGTATCCTACTAGTTTAGGTAGTCTGAATTTGATCAAAGTGTTGATTAAAATGAATATCGAATTAGTAAAAACACTTGACCATCTCCCGAAATTCAGGTCCATGAGCAGGTGCAAGTGCTCCCCCTTCTTCCCCAATACTTCACTTGAATTATCATTCTTTCCAAAAAGTGCTCAAAAAGAAGCATCAGTGAAGAAGATTAGCATTTCAAGTGGAACCTCATGATGAATAATTTTGTACTACTTTTTAAGACAAAGGTCAATAGATGTCCAAGAGCAATATTTTTCTTCCTCCTATGAGAAACAAATCCAATTTCTAAAAGGTTAGGAATATAATCTAGAATGAGTTGGGCTTCATCTATTCAATGTCTAGTCATTATTAGATAAGTTACAATAGAAAGAAGAGGAGTAATATTTATGTGATCACCAGCCTTATGAATAATTGAAGTTCTAAGGACATGCTAGATGACCCTGGCAATTAGATTTAAAGTATAGCCCCTAGCCAAGTGACCAACTTATGCAACACCTCTAAAATTTATTTTTATTTCTGACCAATTAAAGTCAGATTTGGTTGTCATAGCGTGTAATCTAATTCCTTGGGTCCTTAGATGTAGAAATGTTCCTATATCTTCCTTAATGATTTTTACTCAATTATTTTGGACATAAGATCTTATCCTACTTTCATCCTCACTAAAACTCATGTTCGCTAAAAAGTAGTGCATGGTCTCCTTATGATATTCATGGACTAAAGTCAAGATATAGGAGAATTGAGTTGAAGCAAAAAGAGGCATCACTTGAAAATAGATATCCTCTTAAATTAGGAGTCTAGAGAGGGTGATTTTAGTACTGGAAAACCTATAATAAGAATCCTCATTTGATCTAGAAAGAAAGTTTTCATCTCTACCCCTAGACGACGAACCCTAAGAGACTCTACCGCACTTGATAGAACTTACCTTTTCTAAGATAAGAAGGATTGGAATAGGCTGTTCAAGTGAATTAAAATAAATTATAAAGCCTTCCTATTTAAAGAAAAATGTCAATTTTTATGTACCAAATGTTGCAGCTCAGGCTTCCGAGTTTATGATTTTGATGATAACAAATAAATTTATTAATCTGTTATTTCTACTAGTATTTGTAGTGCATATTTCTTTCTATGTTGACTAATATTTAAGGTACATCAAGCACCATTCTTTGAAGATTCAAGGCTCAAGATTGCATAGAATTGGTCGTATTAAATGAGTCTGTAATTTTCATTTATTGAGTCAAGTCTTGTAAAGATGTATGTTAGTTTGTGATCATGCACACACACAAAGGGAGCAAAAAATGATAATAAATATTTTAACTTTTTTGTTCATCGTACTGTACGATATTGTGTAATAAAAATAAATAAAAATATTTTTTTCTTGGAAAAAATTATTTTTGAATATAACTAATCATACCGTAAATCACCATATCGTACTGTACGATCTGTTAAAATTGAATTTGAAAAGTTGAATATTCATACTATACGATCATAATCGTACTATACTAACTGGATCGTACAGTACTAACAGGTTAATTTCTGCACATCGTATTGTACGATCTTACGATCGTACGGAATGATATTTGAAGGCTGAATTGAGTATTTATAGGGTTTTTTGAGCCCTCTATTTAAGCACTCTTATAAGACTTTTTAAGAGTCTTGTGGCAGCCATTGTAGCTTCATTTTTCTTAGAGAAAACTTGAAGAGAGGACTTGAAAGGGAGAGAAGAAAGGGTGGAGTTTGAGAGAGGGAGAAGAACCTTGGAGAGGGTTTCAAGGGAGTGTGAAGGAGAGTTCACAAGGTTGCTCCAGCAAGCTTGCACTTCAGTACCACCGGATTCAAGGTTCGTCTTGAAGTAAGTTTTGGGAAGAAGAAGATCTCATTGGTGTCAAAGGACCCGGCTCCTCCACCGCACCAGGAAAGGTGGAAGTGATTGTGTAAGGGCTTCTTCGCCTTGCTGTGGGGGCTAAAGGAGAATCACTAAAGGTTTAGTGTAATACTCGGAGGTTGCCTCTAGGGAGTGGACGTAGGTCATGGTTTGACCGAACCACTATAAATTGGTGTGTTCTTTTCTTTATTTTTCTGCACTTTATTTCCACATTTATTTTTATTGTGATTAATTTCATGGATGAAATTGATTATCTATCATTTTATTGTGAATTAAATTCGCTTCTGCATAAAGTCATAAAAAGATATTTATTTTCATTAAAGAAGTTTTTAATCATCTAATTCACCTCCTCTTGGTGCATCTAGTAATTTCACCAAAATTGATTCGTATTATATAATAGTTGGTTCGTATGTGACAAAAATAATTTTGTATGGAAAAATGAATACGTTCAAATTGAAATGACTTTTTATAATCATGCAAGTTTTGAAGCATCCTTTTGTATAAGTTTTTTTACCACACGATCATACAGATGAAGATGTGTTTTTCTGAGATGATCAGTTATTTAAGATCATTTTAATGACGGTTAGGTTTATCCCCCACATCAAATGACATGTGGTTCATATGTATGAATTAAAGTTTCATATATACGATCAGTTATAATAACTGATTCTGCCCAAATAAACGTCTATATGCATACATACAAATTAATACAAATCATTCGGGATGATATAAATATCATACAATATGATTTGTATTAGAAAATGAAAACTTTATTCATTCAGTCGAAAATAATAATTGGCATGCTATAGAATTCGTACGGGACAAAAATACATTTGACAGTACGAATATAACACTTAGAAAAAATTAGTACAAACGTTCAAAAACAAGAAATTTGATGTATAAAAACATGTCAAAATCACATAAAATATAAAACAGAATAAAAATTAAAAAATACACACATAAACAAAAAAAGGAAAATAAATTAAAACATATAAAGTTTGCAGAGGATTTTGTTTAAGCATTAAGATCGATACCTAGCCTTATTTTTAATGTGCTAAAAGTATCAAAAGCTAGTGGTTTTGTAAAAATGTTTGTAAGTTTATTTTCTGTAGAAACATGGTTCAATTTAATTTTTCCTTTGGATACATGATCTCTATCAAAATAATGCCTTATATTTATATGTTTGGTTCTAGAATATTGAATAGGAATTTTTGAAATGCAAATGTCACTAGTGTTATCATAATAAATTTGAATTATGCCTATTATAAATCCTAAATCAATCAAATATTATTTCAACCAAAGAACTTCTGCCACACAACTTACAAAGCCAATATATTCAGCTTCAGCATTGGATAGGGCTACCAAATTCTATTTTCTACAGGACAAAGAAACAAAGGAATTTTCTATAAATTGATAAGTTCTATATGTACTCTTTCGATCAAACCTATAACCTGTAAAGTCTGAATCTGAATATCCAATAATTTTAATTTAAGAGCTAAACTTAGGATACTAAATCCTTAAGTACTGAGTTCCCATGAGATATCTCAAAATCCTTTTTACTGCTATCAAATATGTTGTGAATATGAGATTATGGATTAGATTTTTTATGATAGCAAACATTCATATTTTTTCTACAACTGATTTGCCTACTAATTTTTTAGGACCACAAGATCGAATGCAATTCAAGCCAGCTCAAGATCAGGTAGATTTAGGTTGAGTCAAGTCTGTATTTTTTCCATTCTTGAGTTAATTGTAAAAGTGATTCCTGATGCTAAGTAACCTTGCACACACACACTTGAGGGGTTTTTTGAGTTTTTAGTTTTGAGTATGTTGGCCTGGATGATGTTCATATCGGCCAGGCTGATCTATCTAAAAATAGAAATCCTAATTAGGGCATCCTGGTTAAGCATACATTATTAAGAAAATCATCCTGGATGATCCTTATATTAGCAAGGATGATAGGCTCAAATCAGAAAGAATCAGTCGCCATGAATAATTTAGGTATTCTTTATTTTAAAACATCGGCTAGGATGAACTCAACATCGGACTAGATGATGTAGCATAATAATGCCTAAATTAATTTGGCAATTATGGAATGCAATTAAAGCTGATTGATACAATCACATCGGCTAGGCCGATCGCAGAATCGGTCGGGATGATGTCCTAGTTAATTGACATCAGCCAGACTCTATTTAGAGCAATGTTCAGGATGATTGTACTCGGATTTAAACTAATCGATTGGATAATATTGTATCAGACTGGACGATGTAACAAATTTTCTTCTAATTGTCCTAAATTGTCCCAGCTGATTAAGCTTATTTTGTACTGATCAACTAGGATGATATTGATATCGTCCTGGATGATAAAGATAATTCTTAAAATTCTATTTAAAGGACCTAAATTTTCTCATGCTTAAGACCTTGAGTGCTGCTGTCTTGACCTGAGAGAGCCTTGGGAGAGGGAGGGAGAGAGAGAGAGAGAGAGAGAGAGAGAGAGAGAGAGAGAGGAATTTGTGAGGGGGAGTTTGTGAGAGGGATCACAATTGTTGCTCCAAGTAATATTCCAACTCATTGTCTCTGTTCTTTGTCCTTCGTCCTTGGGTGCTCTTGGGAGGTCTACAACAAAAGGTCTGGGTTCTCTGCCCGCTTTAGGAGAAAGCAAAAGGAGTTGATTCTCTACTGCACTGGGGTTAGTGAAAAGGAGTCTATTGTAAAGGCTTCTCCACCTAGCTAATGGAGCTAAAAGAGAGGCAATTAATTAGTGCAATACTCAGAGGATGCCTCCAAGGAGTGGACATAGGTCAAGGATTACCCGAGCCACTATAAATTAGGTTTGATCTTTCTTTGTTTTGCTTCGGTGTTTATTTGTTTTTGCACTATGATTTCTGTGGTGATTTTGGTTTATAATTATTCTGCTTTACCTAAGAAAAATTTTTAAAACACTAATTCATCCCCCCTCTTGGTTAGCCTCGAGCTAATTCTTATGGGCTTAACATCCCTAATGAACTTTCAAGTGGTATCAATGCGGGATTTATAAAAACTAAGTTTGAAAACTTTTTGAATTTTAATCCATGGCTAACAAAGGAAATAGTAATACTGTAGAAGGGTATTCTATTACCCGACCACTTTTGTTTGAGAATATTCCTTTTGATTTTTGGTAAACTCGCATGTCTACATTTTTACAATCAATTAATTATCGCATGTGGATGCTTGTAAAGGATGGTTATGCACGTTCAAATGGAAAATTGAATGGCGTTACAATTCCACTTCCTTTTACTAAATGGACTCTAGATAATAGGAATTTAGCACAATTAAATACAAAATGTTTGAACTTTTTTTTGTGCTTTAAAATCAAAAGATTACATGTGTGTTTCCACTTGCACTACTGGTAAAGAAATTTAAGATAAATTGTGTATCACCTATGAAGGTACTAATGAACTCAAGCAATCATGTTTGATTTTTTTCTTGCATGATTAAGAACTTTTTCAAATGAAATCTTCTGAATAGATTTCAGAAATATATACAAGATTTACTCAGATTGTTACTTCACTGCATGCATTAGGAAGAGAACTTTGTAACTATAAAAAAGTAAACAAAATTTTAAGATGTTTGCCTTCCTCTTTTGATGCAAAAATTACTCCAATATCAGAATATAAAGATTTAAGTATATGTTCGATCGATAACTCAGTTGGTTCACTCATTGCTTACGAGTAAGGGGTGAACCAAAGAAATCTTGATACATGTGAAAGGAAGAAGGAGAAAATAGTGGCACATAAGGCGAACGATTCAGACACTACTCTTTCGGGTCTGAAAGTGATGATGTTGCTTTAATTATAAGGTAATTTAAGAGCTTTCTAAGGAAGAAGCACAAGAATCATCAAAAGTGGAATAAAGGTATGGGTAGCAAAAATATGAAGAATTCTAATGATATAATTTGGTTTGAATGCTGGAAGCCTTGGCACGTTAAAGCTGATTATCCTATGCGTAAGGCAGACCCAAGTAAGGAGAAGGGTGAGGAGAAACCAAACTTCAAAAAGGACAAAAGCAAGAAGCGATTACAGAAGACATTATGGGTGAAATCTGCATCAGATTCCTTTGAAACTGAACATGAGGAGGAAACAACAAACTTGTGCTTAATGGCATACAATAATCTTGGTCAAAGTGATCAAGAATAAGTATATGAACTAACCTTTGAGCAACTCCTTGAAGTTTCTAAAAAAATGCATACATCATATAGGAAACTTAAGAAAACTCATGCTAGCTTAAAATTAAAATTTTTTAATTTACAAATATAGCATGAAATTCTTCTCAAAGATTATTCAAAAATTGATTCAAATTACATGGATTTACTTGATGAGTTTGATGTATTAAACAAAAAGCATGCCGAGTTATCTGATTTTCATGATTCTTTAAAATTTTCCCATTCTGAGTAAAAATAATAATATAAAATATTAAAAATTTAAAAACCTTTGAAAATGAAAAATCTTAATTTCATGCATCATATAAAAAGCATCACCACAGGAGTAGATTAGTGCATCCATTTCCTAGAGTCAGATGTTTTTCAAGTTGCATGCTAGGACACATAGCACACACTTGAACCATTCACCATAGCTCAAATTTGGTATGAAGACCAAAGTTACATGATCCACAACATGCATTGCATTCTACTTTTCATAAGAAAGAACCTAAACATGTTTGGGTTCCTAAATCTGACATTTGATAATTTTGTAGGCAAGCTCTCATAAAAGGCCTCGTGAGAGTATGTTGTACATGGATAGCGGATGCTCTCGATATATGATTGGCGATGCCAATCAATTCAAATTGCTGGAGATTAGGACAGGAAGCAAGGTAACTCTTAGAGACAACACCACCAGGAAGGTGGTAGGCTCAGGTATAAATGGTAATTCCAAGAACCTTTTGATGGCAAATTTTTTGCTTTACATGGACTAAAACACAACTTGCTCAGCATCAGTCAGCTTTATGATAAGGGCTTTATCATAAAAGTTTTGGCAAATTCATGCACTTTGAGCTTAAATAATAACACTATTTTGTAGGGAAAGTGGATCAACATCGTTTATATGCTTGATTTAAATAACATTTAATGTGCCACTTCTATTTGCTTAAAAATTGCTATTGATAATTCATGATTGTGGCACAGGAGCTTATGTCATGCCAGTATGAAAACCCTTAGGAAAGTAACCAGAAAGACCTAGTTAAAGGTGTCCCCAAGCTTAAGTTTTCAAAAGACTACCTTTGGGATCCCTGCCAATTAGGAAAGCAAATCCACTGCACTTTTCACTCTATTAAGGACATTAGCACCTCTAAACCTTTAGAAGTCCTTCACATGGATTTGTTTGGACCTGTTAGCACTGCCATCTTGGGAGGGAAAGTCTATGGTTTTATGATTGTCGATGACTACTCGAGGTTTACTTGGATTAGATTTCTGTCACACAAAAATGAGTCATTTGATGAGTTTAGAGCTTTTTTCACTTGGATTCAGAAAAAGCTAGTTTGTGAGATCTTGACCATCCATAGTTACCATGGGTAAGAGTATAGAAATGAGAGATTTGTTGATTTTTGTGAGGATAAGGGGATTAGCCAAAACTTCTCAGCTCCTAGGACCCCTCAGCAGAACGGGGTAGCTGAAAGGAAAAATTGGACCTTAGTGGAAGCCACTAGAGCCATGCTTGTTGAGTATTCACTTCCAAAATACTTTTGGGCTGAAGCGGTTAACACAGCTTGTTATGTGTTGAATAGGGTGAATGCTAGAGCCAAATTAGATAAGACACCCAATCTTTCCAACCTTCATGTCTTTGGTTGTAAGGTTTTTGTTCATAATAATGGGAAGTATCACTTAGGAAAATTTGACCTAAAATCTGATGAAGGAGTGCTCTTAGGATATTTTAGTGTTGGAAAGTTTTTTAGGGTATTTAATAAGAGGACTTTGGTGGTGGAAGAGACTATACATGTAGTGTTTGGTGAGTCTGATCCTAAAAAGCCTAGAGTTGAGGATGATGATGATGTTGGAGAGATTACCACTGGAGTAGAAAATTTAGAGAAGAGGGTAGAGCACCAGAACACTAAAGGAGAAGGAGAGGTTAGCCAAGGAGTAGAAAATGTAGATCTGAAGGAAAGGGTTGAACCTTAACACACTTTGCCTAGAGATTGGAGATACTCTTTGAGTCACCCTAAAGATCTGATCTTAGGAGACCCTTCTGATGTAGTTAGGACTAGACATGGACTTAGAAAGAAAGTGAACCACTCTGCCTTTATCTCAATGACTGAACCCACCAACATAAACCAAGCCCTTTCTGATGAGTTTTGGATCTTAGCCATGCAAGAGCAGTTGAACCAATTTGTTAGGAATGTTGTTTGAAAACTTGTAGAAAGACATAAGGGATAAACTGTAGTTGGAACCAAGTGGTTCTTTAAGAATTAGGTAAATGATTCTCGAGTGGTGGTTAGGAATAAGGCAAGATTAGTGGCTAAGGGGAATAACAAAATAGAAGGGATAGATTTTGAGGAGAATTTTGCCCCTGTAGCTAGATTGTAAGCCATTAGAGTGCTATTAGCCTTTGCCTATTATAAGGGATTTAAGCTTTTCCAAATGGACGTTAAGAGTGCCTTTTTAAATGGGGAAATAAAATAGGATGTGTTTGTAGAATAACCCCCAGGTTTTATGAGTTTCCAATTTTCAAATCATGTTTTCAAATTAAAAAAAGGACTTATATGGATTAAAGCAGCCTCCTAGAGCTTGGTATGAGAGGCTTAGCACATCTTTACTAGAAAGGGAGTTTGTTAAGGGGAGTGTAGACACCACCCTTTTCCTGAGGAAAGTAAGAGATGATTTACTCATTATTTCGATCTATGTCGATGATATAATTTTTAGATGTTCTGATAAAAGGCTATGTGATGATTTTTTTAAAATAATGAGTATGGAGTTTGAGATGAGTATGATGGGAGAATTGTCCTACTTTTGGGGTTTAACATTAGACAATTAGACAATGTAACTTTTTTGAGCCAAACAAAGCACATAAAGGACTTCTTGAAGAAATATGAAGTGGATAAAGCCAAGCCAATTAATACTCCCATGACCTGAAGAATTCAATTAGACAAGGTCCCAAATGGAAAATCAGTTGATCAGAAGAAGTATAGAGGGATCATTGGATCATTACTTTAGCTGACTGCTAGTCCACCTGATATAATATTTAGCATTTGTCTTTGTGCAAGATTTCAAGCTGACCGTAAGGAATCCCACCTGATTGTAGTTAAGAGAATTCTTAGATACCTTTTAGGGACCCAAAACCTAGAAATCTGGTACCCTAGGCACAACACTTCTTTTGAGATTATTGGACTTTTTAATTCTGAATTCGCAAGATGTAAGGTGGATAGAAAAAGCACTTCTGGAACTTGCCAATTCATAGGACAATCTTTAGTCTCCTGGTCTAGTAGAAAGAAGCAAAACTCTATTGCTCTTTCCACTACTGAAGCTGAGTACAATGCTTTAGGAAGTTGTGTGGCCCAAGTCCTTTGGCTAAAATAGCAAGTACTTGATTTAGGATTACCTGTAGGCACTATCTCAATTCTTTGTGATAATACTAGTGATATCTACATTTCTAAGAATCCTATCCAACATTCAAGGACTAAGCATGTTGACATTAGGCATCACTTTATTAGAGACCATATGACTAAGGGAGACATTGAGTTACATCATGTGGTGACTAAGAATCAAATGGCTGACATGTTTACTAAACCACTGGCCTTCGACACTTTCAGCTATTTTAGTACCAGATTGGTTGTCATTGACATTAATGCATAAACTTGATTTCTACTGATTTTTTATCTGCTGATTACTTTGCCTTATTTTTTTCTAGTTTTTGTTGTTTATTTCTTTTTTTTTTGTTATATGTTTTTTTTATATTATTTTTGGTACTTTACTTTTTCATAGGGAAATATTTTGTTCATCCTCAGGTTGTGACCGATTACTCTCCGAGTCCTCCAATTTCAGTGCAAAGTTCTTCTCCTTTCACTATTTACCTGCATCAATATTCCTTTGACTCACTCCTTGCTCGTAAGCAATTAGTGATCCAAGAAGATTATCAATAAAATAAATATTTATATCTTTAGACATTGTAATTGCAGCTTTTTTAGAATCATAAGTAATAGGAAAACAATGAAGAATTTTATTAATCATTTTAGCATTCGTTAGTTCTCTACCTAATGCATGAAAAAAGTGACTATCTGAGTGAATCATGTATACATATAAGAAATAAAATCATTGGGTTTCATGCAAAATAATTCATAGTCATATAACAAGATATTTAATGTATATTAATTTACTTTATTAGTCCCTTCATAAGTAATACAAAGTTTATCCCAAATATCCTTTCAATTTTTGCAAGTGAAAACCCGCATGTAATCTTCTGACTTAAGTGCATAAAAGAAACTATTTAAGCATTTAATATTTAACTATGCTAAGTCACGTTCTTCCATA
This sequence comes from Dendrobium nobile, assembly GCA_022539455.1. NCBI lineage: Eukaryota > Viridiplantae > Streptophyta > Magnoliopsida > Asparagales > Orchidaceae > Dendrobium > Dendrobium nobile. The sequence continues at coordinate 16,438,995 of CM039725.1, forward strand.
GTCAAGTCAGCAAAGGATGTTTTAACTCTAATGCAATCAGCAAATCTAGTTGGTCTAGTATACCCTTCTTGAACTAATATCCACATGCGATAATCTAGTGATTGTAGAAAAGTAAACATGTGTGTTTTCAAAAAATTGAAAGGGATATTGTCAAATAATGGAGGTCTAGCGATATTATATCCTTCAAGTGTGTTTCAGTTTCCAAAAGTAGCCATTCTCATTTTTCAAAAAGTATTCTAAACTTATAGCTTTGAAATAAAGCTCTGATACCACTTGTTGATTTTGTATAGGTTGTTAAACCTAAGCTATTGTCCCAAGGCTAACAAAGAGGGGGTGAATTGGTAATTTAAAAATTCTTTTAGATTTTCTAAATAGAAAACCAATTTTAAAATTTACTGCAAGTTAATTAATTTCAAAATAAAACTTTTCAACCACAGTAAATAACATATATTAAATAAAATGCAAAAATGAAAAGACACAAGAATTTATAGTGGTTCAGTCAAACATGTCCTACATCCACTCCCTGAAGACTCCTCTTTAAGTATTGTACTATTACTAAAGTGTCTCTCCTTTTTCTCTCATAATAAAGCATATAAGCCTTTATAAAATCTCTCTTCCACCAATCCCCAGTGTAGTAGAGAACCGTCATCCTTTCATACGCTCCAAGTATCGGCAAAGAATCATTGTCCTTTCAAACCCTTCAAGTATCAGTAGAGTACTATCATCCTTTCACATCCTCCAAGTGTTGACAGAGTACCGTCATCTTTTCACACCATCCAAGTGTCTGCAGAATATTTGATCTTCTCCAAATATCTTCTCATGAGCAATTATAAAGAAGAAAAGAAGAGTAATCAATAAAAATCATAAAGAGATCCTTACCTTTGACTAACCTTGGAAACCCTTCACACTCCAATTGCAAGAAATCTCTCTCAAAAACTCTCACACACTCTCTCTTTCAATTGCTCTTAAAAAGTCATGAAGACAAGACTTTTTCACATCAATTTTAGTGGACGTTTTATATCAAAGACACAAAAAATCATCTAGAAAATTTAAATTTTCAATTTTGAGCATTCACGATCGTATGTTCGTACGTATGAATAGTTAAAAAACTATTGTGTACGACTATGTTGTGAATTGGTACAAATTTATTTTGTACATGATGATAATCCGATACGAACCAAGTTTGTTTGGTATGAATAGTTAGAAAAATTTTCACCTTCGTCAGGACAAACAGGGACCCCTTAATTTCATACTCTAGATGTCGTACATACGATGATGACATCATATGGTACGATAAGTTACAAAAAATTTCAATTTTGTTAGGACAAAAAGGGACCCATCCATTTCAAACACTGGATGATGTACGTACGATGATGACATCATACGATACGAACCATTCAGAAAATTTTCAAGTTCATCTGGATGAAAAGAGACCCGTCCAATTCTTGCCCTGGACGGCGTACATGCGATGATGACATCATATGGTGCAAACTGTTTAGAAAATTTTCAAGTTCATCTAGATGAAAAGGGACCCGTCCAACTCGTACCTTGGATGGCGTACATATGATGGTGATATCATACAGTACAATCCATACCTAAAAAAAAAATCTACTTCTTCTTCGTTTGATTGCTCGACAAGAAAATAACTAATTAGATAGTCCCGTATAAAAGGATATCGTATAGTATGATAAATTTAAAAAATGTAGATTTTAAACTCTCCCCCGGTGTGTGTGTGTGTGTGTGTGTGTGTGCAAAGTTACTCAATTACAATCACACTCTCTTAAAATAAATAAAATGAAAATACAAACTTCAATTACAATAACCCTTAAACTAATCTTATTTGAAGTCTTCACCAATCTAGAGTATGATTTCTCTAAAAGGTTAGTACAAATAAATAGCAAAACAATTCTTCCAAAATTTGTTAGGAGAAATAATAATCAAAGCAATAATATTGGAATTATAAAAAACATTCAAGTTATATGAATATCCACAATCAAGAACAAAGTAGGAACAATCTCAGCATCTTCTAATTCTTACTGCCCCAATCCAAGGGAAACGCCTAATCCTATATACAGCTTCTCTTGAATAATCACTCAGAGTATTGCTAGCACAAACAGATGCAAATGGCAAAGAAAATATCCTTTATTATATCACTCGATGATTAATAGGGGCAGAATCTAAATATTCACCAATCGAAAAGCAATGTCTAGCATTGATCTTTGCCACTCAAAAACTCAGGTATTATATATTATCCCATAAATCACTTTAATATCTAAAGTGGATCCATTAAAATTTTAAATGACTAGACCCACTCTCAATAGTCGTCTAGCTAAATGGGCTATTTTTCTAATGCAATTTGACATAATATATATGCCGCAAAAGCGGTGAAAGGATAGGCTCTTATTGATTTCTAGTAGCCCATCCTTTACTTACAGATTCTGCACTCAATGATGAATTTCTAAATGAGCAAACACTTGAAGTGGAAGAAGGAGAAATCTGCAAGAATGGGAGCACTATTTTGATAGGGCTTCATTAATAAAACTAGCAAAGCCATCTAAATTTTTGACAATCCAAGTTGGCATTGGCCTTATATTTAATACACTGCAAAAAGGAATACTCTGATATTTCTATAGCATAATAGAGCCTTATACAAATAATGAAGTTGAATATAAAGCATTAATAGCGGGTCTTGAGTTGGTGATTAATATGAAAATTGAGAAACTTTATATATATAGAGATTCTCAACTCATAATAAAATAAATAATAGGTGCTTTCAAAATCAATAAGCCTGAATTAATCTCATATCATGAATATGCATAGAAACTCCTACAACAAATTCCTGAGTAACTCTCACTGAGATTATGCGTAGTAAAAATGGCAAAGCTGATGCGCTGATAAAGATAGCCAAAGAATTAACAAATCCGCAAGAGTATACAATTCACATAACTATTGAAAACAGGTATGCATTAACTCCATCTATTATATAAAATGATGAAAGGAATGAAATACTAGAAAGCTTGGCTATCTTTGATGAAAATGATTGGAGAGATCCATTCACCGGATATTTTAAGGAAGGGATATTACCCGAAAATAAATCTATGACTTCATAAATATCAAGAAGAGCATTATGATATGCTTTTGTGAGTGCCACATTATATCATAGATCACTTGATTAAATGTGGCTATGATGTTTGGGACCTGATGAATCCAAAAAAATCATAATCGAAGTACATGAATGATTATATGGTACGCACCAATCTGGACAAAAAATGTAAATCAAAATTAAACTTATAGGATATTATTGGCCAAGTATGGTTTAAGATTGCATCGACCGTGCTAAAAAATGTCATCAATGTCAAGTGCATGGAGATATCATGCATCGACCTCCAAATATGCTACATACTACAGTAACGTCATGGCCTTTTAAAAGCTGGGTACTGATATAATAAGTCCTATAGAACCACCATCTTCTTTAGGATATCAGTTCATCTTAGCTGCCACTAACAACTTCCCAAAATGATCTGAAGTAATTCCCTTATGAGAAGCTAAAGAAAAAATGGGATGATAGTTTTTTAAGATAACATTATTTATCATTTTAGTGTACCACGTCAAATTATATCAAACAATGGTACCACCTTTAAAAGTGCAAAAATTTATCGATTTATAGAGCATCATAAGATAGACTGTCATTATTCATTAATATATAACCCAAGAGCCAATGGTTTGGCCGAAGCATTTAATAAGACTTTGGTTAAGGTGCTCAAGAAAATTCTCTCTAAAAATAAGAGAGTGTGGTACTATAAATTAATAGAATCTCTCTGGGCATATCGTACCACTTATAAAACTACAATGAAAGTTAACCCATACTCATTGGTTTTTGAAATTGAGGCAATATTACCTCTCGAGGTCGAGTTTCCATCTCTTCGTATTGCTGATCAATACGAATTAACCAAGGAAGAAAATAATCTTTTACGACTTGAAGAACTTGAAGCACTTGATGAAGTTTGACTTCAAGCTCAACAAAATTTAGAATCCTACAAGGCATGAATTATAAAGGTGCATGATAAAATGATTCATCCTAGAAGCTTTAAAGAAGGTGAACTTGTTCTGGTTCGCCGTAGACCCATAATCCCTCATGGTCGCCTTGGCGGTAAATTTGACCCAATCTGGAAATGACCCTTCATCTTTTAAATAGTATATGAAGGAGGTGCCTATGAATGGATCTAAAAGGTCAAAGGCCCATGCCACTAATAAATTGTCAATATTTAAGGAAATATCACACATAAAAAAATTTTATGTGTGTGAATTTGTCTACGAAGTAGAAAAACAAATTTTAATGTCTTTCTAAAAGACAGGAGTAGATTTTTATATTCTCCTAGGATGTAGGAAAACAAATTTTAATCTCCTCTTGAAAGATAAGAGACAATTTATATATTCTTTTATGATGTAGGAAAACAAATTTCAATCTCCTCCTGAAAGATAAGAGGCAATTTTTATATTCTCCTATAAAGTAGGAGATAAATTCAATTCTCTCCTGAGATAGAAGATAATTTTTATATTCTCATATAATTCAAGAGATAAATTCTATCCCCTCTTGACAGTCAGGAAGCAAGTTTATCACATTTGCCAAATAAAATAGGGGAACTTTAAAATATTTTATTGCTCATAAACCTAAGGTTGAGCTAAATCCATAAAGTTTAATAAGCCTAAGGGCCAAACTTTCAAATCTTTTATGCTCATAAACCTAAGGGTCAAGTTAAAGTCTAGTGGTTCAATAAGCCTAAGGGCCGAACCTTTGAAATCTTTTACGCTGATAAACTTAAGGGCTGAGCTAAATCCACTAAGTTCAATAAGCATAAGGGCCGAACTTTGTAATACTATGCTCATAAACCTAAGGGTCATGCTGAAACTCATAGATTCAATAAGTCTAAGGGCCAAACTTTTGAAATCTTCTACGCTCATAAACATAAGGGGCGAGCTAAACCCATAAAGTTCAACAAGCCTATGGGCCGAACTTCAAAAGTTTTTATGTTCATAAACCTAAGGGTCAAGCTAAAACCCATTAGATATAATAAGCCTAAGGGCTGAATTTTATAAAACTTATATGCTCAACAAACCTAAGGGTCAAGCAAAAACCTATTGGTTTAATAAGCCTAAAAGTCAAACCTTAAAATCTTTTTTGCTCCCAAACCTAAGGGTCGATCTAAAATCCATATGTTCATCAAGTCTAAAGATCAAACATCTAAAATTTTTATGCTCATAAACCTAAGGGGCAAGCTAAATTCACAAGTTTAATAAGGCTAGAGGCTAAATCTTTTATGCCGGTTATTTTTCATCAATCTATCTAAAAAGTTTAAATAACACAATCAAAGTTTATAATGAATCTACTGTGTGAAAGTCACACAACAAATTTATGGCGAGGCAATTTTTAAAGTACAAAAAAATAGTAAATAAGAACAAATTTTGAATCAATGTGAGGAAAAACAACTTCCTCCACCTGCCCCACCTCGCCAAAATGATGCATCTCTTCACACAATAATCACTACTTCATAATAAAAGGGAGAAAGATATAATGAAAAAAAACTTACGCTCACTTGCTTCGCTCCTTTGACTCCAACGTTGTTATTCAACTTTGTTACTTTGCAGAAAGAGTCTAGGGTTTGCCCTTCATCTCGTCTTTTCATCATTGCTATTCGGCTCCATTGCTTCCACAGAGGTGCAAAGATTACACGTGTGGATGCTTCGGTTCCCCCATAGCCATTTGTCTTCCGTACTTTAAAGGAGGCAGAGATTGTACACATCGCTTCTACGGCTTCTTTGTTGCTATTCGAATTCATTGCTTCACAGGAGGCAAATATATCACACGAGTCGCTTCTTTGAACTCCATTATTGTCATCCAACTTTGCCTCATGGAAGGGGAAATATTACAAGCAACCCTTCTTTCACTCGTTCATTGCTTTCTAACTCCTTCACTTCACGTATGGGAGAGATTCTTCAAGACGCTTCCTTAGCTCTTTGTTTCTGTCCAAATTCATTCCTTCGTAGAAGGAAGTATAAAGATTAAATGAGTGACTCTTTCATCTCATTTGTTATTGTTCAACTGTGTTCCTTCTATATATAATGTATAAAAAAAATAAGAGAGGGAGTGACATAATAAAAAAGAGAGTCTTTCAAATAGGTGTTAAAGACCCACTCCAATGTTCCTAGATTTGGGCGGATGGTTTTAAATTTCAAGGCCCATGCTATTAATCTTAGATCTAGATGGGATGAAATAAAAATTTAAGATCCCACATAGTCGATCTTAGATCCTAGTGGGATGGTTTTAATTTGAAGACACTACATTAGGTCAAGGTAAGAGAAAATTATGGTCGTGTCATCCTGATTTCTCCCTCGGTGGTGAGGAGACGCCGGGAGGCTGCCAAAATTTCATGTAAAATTTTAGAATCCTTTTTTGAAAAAATTAGAGATAAATGTAATTTGAATTTTAGGTAATCAGTTATTTAATTGATTAAAATTCATTAATTAAAATCAATTAAATTTAAAATTTTTTGATCGATTAATTTAAAAAATTCAAGAACAATTTTAAAATCTAAGAGTTTTTCAAAAGCTATGAAATTTAAATTTATTAATTTTTTAATGAATTTAATAATTAATGAACAATTATAAAAATTAAACAAAAGGGCAATAAAAATGTGTTTTCCCTAATTAACATATACAGTTGATATCAAATGCTCTCTAAACCCCTCAAACAACAACCCTCACGACAACTCTCAAAATTCCCTATAACACAAACTGAAATACTCCAACATAAACAAAACACCCTATAAGCCCTCCAGAGTCTCTCCTATACGAGCTCCTGCAACTACATGTGGGCTCTATCTACTATAAGTGCAAGCCATGGCTGCAATAACTATTAGCTACAAACACCTGCAAACAAATAAATAAAGAGTCAGTACATCATAATAAATTGAATGAATGCTGATAAATCTAAGCTACTGCAGGTGGAACAGAGTACTGAAAATCAAGAAAAGCTAAGAAATAACAAGAACACTGACGCCAGTGTCAAAACCTCGAAGTGTCAAAATCTCAAACTCAAACCAACTCAAACAACTATATAGCAAATCTCCAAACATTTTACAAGCAACTACTATCTATACAAACACATAATAAAACTCAAATTCATGGGCATCCTTGTTTATAAGAACTTGGTTGTAAGACCCACTACCCGACAACATTCAAGGAAAAGCAATTACTCCGACCTTAGGGTACAATTTGAAGTAAAATTGACCTAACTCTTAAATGCCAATTAAAACCCTCGTCCACTTCTAATAGAAGTCGTAAGTCTAACCTCTAAGGGAAATTTTTAGGTGATAATACAACCCTAGACCCCTCACTTCGGCAGCCTAGTCTATAAGACCTAGTTGTAAGACCCACAACTCAGGCCACTTAACTTACAAGGCTAGGTCATAAGACCCATCATTTGACAATTTCTAAGGATGCACTAAGACCTATCCAGCTAAAATATTTCTGCTACCCTTAGTAGAAGTTTTAAGTTTCACTAATTGAGCCACTTTTTAATAAAAGCCTTAAGTCCCTATCCAAATCTAAGTGAAGTCATAAGTCCCATATGTTAGGGAAACTATTTAAAATGAAGTACATCGACCCTAACAATCGAATAAATAACCAAGCAACTTTCTAAGGGAAGTCATAAGACCTAACCCAAATCTAACTAAAAAAACAAAATTTAAACTTTTGGGCATCTTAGTATAGGACCTGCTATACGACCTGCTTTTTCAGGCAATTTCCTAATGGAAATAATAAGACCTACCCCAAATCTAAACAAAATCCTTGGGCTGCCTTATAGAGTTAGGTTGTAGGACCCATCTTTGGGCAACTCATAAATAGAGCAGTAAGCCCCATTTTAAATCAAAATACATGGGCTACTTTCTACGAAATCCGTAAGTCCCTAACCAAATCTAAATACTTAGGCTATTTCCTAAAGAAGCCATAAGATGCGCTCCAAACCAAATTATTGGGTTACATCTAAACAAAGTAATAAATCCAAAATAAAATAAATCTCTAGGTATTCTAAAAGTTGTTAACCCCAAAACACCTAATCAAATTAAAATTCAAATCTCACAACTTCAGTCTACTTGGGATTCCTGAGAGGAGGCAACCCATTGCTGCTAATCAGATTCTCTGGATACTATTGTCAATGATTGTTAGAGTTGGTAGACTAAAACCTATGGTATACCCGGGACGACGGAACCATGGGATCTTGATCGGGATTACATCCACTTCCCTTTCTATTAGACTAAAATTATCTAAAATTTATTCATCCTTAATCGAGAGTTCTCTCTTACGTAGTAAGATGGGTAATTAACTATGAGTGCTTGCACTCATACGAAGTAAGGACCAAGATCTTTAAACCCTGACACTATCCTACGGCTGCAAAGAGGGATTCTTACATTCGTGCCATCTTTCTTGAAACAACACATAACTCCATGTGCGTGGGGACTAAGATATGCATAATTTCTATACCAACTATTTCAATCCATATGGGGGGATAAGACCATAATTAGCTACATGTGTATTACTTTTTTCACTAACTTAAAGCTTCTCACTCCCTTAGAAGGCTTTCCCTATTTTAGAGACTCTCTCTCTATATCTATTTCATTTTGAAGCCTTATTTTTTTTTATCCTAGAGCCATAATTTAAAAGCCTCAAATGCTCTCTTAGAAGGATCTTTCTCTTAAAAGCATACATTTCTTAAAAATATATCTCTATAATAGATGTTTCTCTCTTCCTCTCAGTATCTAACCATCTTAGAGGCCACTATCTCTGAAAAATTCCTCTTTTTTTACCTCTCTTAGAAGTCTCTCTCTCTCTCTCTCTCTCTCTCTCTCTCTCTCTCTCTCTCTCTTTCACCCTTTCATACTTAGATCATTTTTCTCACTCTCCCTCATAGAATCTTCCATTTATATCTATTAAACATCTCCATCATAATATTTTTTCTTTTAGAACCCTCCCTTTAACTTTCATAGAATCCTCTCTCCTAAAAGCCCCTCTTTCTCACACTTAAAATCCTGTCAATCTCTAGATGATGCTCTTCGCCATTAAAACTATTTCTCTCTTTTAGAGGCTACCCTTTTTTATTTTTGTAGACACAATCTTTATTAGAAGCGTTTAAGTAACATAGAAGCAACTCTCTCTTTTTAATAAACAATCTTTATCTTTAACAAGTATCTCTCTATTAAAACTTATATGTCTTAGAAACTAATATTTTTCTTAATTTTTTTACTCTTATTTAGAAGCCTCTCTCTCCTAACCCTCTCTAGGAAGTTTCTCTCTTTTTCTTCCTCTATCACACTCTCTTAGAAGACATGTTAAATTTCATTCTTTTTATTTAATTTATGTTTCTAAATATCTAATAATTCTACCACCCCCCTACCTCTTCTCTCTCTCTCTCTCTCTCTCTCTCTCTCTCTCTCTCTCTCTCTCTCTCCATTTTATTAGGCTCACTCTTTCATAATATCCTCTCTTTCTTAAACTCCCTCTCTCTTTATCTCCAGATTCAAATGCCTCTTCCTCTCTATTATAAACACACCTCTCTTCATCCATAAGGGCCCTATTACTTTATAGAATGCCTCTCTATTTCTCTTATAAGCCTCCCTATCTCTTTAAGAAATATCACTATTTATGAAGCTTTTCTCTCAAAGAAGCCTCTCTCTCTCTCTCTCTCTCTCTCTCTCTCTCTCTCTCTCTCTCTCTCTCTCTCTCTCTCTCTCTCTCTTCAAATCAGCTCTCTCTTAGAAGTATTTATCTATCTTTTTTATATAAACCCTTTTATATTTTAAATGCCTCCCTCTCTCTCTTTATAGCATGTTTAACTCTCTCCATCTTTCTTGTAATTTTATCATGTATACCTTTAGTCTTTCAGAAGTCCCTCTATTTCTTAGAAGCTTCACTCTCACTCTTTCCATCTTATAAACCTCTCTCTACATCTTTTCCACTTTTTTAAAGCATCTTTCTATATCTCATTATCTATCCATATCTTTTAGAATCATCTCTCTCCATCTTCAAAGTTACAATCTCTCTCATTCTCCCTTAATAGCCATATTGCTTTCTTAAAAGCATCTTTCTTTTTTAAAATTCTCTCTATTAAAGCCTCCTTTTTTAGAAGCACATAGCTCTCTCTTTTTTAAACCTCTTTCTAACTAGGTAATAATATTTTATCCATCTTACTAATCCCACATTTTAAAAGTCTTCTCTCTTTCTTAAACACACACACTCTCTCTATCTTTCGGAAGCCTAGTTCTCTCTGTTAACCTAATTCTCTCTTATAAGCCTCCATCTCTTATTCCTAAAAGGGCCCTATTGATATCTAAAGGTCTCTGTTTCTCACACATAAGCTCGCTCTCTAAAAGAAATAACTCTCTCACTTTCTGATGTAGAAGCCTTCCTCTCAAAAAGCATATCTTACTCCCTCCCTTTCTCTCCGTAATAAAACCTAGGTTTTGAAGCCATTATACTCAAATTAATGGCCAAAAACCTGACTAAACTAAATTTACATAGTGTTAGGGTTTGAATTGACTTACAAAAACTTAAATACATCATTCCATAAACTCTTGAATCTTAGGATCAAATCCTAAATTTTCTTAGCTCATTGTTGAATCCAAAATTAATAAATGTTCCCTTGGATATTAGACCCAAATTCGAGTCTTCTTCATTTGTTTAGCCTCCAATTAGGCAAATGATTCTCTTTTGAACACCAAAAGTTCAAAGAACTTTCCCTAATTTGTAACCCCTAAGTTTCACATTCCCTTTCCTTTTTCTATGAACTCAAAAGTTGTAGAAGATCTCACTTTTTCCTTAGCTTAAAAGCTAAGGAAGCTCTCTAATCCCTTGCATAATGTCTTTTGGAAGGATCATAAGAGATTTCTAAATGTTCTCAAATGTGTTCAAAAGAGTAATTAGAAATTCTTAAGACCAATTCCTAAGTCTAGTTGGTTTTCTTATTGAACCAAATTAATTAAAAGATCTTCACTTTAAGTTACGACCCAAATCTTAGCCACTTGCACTTGCTTAGCCTAAACTAAGTGAATGAGAATCTCTTTCATGGAGCACAAAACTTCAAAGAAATTTCATGCCTTATAACCTCTAAGTTATACACCACTCCTCATTTCTATAGGTCAAAAAAGCCATAGAAATTTCCTCTAAACTTCACCTAAATTAAAAGGTCACAATACTCCTTCCCTTTATACATATGACCCAAAATCCTAACAACTTTCATTTGCTTAGCCCAAATTAAGTAAATGATCACCTCTCTTCAAATACAAAAATTCCAAGAAACCATTTTTACTTCAAAACCCTAAGCTACAAATCTTCCCTCATTTCTACGGACTCGAAAAGCCATAGAAAAGTTCCCAACTTCTTGGCCTTACAGCCATAAGAAATCATCTATTTCTCCTTAGTTCCAAGGCTAAAGAGAACTCCCTAATCCTTAGCCTAAAATCTATAAGTTCAATCCAAGTTCCCTTGGCCAGAAAGTTATAGAGATTTTCATTTAACCATTAGCTTGAAAGATTTAAGTTTGATTTTATTCTCTTTAGATCCAAAGCTAAAGGGAAGTTTTCTCATCTCTTAGCTTCAAGGTTATAAGAAACTTCCCCTCCCTTAGATAATGATTATAAGATTCCTTTTACCTTAGCTCCAAAACTTTAGATGTTTTATTTTTCTGCATTTACATAATTCTCCATTAAGTAAATGATCTTTATCCTTAAGTTCTAAGCCTTGGCTCTTTTTGTTAGACCCAAGTCCAATAGGAGCATTTCTTTCTTTCACCTCAAAGCCAAAGTCTATTTATTTTGTCCAAATAAAATAGATAACAAAACAAATGATTATACTTTCTTATGAGAATTAAAATATAAACTTTTAGATGAACTTTAGTGGTCTATATCTTGAAGTTCATCTCACCCAATATGATGTGTTGCGGATCTATGGTTTATGGTTTTGATGATAGCAAACATTCCTTATTTCTCTACGATTGCCTTTTATAGTAATGTTTCAGGTCCACACGATCAGACTACAATTTGGAACCAGCTCAAGATTGGGTAGACTAGGTCTATGTCAGTTTGTAATCTTTTTCCTTTCTTGAGTCTGTTGTATTTGGTGTGGCTATAACTTGGTAGAAATTCTCTTTCTCCCTATATGATTTCTGTTTTTGGTAACATCGTCTGAGACGATATTAATATCGGCCTGGACGATCTGTCCAAAACCAGAAACCCTAATTAAGGCATCCTCATTAAGGCAGCTGTCAACTAATCGGCCTGGACGATACGTCTATCGGCCAGGACGATATGTTCAAATAAGAAAGAATCAGCCGCCATGATCAAATTAGGCATTAAATATTTCAGGAAATTGGCCAGGATGATATAACCATCGTCCAGGACGATCTAACTCAATTATGCCTAAAATGATCTGGTATCTTTGGAAAGAATTAATGGCTGATTGATACGATCAGATCGGTCGGGACGATAACCTGGACGATTTACATCGGCCAGACTCAATTCAGGGCGATGATCAGGACGATTGAACTAGTTTTAAACTAATCATCCAGGACGATCGTAAGATCGGCCAGGACGATGTAACCAAGTTTCTTTTGATCGTCCCATATCGTCCCGGGCTAATGAGCTTAATTTGTACTGATCAGCTAGGACGATATACCTATCGTCCTGGACAATAATGTTGGCAACTTGCATTAATGAGCTCGTTTTGAGAGCTTCTATTTAAGCTATGGCATGGCAACTTTTGTATGTGTCTTTGGCAGCCATTGGAGCTTCGTTCTTGTGGGTGAGACTTGAAGAGAGAGCTTGAAAGGGAGAGAGGAAAGGGTGGAGTTTGAGAGGGAGAAGATCCTGTGAGGGGGAGGAACTCAAGGGAGTGTGGTGGGGGATCCACACGGTTGCTCTGGTGAACTCGCACCTTAGTACCATCGGATTTAAGGCTTGTCTCGAGGTAAGTTCACCAAAGGAGAAGATCTCTTTGGTGTCAAAGGACCCGCCGACTCCGCCGCACCGGGGAAGGTGGAAGTGATTTTGTAAGGGCTTTTTCGCCTAGCCGTGGGGGCTAAAGGAGAGACACTAGTTTAGTGCAATACTTGGGGGGTGCCTCCAAGGAGTGGATGTAGGTCAAGGTTTGAACAAACCACTATAAATCTGGTGTGTTCTTTCTTTATTTTTTTCGCATTCACTTTTATTTCCACACTTTGATTGTGGTGATTGTGGTTAGAGTTTTATCTTTGGTTTTAAAGTTTTTCCAATTCACCACTTTTCTTAATTAGCTTTGGGACTAAGTTCATAGGGCTTAACATCCCCAACAAACTTTCATGATGAATTTCACAAAGTCCTAAGCCAAACATTTAAGCAAGTTTGCCTTGTTATGTTTGGAAAACTCTCTTATCTGAACACTAACAGACCTCTAATAAAATGAATAAAAATTGTCTAATTTCCTCTTGATGCAATGAATGTGTTATCTCAGCCCAAAAGATGGAATTTCTACGTTATTGGAACTTAGGATACTATAAATAATAGACTTATCTTGAAGCAAACAATTATTCCTTTATGGGTTATTCATGAATCTCCTAAATATAAAACCTTATAAATCAAATAAATTTTTCATTTTTAAAATATCATAAAGTTGAATATCACTTTAATTAAAAAAGCATTATCTTCCTATTCCCCAACTAAAATAAGACATTCATTCTTATTGTGACATACCACACAAGCCAACACCCACCAAAATGCACAACCCTTAGGTATCTTATAGTTAAGATTTTTCCTTTATTTGTGCATGTGATTGTTGCGTTTGGTGTGAGACATATTAGATTATCTGCATTGTGAGCACTTATTTTTAATTGGTAAATATATATATATATATATATATATATATATATATATATATATATATATATATAATATATATATATATATATATATATATATGTTTTTTTTTCTATAGGTGGCTATGTCTAAATTGGGATAATCTTATGTTGTCTGCTTGCAGGTGTTGTTTAAAACCCCTAGAGACATAATTAATAGGATAAAAATATGGCTCAACCTTTAAGTGCCAAAAAAGTTCGAAATAATTCTTTGTCTTATATATAATGTTCTTCTTACTCCTCTTTTACAGGTTTGACTTTTTTATTTTAAAAGTAACTAATAGACTTAGAACATATTATAATCCTAGTAGATATAGCTACAAGGACAGAAAGGATGAATACCCTAGGTAAAGTCCTAAATACATTTGAAGCTAAATCTCGAAGACCAACAAACTAAGTTTATTAAAAAAATATAATTGGTTTGTATAAGGAAGGTAATGAAAAATTGGGATTTTACACATTGCTTTTCTATTAAGCTAATTTATATATATGCAAATGTTGGTTTATTTATTTTTAGTGCACATTAGAAATGCATTTTTTTTTAGGTTTTGTTCACTTGCTTTTGCTTGAGGGGTGACCTGGATATATGTTATACGACAGTCTCTTATGATAACATTAAGATGTATATTAATTAAGTGAAATGATTTGGCCCTTGACTAAGGTCAAAGGAGGCCAGTGCATTGTGCTGGCTGATTGCAGCATGAGGCTACAATTGCTCTAGTTATTGAATAATCTTTATTTGTTGTTCAAATAAATAAAATTCTCAAAAAATAGTTCTTATTAACTCCAACCGTGCCTTACTAAAAGGTTCAAATTTTCTAACTATAGGCAAGGGCACACAAACAAGTTCTTCCTTCCATACAGATAGGGTAGTCCTTCCATTCACAAGATAATGAGCTTTAGTAATTTTTAAGTTGTGCCAAAAGATCCCATTATGTGCCCCTCTTTTACATAATTATTAGGGAACATATTGGGCCACTTTTGAGAAATAATAGAAGTGGTTTTGTTATTTAGTCAGTGCCTTAATAATTATATTCTTAAATATAAAACATTATTGAGTTATTATTATGATAGTAGCATCTAATAAAAAATCTTAACAATGGCTCAAGATTGTGAATAACCCGAATATATTAAAAATAAAAAATGGTTATAAGAATTTTTAGGTGTGTTTATTCGAGTCATTTACTTCTCTATGTATTTAATGTAGTTCCTTGGTTATGCCAATTTTGACAAATTTGATTTTTTCATGAAATTTTTTTTTTTTTTTATGGACAAAAATTATAAAGGGCTTTCTATTATGGTACTACAAAAAATATTATAAATTAGGGCACCTTAAAGTGCTCTAGTAGGTATTTATGGTGGCACATGATCTATTTGGACATCTTACAATTGTGTTGTTTAGGTGAACAATGGAAAAAGGGTAAAGGCACATTTAATTTGATAAAAATAGTACCAAAATGCTTTCCCTTAAGTTTCCATAATAAACTACCTTTTCTAACACATTAATTTGTAGAAAATTGTGTATAAATACAACAAATATTAGGTGTCATAATAGGCCAGCATTCTTATTGTATTTATGTGATGCAACATGTTGAGTAATAAGACATATTTAAATTTTCCTAAGATGTATTCTTTCACAACACTTTAATTCAAAGAAAAAATCTTAGTAAAATGATACTGTTAGGTGCCTCGATATACGCTTTATCTGACAAACATTACATTCAATTATCAATTAATTATGATGTCTCACAATATTTAAATTACTACTAATTAATCTTCTATCAAATTTCTATAGATCATGCATATGAAGAATTGCATAAGAATTCTTTTTATTTAAACAAAAAAAATATTTCATAACTAAAAAATACATAGTATTTCCATTTTCTATTGTCTAAAATAAATAATATCAACTTAATTTATATGTACATGATCTATATATTAAAACAAATAACTTTACAACACATTCTAATAAAACTAAAAAAAAGTTGTTATCCAAAATATAAAAATATAATAAATACATTTAATATAATCTAAAAGAATGTAGCCTTTACTTTGTCGTATTTACCAAGAGCTTAGTAGTTTATCAACAATCTTAGTAGCATCATATGCCATAGAAAGACACTGATCCATTTTATTTATCTTCCTCACCCAAGAATTGACCATCATCATTCTTTGCACAACTCAACAACTTGTCATCTAAAGCCGAGCATGAGACTTTTTGAATTGGATTATATTTTTCATCTAGTAAAAAATTTTTCCAGCCTGAGAAATAAAATTCAATGTAGATGGATCAATCTCCCAACTTGTGAAAAAAACTAAAAGGAGTGAGCACAAATAAAAAGATAATTTTTAGCATAGTGGTAGCCTTTACGAACCTACACTAACTGAAAGCTAATAAGGATAATGAATCATGAGTAAGCTTTAGACATAGAAAGTCGTATTCAAGTCTAGTCTAAATGCCTAAACGCATCTTCATAATCTCCATCAACTTTTTTATTTTTTTAAAAGATTAATTTTATTTCATCAAAAAATGGATTATAAGTCCCTATAGGGATCAAAAACTCACTAAGTGCTCAATGAGCTTCAATTAAAATAAAAAGAAACCTAATGAAAAACATATCTCTATCTATTTACAAAAATAAGAAGAAAAACAAAGGTAGGTAAGTAGCCAAAAAAAAATCCTAATCTAATGTAGCTTAATATTTTACAGTTTTCAATCATCGAAAATCTGCAAAAACTTTATAGAAACCATGAAAATAAACAATAAACCTTAGCACTACATGGAAGATACCTGAATCCTCAAATATCAATCCAACACTGAAGCATTAAATATACTGTACATGGAATGAGCACCTACTAAATAAAAGAATGTTAACAGGTACATGAAGATGAATAATTTAAAGTAGGAATACCAAAAATAAAAATAAAAAATAAAAAACTCAAGAAGCCATAATGATCAAACGATCCAAACTCCTTGGCCTAGAAGTTAGGCCTTATCTTAGTCATAAGAAATAAATCCCAGTCATATTAAATAAATGGTGATGTTTAGTCTAAATTTAGTTACTAAGTGTGATAAAATTTAAAAAAATATATAGGCTAAAGTAAAATAAAGGTGCAAGAAACTATGAGAAATGATGGATATAAATATTATAATGAAATTAATAGTTGAGTAAACATAGTGTTATTCAAGACTAATGTTGGAGCCTGTAACTGTACAACATGCAAAAATTTAGTGTATCTAAGAATGTTTAGCTTACCATTTGAAGGTCAAAACCATTCTAGAATAATGGAGTAGCAGTGGAAGCTAGGTTCATTTCCTGCAATAAAAAAATGTTTATAAAATTCATCAAAATGAAGATTTTGATGGCTTAAAGTATAAAAAATTATAGAGAAATTAGAGCATTAAAGAGTATCAATTAAATTTCTAACAGATTCTAGAACTTCATCATTTCAATCAGGTCTGATCTGAACTTGCATTCACCTGTCATTGTAGAAAAAACTAACAGTCCAAACCAAGAAAAGTTAATGGATTTGTAAATTCATTGCAAGTAAATTTACATTTTTCAATGACTAGTTCATGGATCACACTAGCAGCAACCACATGTGAGTAAGTTGTGTTATATTTGACCTTTAAAAAATAGAGATATTTGAATTAAAACTTTTAACCACAACTGCAGCTAGCTGCTCGATTACATTTCTACAACTTAAATATTCTTCAAATAATATATATTTATAAAGCCAACTACATCTTGAATTCTAACTCTTTTTATAGATCTCATGACAGCAAAGCATAACAAAGAGTAAGAAACAAGTTTAATTAGGTGGTCTTTTGTAATTAGGAGATATCAATCACACAAAATTAAATTAAGAAAATTAATAATTCTTTGCAAAGCAAAATAATCATATAGAATAAAAAGGTCATGTATTTTTAAAGTGAATCTTCATACCATAAAATTCATTTGAATAAAAGAGGTTCTCATCATTGACAAATCATCCAGTGCACAAAACTATATTGCAAAATACAAAAAGGGCAGTGCTTTAATTCACAAGATAATGAGCTTTAGTAATTGGTTAAGTTGTGCCAAAAGATCCCAATATGTGCCCCTCTTTTACATAACTGTTAGGGAACATATTTGGTCACTTCAAGAGAAACAATAGTTGTTGCATTTTTATTTAGTCAGTGCCTTATAAATTATATTCCTAAATATAAAACATTATTTAGTTATTATTATGATTGTAGCATCTGATAAAAAATCTTAACAATGGCTTAAGATTTTGAATAACTCGAGTATATTTAAAACTTAAAAATGGTCCTAAGAATTTTTAGGTGTGTTTATTCAAGTCATTTACTTCTCTGTGTATTTATTGTAGTTCCTTAATTATGAAAATTTTGACAAATTTGAATTTTTCATGAATATTTTTTTTTTTATGGACAAAAATTATAAAGGGCTTTCTATATGGTACTACAAAAAATATTATAAATTAGGGCACCTTAAAGTGCTCAAGTAGGTATTTAGGGGGGCACATGATCTATTTGGAGATCTTACAATTGTTTTGTTTACGTGGATATTGGAATAAGGGTAAAGGCACATTTAATTTGATAAAAATAGTATCCAAATGATTTCCCATAAGTTTCCATAATAGACTACCTTTTCTAACACATTAATTTGTAGGAAATTGTGTATAAATACAAAAAATATTAGGCGTCATAATAGGCTAGCATTCTTATTGTATTTATGTGATGCAACATGTTGAGTATTGAGACATATTTAAACTTTCCTAAGATGTATTCTTTCACAACACTTTATTTTGAAAAAAAATCTTAGTAAAAAAACACTATTAGGTGCCTCAATATATGCTTTATCGAACACACATTACATTCAATTATCAATTAATTATGATGTCTCACAATATTTAAATTACTACTAATTAATCCTTTATTATGTATTTCAAATTTATATTGTCTAAAATAAATAAGATCAATTAAATTTATATGTACATGATCTATATATTAAAACAAATAACTTTACAACACATTCCAATAAAACTAAAAAAAAGTTGTTATCCAAAATATAAAAATATATTAAATATGTTTACAATAATCTAAAATTATATAGCCTTCACTTTGTCGTCTTTACCAAGATTGTAGAGGCTTTACTTTGTCGTATTATAAAAATACAAATAACTTTACAACTTGTCATTGGAAGTTGAGCATGAGACTTTTTGAATTGGATTATATTCTTCATCTATTAAAAACTTTCTCCAGCCTGAGAAATAAAATTCAATGTAGATGGATCAATCTCCCAACTTGTGAAAAAAACTAAAAAGGAGTGAGCACAAATGAAAAATATTTTTTTAGCATAGTGGTAGCCTTTACGAACCTACACTAATTGAAACCCAATAAGGATCATGAATCATGAATAAGCTTTAGACATAGAAAGTCATATTCAAGCCAAGTATAAATGCCCAAACACATCTTCATAATCTCCATCAATTACATTTCTAACAAATTCTAGAAGTTCGTCATTTCAATCAAGTCTGATCTGAACTTGCATTCACCTGTCACTGTAGAAAACACTAACAGTCTAAACCAAGAAAAGTTAATAGATTTGTAAATTCATTGCAAGTAAATTTACATTTTTCAATGACTAGTTCAAGGATCTCACTTGCAGCAACAACATGGGAGTAAGTTGTGTTATATTTGACCTTTAAAAAAATAGATAATTGAATTAAAACTTCGAACCACAACTGCAGCAAGCTACTCCATTACATTTCTACAACTTATATATTCTTCAAATAATATATATTTATAAAGCCAACTACATCTCAAATTCCAATTCTTTTTATAGATCTCATGACACCAAAGCATAACAAAGAGTAAGAAACAAGTTTAATTAGGTGGTCTTTTGTAATCAGGAGACATCAATCACATGAAATTAAAATAAGAAAATTAAGAATTCTATGTAAAACAAAATAATCATAATGAATAAGATGGTCATGTATTTTTTAAGTGAATCATCATACCATAAAATTCAGAAGCCTATCAACCTTAGTAACATCATGATTGTAGAGCTGCGCCTAATATAAAGCACAAGCTTTGCCCATTTCCACATATTTCTAGTATACAGAGACGATATTGCTTCAAACTCCATCACACTCTGACATCATATCATTTAAATTGCCATTTTCAGCCTACCAAAGCTTGTAATATGTAAGAGTTGACATTAGATTCACTAAAGGAATAGGTAATTGATGATGGAATATAACACTGATGGGTTGTGCTTGCTTGACTTTCTACTGCATAAGCAAATAAGAAGATTGTTCACATTACATAAATGACACAATATGTAAGAAATGTGTTCTTTTTCGATGGAACAATTTTCAACATCATTATCACTCCCATCAATTATTAGAAAGGTTTCCTACTCAAATTCTTTGTATGCTTCCCAAATATTATTGCACTAAAAAATGCAACCCAAAAGGAGTAAAAGCACGCTCAAATGAGGTTCTCATCATTGACAAATCATCCAGTGCACAAAACTATACTGCAAAGAATGCAAAATAACATGATTAATGCAATTATTTCTTCTTAATAGTTGAACTTGAAGAGAAATAAGACCTATCTAATATTAATGCAAAATAACCTCCTAAAGCTTTTTAATATTATCATAATTTTCAAACCTATGGGCTCAGGAAACAAATTATAAGAAATGCTTTTGAAAATTTTTAGTGAAACTCATATAATCTATAGTTACTACACCAAAAAAATAATCCACGGTTTAATATTACGAAATATTTAAAATATCAGGTCACAAAAAATTCATAAGAATGGCAAATGATAACAAATCATTTCAAATTTACCAAATAAAAATAAAATTGCTTAAAATAATAAGCTATAATGAAATGTTGTAAGAAAGATAAAAATTAAATAGAAATACATTGAATCTGCTCAATTATAGAAGAAACCTCGGCACCACACATGTTAAGATTAGCAATTCTCAGTATCACAAGGCAAATCAAATACAGTGATTTTTTTTTTCCATTTTTTTATGTGCTTCTTAAAAACTCAACCAAAAATTCATAAGGAAAAGTGAAACTTGGAATCATAGCTTACTAAATAAAAAATCTTATGGGGAGGGAAGTCATGCAGTAAAACAATAATGGAGAGTAATGTAAAATATTTCTCAACTTGTCTTGCAAATGATAAATCCTAATTTAACGAACTTATTGAAATAAACCAAAAAAATCTTTTTGAAAAAAATTACTTTTAACAAACAAATAAAAAACTTAATAAGAGATTTAGAATGGCATCACTATCAATAATTGAAAATATTGTGTTATAATTGAAATATAAACATAGAAATATGACAATAACAATAACAAGCCTTAGTTTTTCTTCTTCTTAATCTTCTCTGAAACTCTTCTTCTAATTCTTCTCAACTCAACTTCTCTATCCTAATTTCCCTTCTCTTTCTAGTTTTGTAGCATTGTTTTTGAATCACAATAGAGGAAGGCTACTAAATCCTTTTATTCTCAGTGCTAAAAATCATCATATGATTACCTAGTAAGCTTGAAGGAATAAACACTACAATATAATGAATGATTTGATGGTTATTGAACTTCAACCTGAATGTGCTAAAAAATTTATGGCAAGAAAAGCTTTATTAATGTTATTATCTCCAAAATGCATGAACTCATCAGCACATTAATATTTTTATTGTACCACTTGTTTGACTCATATAATAAGCTAACATAAGAATGTTCAGATAACTTATTTAAAGTGATGAGCTCTCAATTGCACCATAAAAAGACTATCTAAAGAATAAGTAATTAAATACTCGATTCGAGTCTATAAAAAATGAAGAACAAAATTTAAAAAAGTTAAATATCCAAAAATAGAAAGCAAGAGTAACCAAAAGCATGAAAAAGGGAAAGCAAATATCAAAATCCTGATAAAATTACACACAATTTTCCCAAGGGTAAAACATTTATTACTATAATTTGAAATAGTATCAATAGAATCCATGCATATCTAATACGTAAATATTATATTTTTTGTTAATTCATAGAAAAGAAGTTCCACATCCTAAATTAATTGAGAAAATCCAAAGAATGGAGAAGCAAATAAGAACAATTTCATGTACTCTCCACATACCACTTGGCAACCACGTTGAAGAGTTAAAAAATCATAAATTTTGAATTAAGTAGGACTAGGTATTGCACATGGTAGGATGTAAATGGTCTTTGATGTTGATTGATACATAGTAGAATCTACACTTCATCCAACTATCAACACACCAAACCGTCAAATATCGATGTCCAGTAAAGCTTGGACTAAAATGATCTTGCCCATTGGGCTAAACATTTCCATAGAAGGGAAAGATGATTGAGAATGATGAGGAGAGAGGGATGGATGAGAGTGGTGGCCGATGATCACAAGCAATGCCATGAAGAAACTGAGGTGAGGAGGTTGTATTGTCAGTTTAGCAGGAGTAAAGCCCAACGAGGAGGATGGTAGCGATCAACACTACCATGGAGATTGGTTGCCTTAGCGGGTTATTTTGACATCCCATTTTATATACTTTCTTTCAATTTGTGAACTAGAGAGACTAAAGAATCCTCTTAATTTTTTTTAGTCTTGATCACTATATAGAGGAGAGAAAGGAAAGTTTCTACTACCAAAAGATAGAAATTCCTAGTGATGTTTTAAGTATTCGATCTAGAGGAAGAGGATTAAATTATGAGGTGACGTGTCTCAGTAGACCTAGGTGTTATCTATCAAGAGGATAAAACCCACGATCGGTTGAATGATGAGAGGGGAATAAGTTCTCACTATTTAAAATGAAATTAATGATATATTAGTATATTATTATGTCATAATTATTTTTTTTAAGATATGTAGTTAAATATACAATAATAACAATGTAATAAAAAGGTCTGTTGTTGTAGTGTGGAGCTCTAAAATTTTTTAGAACTAATCTCACATTCTCAATACTTAATATTAGTTCAATTTAATAGAAATAATCCTAGAAGTTGGTTTGCAAAATCTTTAATAGTTCGAGAACGATCTAATCTTTAATCGGGTTATCCATTTTAAAAAATTTTTAGGTAGTTTTAATTTTAGAAAGAGATCTCTTAATTTTTGAATCATAATAAAGTAATGTTTCCCTTTTATGGCTTCTAAGCATACAACCACAATTTTGAAATTAGTAAAATAAAATAAAAGAATAACAAAATATATAGTATGACTAATTATGTAATTATTTCAACAATATAGTAAAGTTATAGATAAAACCAATTCTTATTCAACAAAAGTGCAAAAAATTTGATGAGAGTGGTGGAGTAACATTTAGAATTGTGAATGTAATTTAGGGCTCTATCAATCCCTAAATAATACTAATTTTTTTTTATTATAAAATCTATAAAAATCCCACTTAATATACTTATGTATACTTGCCAAATCAAGAAATATAATGATAGAGTAGAGTATCGATCCAGAAGAATGTTTACTTAAAACTATAACATATTTCAAAATGCTTCTCTTTTATATTAATATTATTCGGAGCATATGTATTAAAGACCACTCAATCAAGCGTGAAGAGATAAAGGATATATTAAACCCTTCCAATTTCAATACCACTCCAAACTCATATAGTCTATCACCCTAGGGAAACCTTTAAAGAGTAAGTGAAACATGTATAATGAAGACCCCCTCTTTACAATTTAACTGTATAAATTTGGTCTATGTCAGACATTATGCCTATGCTTGCATCATACATAGCCAATATAAATTTGCTTGCGTCATAGGCTCCACATTACACCTAATATTAACTACACATATGATAACTATGTGCATTAAATGAAGACCTAGCATATTGAAAATATCATTAAATTATTGATGAAGATAATTTATTCATACTCCATATTCTATTTACACCATCAATCAAAAATTAGATAATTTAGTTAGATATAAATATAAAGAATGAGTGAAAGAAACTATTTTTCATTAATTGCATAAAAGAAAGAAAGCAAAAGAAAAGATATCATTTGATGAGTTCAATGATCTTCTCTACTGATGGAGACATCAGAGCATGAATTGCATATAAGAGGCGTGACCGTCGATATACGTCCATGAACGCATCGATGTAGTTTTGAGTTATTTCATGTATTTGTTTATTATGTTATTTGTTATTTATGTTGTATTTGTTTCTCCCATTTTACCCCTTGCTTGAGGGAAGTCGTATATAAGCCCTAAGGGCAAAGTCATCTCTTATCTTTGTGTCCTTTTTGTACCTGGCTATTCATAGCCCTCATGTTCTACTTCTAAAATTTATTGAATGAATGATAAGAAAATTCGTGCACATGTGTTCTTTGAGTTGTGAGAGTTATAAGAGGGAGCTTTGGAGAGATCCCTAGGAAGGGAAAATGGATCACCCACCAACCTTGGATATGGTCAGGTTCGTGTTTTGTTTTATCATTCTTTTCATTCAATCTCATCTTTGCCCTCCCCATACCCATCCGCCCCTCCCTACTTCCATACTACCGGCCACCCTCACCTTAGCCATATTTTTTTCTTCACTTTCCCACCACCCGTTGGCCTTTTCCCTCTCCCACTGCCATCAGAATCCTCTACCCACCGCCCCACCCGTCAGCTCCCAACCACCCACCATTACCCTTATAAATCTATGCTTGCTGCCGTCCACCATGATCTCAATTTGAATTTCAAATTCAAATTGCCTTTTTAATAGCCTTCCTAAAACAACTCAATGACATTTAAGAAAGAACTTTTACTTGAATTCAATCAACTTTTGAAATTCACATACTTTCCTATTATTCAAATCATATTAGGAAACTTTCCAATTTTAATTAAATCAGAATTAAAATTTATATTTGATTAGAAACATTAATTAATATAATTGGACTCACTATTTACTCAAGCCAATCCCCTTTTCCTTTCCCCTTGGCTGGCCCGCTCCCTTCCCCCTCCTCCTTCCTCTTCACTTCTTTCCAATATTGATCCCCAATCAACTCCTTAATTTGAATCCAATTAAATTCTTATTGGATTTGGATTCATCCTAGTCATTCCTGATTGAGTGTTTTGGACAAGAATTACATAGCTTTCCTCCAGCTCTAGCTACTCCTTTCCCAAGCCTCTTCCTCCACATCCCTTCTCTTTGGGAGATTCTTGGTGGATGTCCAAGACCCCTCCTACTTAGCAAACTATTGTCCTACCACCCAAATTATTGTTTGGTCTGCTATTGGAATTCTTTGAGTACCAAAAAAGGATTCCCAATATCATGTATTATTGTCTACAAGTTCCTAGTTGTTGTCCACTCAGTTTGGTGGCCTACCCTTGCTGCACTACTGTCCAAGAAGTTAGTGATCGCCCTCCTCAAGGTTCCCAAACCCTAACAATCTAATTACTCCTCCAGTTCTTTGGGGATCAAACCGGAAGCTTTCTATCCACTGATTATTTGGGTAAACTCTCCTCCAGATCTTTAATCTCTTAGTCACTTTTCAATTGTGGTTATAAGTGATTCATGAAGATCTTCTCAACCAAACTCTATCGAGCTTGGTAAATATATGGATTGAGTGAAGTTCATTTATTTCTAATCTTATTATTAGATTAGGGAATTTTGGTTGAGAACTATTGCATTTGCATGTTGTTGAACCTCTTGTTATTTTGATAATTCAAGTGCTTATTGTGCAACTTAGGCTAAACGAAACTGACCGCTCATACATTTTACTTTTTTATTTTTATTTGCCAATAGTTCTAATCATTATTATTCTAATCAATAAGTCATGCAAGCTCTTCTCAAATACTTTAAGCATTGTAGTCCAACATTATCTGCTATCAGAGCATGGTTTAGCTTAGGGTATTCATGCTAGAAATCATCCTAGGCTATTACTTATTCATGCTTATTTAATTTTACATGCATTTTATCTTTTAAATTATTTTAAAATCATTTTTATCTTGCTATCTTGTAAATTTTTGCACTCATTTAGTGAGTTTTAATATGGTCTCTTAAGTATCTAGGTGTTTCCGTCAATATAATAACTTCCCTAGTTACCTAGAATACTTAACGCCTTATTATAGTTTTCTATCCAAACATTTTCTGCATCATTTAGTATCATTCTAGAGAGTCTATCATTGTATTTAGGTGATGTCCTCTATCTCGATTCATCCCCAAGTGTCCCCTAGTGTCTAGTCATAGACCCGGAACAACTTGCAAGGACTTTAGACTTATTTGTAGGCCAAATGAATAACATTAGCCAACAACTCAAAGAGAATCAAGCTGACATAGCTAAACTTTATAGGGACACCACCAAATGCTTTGACACACTTGAACGACCTAGGGAATATCCACCTCTTTACACCCCATATAGACCTCCTTCAATGTATAGGAATTAAACCAATCAAGTTGAGAGGCGACATCGTGCCAATCATCGAGCTCCGTAGTTTGGACACAACCCACACCACGACCCTTACATGCCACTTATGAAAAATATTAAATTTGATGCTTTTACCTTTGATGGCACACTCGATACCTAGCTCTTACTAGACTGGGACAAATGTATAGACAATTTCTGTAAGTTGTATAATATTGTGTGTTCCAAAAATTTGCCCTCGGCCTCCGCCAACTTTCCTTTTTCTTTGAGGGGAGTTTTAATAGACTAAGTTCTGGGGTAAAGTTTGGGAAGGAAGATGGATTTATAGATAAGACACTACTCAAAGATTTTTCCCTCATTTTGTGAGGACTTTATGATCAGAGCTTTGGTTTCCTATAGACGCAAGTCCCTAAAGTTAATTACCCCTTCTGATAGTGAGAGGGAACTTTTAATTAAGGTTTGTCAGCATTAGATACATAGAGAAACATGTTACCTGGCATATATAAGCAACCTGGGTTTAAAAATTGAAGAGTTTATAGGTTAGATATTTAAATTTGGAAATTTCATCATCTTACACTTAAAGCGGATGGTGGGGGAATGGATGATGGACCCGATCAAGATCCCATGATTCCTGGTCTACATAGTCAGAGGAGGTAGTCGACTCAACCTGACATAAGGATCCTTATCGGCAGTCATGGGTTGCTTCGTCCAAGGGTACCTTGTATACCAGGGGTGGATATTCTCTTAAGGGGACAAATTTAAATCCACCTTATCTAACAGAGGGTTTTATGCCCTATCAATCATATCCTATTTATAATATCTCAAGGATTTCATGTCATTAAAGAATGTATTAGCTCTAGCCAAAATTGGTATTTTGCGATGCTATTTGGAAGAAAAACCACTCGGTTCAGAGGGCACTGTGTCATAATTATTTATCCTACAATGTCGTTTGGCTGCATAACTCTCGGTTAGAGGACCCATACCACATCCTTACTGAAAAGAGATTATTTTAAAATGAATCATACTGATATTTTTGACTATATAATAGCTTTATGTGAGTTTAAGTAGATTTTAATTTATCCACCTCGAAAACTGTTGCTGAGGGTGGAAGAATTTTGCTTTAAGTACTTGATGGGTTAGATTTCAATTTTAAATATTTTTGGATTTTTATTTTTTAATTTTTGGGATGTTGGATTTTGGACTTTGTGAAGTTTTTGATTTTGATGGACATTTGGGTGGCATTTAGGAGATATTTATGAACCCCTATAGTAGAGCTCTTCATTCAAAATGGCCATCATCAGGGTAACATTAGAGTCACTTATATTTTTATATGAATATGAATTTTGTGGATGTTTTTGTGCATTTGAGATGATTTGTGAACCCCTCCAATTGAGATTTTAGTTCAATGCGACCATCATCAAGGTGTTTGGGGTCATTTTTATTTGATTAAACCTCGCCAACCCTATCAACTTGCCCATAGGGGATCAAGTTTTATAGGCTTTGTTCCTTTATTCATGAATTCATAATGTTATAAGCCTTGAAGGCCTAATATGAATATATTAAGACAAATATATTGGTCACCATAATCATATACTTGTTTGATTATTTGAACCCTCTTGAGTCCTATTGATCCATATGGAAGGATCATGTTCAGATTTGAATCCACTTATTGACCCGCTGAGCATTCCTAGACGTCACGTGTGTCCCACAACACGCTCATCAGGGCCCATGTAGAATTATGATTGCACTTGCCCCGTGTGTATCCTTGTGTTCCTATGTGTATAAAAACTATGGTGCATGTGTAGGGATTTTTTTGGAAATTAAATAGGGCTTCTACAGTAACTCATAGATGCTCATGCTTGGAGTAGACCCTCTGTATTTGTGCGCTTTGTACAGGTAGAATGTCGTGCACTACTTGTTACTTTCTATATGTGGATTGTATTGCACTATTAAATCTCATATTAATACTTGTAGATAATTATATCCATCACAAATAGGATGCCCTTCTTTATGGCCAAGTTGCTTTACATAAAAATCTTTTACTGCCAGCCACATGCATTTATATTTGTTGTATTATTCTACACTTTGCTTGTGGTTGACATACTGGTATACAATAAATTTTATATGATAGCTCACAGGTGACACACTTTTTAAATGATTTGACATGATGTGTATTATTTAATTAGGTATCGTACAACCCGTGACATATAAGAGTGCTCTATTTTGTTGCTTTTTGAAGACACATCTTCACAGGATGTTCGTGCCATATAACATTAATAGCTGGTGTGCAAACTATTTAGAGCACATATGACTTGCAATGTGATGGATGATTCTAACTTTATTATGAAGCATTTGATCAGAATAATTAATGATGATGTGCGAGGATTCCTATATGTTTATAATTAACATAAACACATTTTGTAGGAATGTTTTTTTTTTTTTACTTTTACTTTACCACCCCCCCCCCCCCCTTGAGATTACCACCAATCATATTCATGTGCATCTACGCTTGTATTTCACCCTGTGGTGATTACTCTAATAGGAATCCAAGGCCAAAGCCTCAAAATTGCATCATAGAATCTTACGTCGATGGGGCTCGTAGGTGTACTTTTTTTATCTTTTAGCAAAGGGGATCCGAGGCTGGCGGGACCCTTGAATAATTCGAATTCAATGTTATAAATAGGAGGGGAGGTTTAGCTCATTTCTTCACATTCCATTTATGCAAAGGATTCAGGTGAGGGACTTAAGTGTGTGGAAGTCGGGAGCTAAGAGGAAGAGGCTTGATTCCTAAATATTGGTGAACAACTAATTCCTGTGCAAGTTTACTATATATTATTTTGTGTATGAAATGAATTTCTTTTATCTTTAATTTTTTGTGTCGGTAGCCTTAGCGATACACAATATAATATTTTTTTGTTATCCTTTAATCCATTTAATTAATTATATATGCTTTTTTATTTAAGACAAAGGCTAGAGACAGAAAAAGAGAGTGCGAGCTCTCTTTCTAGAGAGAGAAAGATGGAAAAAAAGGGTTTGATGGAAATTTGCATGGAGAGGGGTTTAGGAGGTGTAAGGAAATGGGGGGTGAGGTTTAGAGAGAGAAAACCCCTCTCTTTCCAATTTTGGAGAGAGAAAGAGAGAGAGGGGAGTTTTTTTCTCTCTCTAAGAAGGGATATATAGAAGAATGGTGGTGATGGGTAGTATTAGGGATGAAGAGGAAGATATTTATGAAAGAATTTCTCTCTCTTTCTAGAGAGAAATTTTTCTCTCCCTAGGCTTTAGAGAAAGTGGAGGATGATGGTGATTTTTGATTGGGGGTGAGTAAGAAGGGTAGGCAAGTGTTTTTTGTGAAGGGGCATGGGTGATTTGAGTGATGGATTTGAAGAAATAAAAAAAATTTGGAAGGTTTGGAGATAAATTTGTGGAGGAAGAAGAATGAAATGAAGGAGAGGAAAGAGAAGAGAGGAGAGGAGGAAAATGGAATGAAATTAGGGATGAAATGAAAGAAGGAAGAATGAAAATAAAATTGGAGAAGAGGAAGAAGAGGGAAGGAAGAAGAAGAAGAATGGAGGATGCAGGAAGAAGAAGAAGAAGAAGAAGAAGAAGAAGAAGAAGAAGAGAAGAAAAGAGGAAGAAGAGTTACCTTTCTTGGAGGGTGGAGCGAGGGCGGTAGCTCCTTGGCATGAGGAAGAGCGTGAGATGAGAGGCAGGATCCGTTTGGGAGAATGTGAGGGAGCTAATGAGGGTTAAGTGCTTAAGTGGGGGCATTTTAGGTTTTTTTTATTTAGAATTTTAAAAAAATCTCTTTCTTTCCCTCTCTCTTTAAAATTATTTTATAATTATATGTCATAAGAAATATTCATGCATCAAGTTTGGTAGCCAAGTCGTCACTCGCATGCATCATCGCCTTGATTTGCATGCAAAATTTAAATTTTTTTTCAATCGATAAACCCCATCAAAATGGCTGTCATCTTAGATGTTTACATTGCTCTGACCCATCAGCACTGTCCGTTTTGCAAACAAAGACCATTTTGGCTATTTTGGGTTTACGGTCCACACGTGTTGGATGCATTTATGCGAGATTTGGAGCTACAAATGACCCCCAACAAATATGGTGCGCGCCTAAAGTGGACCATATTTGTTGTAAACAGTTGACATTATGGATCTTAAAAAACTCTCATCCCCCTTTTTTTGGAAGTCAACGTAGGATAAGGGCGAAGCATATAAAATATCTTTATACTCCACTGCTTTTTATCAGTTTGCATGCTTTCTTATGATTTTATCATCTCTTACCAAGAAAAATGTTCAACTGGAGTAGATTGGAGGGGATGCCTTGAAGTGAGCCTAGTGAGGAGGCCATCTAGGAAATAATTGACAGGCACAATCCTCACAGGACTGTTGATGTGGCTGATAGGCTTGAGCTTCAGGAGGATTTGTTAAAAGGGCGCAACATCTATGGTGAATTCTTCATACACTTGACTCTACTGCTATATTATGAGCTAGATCCGTCAGCATACAAAGATCTTGCTGAGTAGGTGACCACTATCAGTTTAAAGTGTGAGGACAATAATCCCTTAAAGAGTACCATTGCTCAGTTGACCTTAGGTATGTGTGACTTCCTGGAGCCAGCCACCAATGTCATTGAGAAAGTTGGGCAATAAAGGTTATTAATTCATCGATAATTAAAGTAGGATACACATGAGTGGCCCAGAGATTCTCTAGTGGGTGACTTTCCCCAAGAAGAAGTAGTAGGGAAGAACTGGTTTTACCAATAGTCTTTCCTGTTGCACTAAGTCATTAACGATGGGTTTGTAAAGAGGCCAAGCTATTGAGGTGTTCTTGGACCACCATACTTTTAGACATATGAATTTGCAGTTTCATTCATGAGGAGGAACTCAATCAAACAAACATTCCTCTATAAGATCCTTTTGAACTAGGCATGGAGTATGCCAACAATCTATCAAAAGACCTTGCCAAATCCTCGAATGATGTAGGGTACAGATCTCCTGCTCTTTTATGTATGAGAAAAAAGTTATTTCTCATTGGATTTTTAGTTTACTGGTTGTGTACATTTGTCCTCCCTACTAAGGGAAGTGCCATTCAATGTAATGCTTTGCTAACAGCCAGTCTTTTTTATATGGAGAGCATCTTTCTCTTTCCCCCGTAGTTCTCAATAAAAATTTTAGAAGATTCAGAGCTATCTTTTAGAACCCTACACTCGATGGGCATGATATACTCTCCCATGGCAATATATTTATGCTTGGGTTCATATTCACATCTAGGGAGCATTTAAATGTCTGGAATATCCCTCCTACTTCACATATAAGGAGTACCAATTATTATACAACTTTTGAGGGCTTCATCCACACTAAAGAAGGAGCGTGTACACATTCATTTTCGCACCACACCTCATCGCAAACAGTTTACACTTATTGTATTAACCGGAGCTTGGCAATCTACTAAATAATTTGATGGGTGCAAACATCGTTGGTGCCACTAATCGCCACGGCAGGTATACTTTACTTTTTAAAGGGTGCTCTGTACATGTTATTGAATATTTTATTAGAATGCGACATGGATGGTTGTGCTATCGTTATGGGAAATCAGCGATCTTAGAAAGGTATCAACCTAATAGGACTGTTAGACAATTCAGCCTTTCACAAGCTACCGCGTATGAGGGTTTGGCGCTTCTTCTTGGTGTAATGGATGTTAGCAGGTTGAATACAGGACCCATGAAAACATGCATGTATGTTGCTTCACTTATGTGGATTCATTTGCCTAGACTTGGCACAATTAGCAGATTTTGTATAGCACCCCCCGGCTGCCTTACATGAGTTAGCTACACTCGATTGACTTGAGTGAAATTATCATATGCACCCTTTATGGAGCCTAAAGCTCGAAAATATGAATGATGGGTGGTCTCATTAGGGGCTCATCGGGGTCAAAGGTCTCGAAGTGGCTCGACAAAGGAGGGAACTAATGAAGGTACATATACTTTTTATCATTTTTCATTCATATTATTTTTTTTACACATCATTCATCTCTTAATTTGAGTGCAGGCAGGCAAGGCGGTCAACACCCCACTGAGGGTATTACATCTTCCATCTCACGAGTACAAGAAATGGAACCCTCTCTGAGCTATGCTAATGTCCCTTCATCTGGAAGTTGCCGCATACGTTCTCGCCATATGGATCATCCATGTTCTTCAGTAGATTGGATAGCGAGCCCTTTACCACAACAATTGTTACTCCAGATTGAAGGGCCTTTTGACTCCTATTGAATGTCCGCAGATGCCATGTACATTCCTTCTAATTATTTTGAAGGGGACTTTTCCAGCATGTGCATACCCACTCCCATAGCTGAAGAGGGGTCTTCTTTCATGGGGATGCTCTTTCTAATTGACCCCTTCTTATCATATTGGCCAGGGAAAAGATATGCTGTAAGGGAGTCCCACCTACTGGATTGTCTAATGTGCCGGAATATACTCTGATTTTTTTGAGCTGGCTCCCATGGTTGAAGCCCCTTTCATTGACAACCAACGAGCACTTTATGGAATCTAGCATAGC
Organism: Dendrobium nobile; assembly: GCA_022539455.1. Classification (NCBI taxonomy): domain Eukaryota; kingdom Viridiplantae; phylum Streptophyta; class Magnoliopsida; order Asparagales; family Orchidaceae; genus Dendrobium; species Dendrobium nobile. The sequence goes on from CM039725.1 coordinate 16,471,890, forward strand.
TATGGACTCATTCATTTTCTTATTATGTTGTCTCTTATTTTGCCCCCCTTTTTTTTTCTTTCCCATATCTCTCCTTTTTTATAGATTTCTTCCATCTTCCTTTTATAGTGCCAGAAGGAGCAGATTACCAATCAGACCCTTTCTATCACATTCCATGATTTACCAACATAAGGAATACAAACATGTGTGATTAAAGCATGCAGTTCTTATATGAAGTGATTGCCAGATTGAACCATGGCTCAGTCAAATAATTGGATCAATTTATCAACACTGCCAAAGCTACTTTAGGTGTTCTAGCACATATTTGAGTGGTAGAAGGTGATATGATGTTTTAGGAAGGGTTGTATCGTGAGACTGGGTTTTATATCTGATGATTGAAGCCTCTATTAATCATATGAACCAAGGTCTCATTACTTCATCTTTGTGAGAAGGTTAGAATTCACCGTGAAGCTGCTGATGCTGCCCATGATAAATTCACAAAGAGTGTTGATGCTATGAGGTGATATAACCAAAGATCTGCTAGTATTTTAGCTGAAGTAAACAAATTTTCTTCAAAGATAAAGAATCACTGGAAGGAGATCAAAGATTCAATGCCCTGCAAGGTTGACCTTCAAGAAAAATAATAAGTGCAGGCACGAGTCATAGAGAGGGAGAATAATCGTTATCAGATTTTCCACCGCACTATGCAAGATGTTGAGGCTACACTTACTCTAGATGTAGAAGAATTGCAAGTAGCTGAGATTGAATATCAGGCCCTTGTCAAAGTGATGTCGCAACATCAAGATCTATTTAGTTGATTACTTTGATCATAATTTAATATTTCTCTTAATTGTAGATCATGTATCCTTTATATGTATCTTTATTCTCTTTCTTGTACTCTCTTTGCATATATATTTGTGTATTGACCTAAGTGTCAAATTTACAATTTCTTTTGGGTTGACTATAATAGCTTACTGAACCAGTTGGGATTCATATCAGTCTGACACTTTTTGCTAAAATACTTAATGATGAAGAATCCTACTTAACACTTAAGAAATTGATTCATTATCCTGTGATTTGAGCGACGAACTTATTGAATGATTACCTGATTTGTCTTCATTGACTTGCTAGGAAATTTGCATACTATCTACCCTTTGTATTCTTCTTTGATGGGCTTGATGAAGGAGAGAATGCTGATAACCTAGCCCTTAAGGATTGCATTAGGTTAATGTTAAAGAGTCATCGATCCAGAGTTTTGTATATATGGGACTTGTTGATGATGAAATCCTCTTAGTTCAACTTTAGGCTTTATCTGAATTTTGGGATGATTTCTTCGGTCCTTTGCTTCATGCTTTGATGGAGTTGTTGGAAAAGAATTCCTTCGATCCTCATTTTGTGCATTACAGATTTGTTAAAGCATTTGTAGGTTTTGGATCTATTCAATACTACCAAATATAGGTAGTATCTTGATCCTTAACCATTTAAGGAGATTTTAATCTCAGTCACTTGAGTTCATCAGATTAGGAGAGCTAGAATTTAATAGCTCTTCATCCTCTGGTTGCTGAGATAGAGGTTCCTCTACTACTCCTTTCTTATGGCGTGTTGAGTAGACAGAGCTGTCAGCAATTCAGCCATATTTGGGCATGTTGGATCCGACCATATACACCCATTCAGGTTTCAAAGTTGAGCTACAAGAAATATTCTTCTCAATGCTAATTTCACTAAAGTTATAAGATTTGAAGTTCTCCTTTATGGTTGAAGACATAGAGTCTACATACATTTGATTGTTGTCCGCGAGTCCTTCTCACTAGAATTTTTAATTTTCGGTCGATTAGAAGAATTTCATAGACTATGATCAATTAAACTTGTCTCGTAAAATTAGCCTTTGTACTTTATATATTCCCTATTTATGGGTTGATGAAGTGGGGGTTCCTCTACTATGGCCTTTCTTATGGCATGTTGGTAGATGGAGTTGCCAGCGATTCGACCATATTTGAGCTTATTGGATCCAGCCTTTTATAGCCATTCAAACCTTAAGCTTTAGGATGATGAAAGACTTTAACCTGTTCTAGCTTGCTTTGTTGAAGTGTATAGTCAAAAAAATCTCTTTCTTGAGTTTCAAACCTTGATACATTAGAAACGATGTTGTCCCAAACTTTAGAGAGATCACCTGCATATACATTGAAAAGAATTCATTGTATATTCCCTTAAAGAAATATTTGCATTGATAATTTTAAATAATTATTAGGGGATCTCGACATGCAACAAGATGTCGACTTGAATAAATATGTAAAATGCCCCATGTCTTACAGAGACATTATAAAATGGATTAAATTTGAAATTTTGAGATTTTAAATATTTATTTGGGGATATTAGCGCATAACACTATGTCAACCCAAATAAATATTTAAAATGCCCTTATCTCGTCAGGACATTTTATATAAATCTTGTGTTTTAATATTTTAAATATTTATTTAATAATTTCAGCATGCGATGTGATGTCGACCTAAATAAATATTTAAAATACCCCCAGTCTTATGGGGGATTTTTGTGGGCTTTTTAAAATGCATTCTTGTGACACAAGAGAATTTCAAAATGTAAAGTATATATGCTAGTAAACATGTATAAAACATACAATGCATTAAATAAAATATTTTCTTGGGTAATTTTATGCATAATACTTCGTTAGGTATTCAACCATTGATCGGCGGCATGGGTCTCTAACGGTATAGGTCGATAAGTTATTAGGTTAATCCTTGGTACACCTTCTTGATGATGAAGGGGCCTTCCCAATTGGATATAAATTTGCCACTAATTTTTTGATCTGAGATGATTGTTCTTCTCAGAACCATAACTAATTCTCCTTCTTGTAATGCTCGATGGCTCACCATCCGATCAAATGATTTTTCCATCCTTGCTCGATAAATCTCCAAGTTCTATTGGCTTGCAGTCTTATCTCATTAAGTGCATCAAGTTCCTCCATTCTTAGGCGAGCATTTTTCTCCTAGGTTAGATCATTCTGGATTGCTACCCTGGGTGATGGTAGTTCAACTTATAGTGACAATACTATTTCAAATTTGAATACCAGTGAATAAGGAGTGTCTTTGATTGGTGTTTTGTAAGTTGTATGAAATGCTTATAGCACTCTACCATCTTCATATGCCACTCTCTTTTGTTGTTGGTGAAGATTTTCTTCAATAGTTTCACCAGAGTCTTGTTAAAGGCTTCTGCCAAGCCCGTTGCCCTAGGATTGTATATTGATAAATATTGCAAATCAATCTTATGTCAATCAACAAACTTATAAATTTTAGTTCTTTTGACAGTTATGTCGTTATATGAGATTATGTAGTGTGGTACAGCAAATCTGTAGATAATATTATGAGTAAAAAGGATGATTACTTGTTCGGATGTGACCTCTTTGAATGGAGTCGCTTGTGCCCACTTAGAGAAGTAGTCTATTATTGCCAAAATAAAGTGGTTTCTTTGCTGATGATGGAGGATCTATCAGCCCGATTATATTTATGAACCAGCATTTGAATCACAATGCCGTTATTGTTAGGTATAGAGGATTTGGCAGTTGATGTATAACATCACCATGGATTTGACAGTCATGACACCTCTTAGCGTGATCGATATTGTCTTTCACCACTATTGTCCAATAGTAAGCCATCCTTTTAATTTTTGTGGCCATTTTGTGACCTAACTAATGTGCACCGCAGAGTCCTTCATGAACTTCTGTCACCACTCTATCAACTTATCAGGTCCTTAGACATCTTAGACACATTTGATCAAAAGCTCATCAATACAGCGTGTCGTTGACAAATGCAAATTGTAATGCTCTTCTTTGAAATTTGCGTAGCTAAGAATTTTTTTATTGGGAGTTTACTTTCTTCAAAATAGTTATTGAAATCTTTTACTTCAGTATCTAAGCAATGTAACCATGATTCTAAAGCTTGACTAGCTTTACGTCTCTTGGCTACATGATATCTTTCTGGATAATTTTCCATGATGATCTCGTGGAGTCGTTGAGGGTTAATTGGAGTTTTATCTCGTTGGCTTGAATCCGGTACTTGTTCTACCTTCGAGAATTGTAACAAAGCGGGCTCTAAGATACTATGGGTGTAAACCCTAATGAATATAGGCCTCTCCTCATTGATATTCACCATTTCCTTGGCCAATTTAGCCAGAGAATCTACTTTATAATTTTTACCTTGCAAAACTTGAGCTATTCTAACACTCGACACCTATTTTAGAAGCTCGAGAGCTCATCGATGGTAGTGGTCCAATTCAAATTTGCAAATCTTGTAAATGGCCAGGACTTCATTTATTACGAGTTGAGAGTCGCCTAAGATTTTGAGATCTTAAATTCTGATATCGAATGTTCTCCAGTTCTGCTATTAGAGCTTCGTATTCAGCATCATTTTCTTGCCCGTGGTTCAGTCAAACTAAATGAAAATCTCATTATGCCTCCCTTAGGTGAAATGAAAATTAGACCGTTGCCAGCTCGAAACCTTACAAGATTTAGAGGTCGGACAGATTTAATCGATGATGCCCCATCGAAATAGATCTCCTAAAATGATTTTCATTTTCTTCAACCTACATGATTTTCTAATTAGGAAAATCATTATTGAGTGGAGAGTCTGCTGGGATTTCATGTGCAATGAGGAAATCTGTCAAAGCTTGTCCCTTTATTGCTTTCTGTGGCATATACATGATATCAAACTATTGTAATCTCATTGCTCACATGGCCAAAGGACCTGTAAATGCTGGTCTTATCATTAAGAACTTCAACGGATCGATCATTGATATCAATGTAATCTTATGAGAAAGCATGTAGTGGCAGAGCTTCTGAACTGTAAAGATCAATGCCAAATAATGCTTCTCAATTCGTGAATAACGGATTTTCGCACTAATCAATTTTCGACTGATGTAGTAGAGCGTATTTTGCTTGCCTTCTTTATTTTGTTGAGCCAACAGTGCCCCAAGAGACTCTTTTAATGTTATTGTATACAATATCAAAGGTTTACATGGAATAGGCATTGTGAGAATATATATATTTAACCAGTATCTTTTAATACTATCAAACACTTCCTAACATTCTGAATCCCATTTGAAACAAACATCTTTCTTTATCAGTTTTGAAAATGGCTGGTACCTACCTGACACATTCAATATGAATCATCGAATGAAAGCCAATATCCCTTGTAATGAGTGAAGTTGATAGAGGTTTCTAGGTGGCGGCATCTCCGTGATTGCCTTGCTTTTGTTGGGGTCAATCTCAATTGCTTGGTGATGAACAACATACCCTAAGAATTTCCCATATGAGATACCAAAGGCCCATTTAAGAGGGTTCATTTTCAGATCAAACTTTTTAATTATCTTAAATATGATTATCAGGTCATTTAAGTGATTTTTTCAGTGTAAAATTTTGATGACAAGGTTATCTACAGAGCACTCAACCTTTTAATGAATTAATTCATCAAAGATGTGAGTCATTTCCGATTGGTAGGTGGCACCAGCACTTTTCAGGCTGAAGGGCATAACCATGTATCATAATATACTGATTGGTGTTCTAAAAGATGTTTGTTTCTCATCTTTAGGCACCATCTTAATTTGATTATAGCCCAATGATCCATCCATAAAAGAGAACATATTATAATTAGTTGTTTTATCCATTAATCATTTCGATACTGGCAGAGAAAAGTCATCTTTTGGACAAGCCTTATTAAGGTCCAAAAAATAGATACATATACGAATTTGACCGTTCTTCTTCTTCACAATAACAATGTTGGCAATCCAATCCGCATATTTTCTACATGGATAAAGCCCACTTCTATAAGATTTTTTGTCTCTTCAATCACCTATTGTTCGATCTCCAATCTCATTCTCCTTAGAGAGTGCTTTACAGGTACCGCATCATGCTTGATGGCTAACAAGTGAACTACCACATCTGGTTGTAAGCCGGGCATCTCGGCATATGTCAAAGCAAAGAAATCCTTTAATTCATAGAGCTCTTTTATATGTTCCACCTGGCCTTTTAGTATAGGGGAACTAATGAAAGTTGGGTGAGGGTTTTCTTCATGTTGTAAATCTATTTTTTCATGGCTTGTGTTTTGATGATTGACAAACACTACCTCTCATGGACTACTTGTTGCTTCTAACTTTTCGGGAATCAAAGATCAGACGATCAAGAAGGAGCCAAGTTCAGGATTACGTAGGTTTATGGTTGAGTCAGTCTGTAATTTTATTTTTTTCACCTTTTGAGTCTACTTGTAATGGTCAAAGAGACTAATGCTAAGTAACACTTCACACACACACTTGAGAGGCTTAGAATTTCTGTTTTTGCCCACATCGGCCCGGCCGATATTTATATCATCCGGGACGATCAGCTTAAAACAGAAAGTCTAAACAAGGATTCTTAATTAAGGCAGCCGACATTAACATATCGGCCTAGATGATACATGTATCAGCCAAGACGATAAGCTCAAAATAGAAAGAAGTAGCCGCCATAATCAATTAAGGTATACTGTAATTTTAAATTATCGGCCAGGATGATCTACGTATCGGCCTGGACGAAATTACCAAATTATGCCTTAATTGATCAGGAAATCAAGGGAGTAATTAAGGATGATTGATACGACCATATCATCCTGGACGATCGCAGGATCGGCCAGGACGATCTATTCAAAATCCTTAAGTTACTTCAGGATGATAAATATCGGCCGCTCAAAAATAGGGCGATGCTCAGGACGATTTTCCTCTGATTTGAACTGATCGTCCAGGACGATCATGATATCGGCCTGGACGATCAAGCCAAAATTTAATCGTCCAGGACTGTTCCCAGGGTGATGCCCAGGCCGATCTTCTATGATTTGTACTGATCGGCCAGGCCGATGTCAATATCGGCCTGGACGATATTGTCGGCAACTTGCAATTAATGATCTCCTTTGAAGCTCTTCTATTTAAAGAGCTCTTGTTCAATGTTTTTAAGAGACCTTTGGCTGCTATCTTAACCTGAGAAGACCTTGAGGAGAGAAAGAGAGAGAGGAGAGAGAGAGGATCTTGTGAAGGGGAGCTTGTGAGTGGATTCACAAGGGTTGCTTCAAGGATCGCTCTGCTTCGTCTTCGTCTAGAGTTTCTCATCCGTGGAAGGGTCGGTAGAGGTAAGGAGTTTGCTTTTAGTTTTGGTTCTCTGCTAGCTTCAGGAGGAAGCAAAAGGATGTAGGTTCTCTACCTTGCCGGGGTTGCAAAAAGGAGGTTCTTGTAAGGGCTTCTCCGCCTAGCCGTGGGGGCTGAAGGAGAGTCACGTTTTGGTAGTGCAATACTTGGAGGGTGCGTCCAATGAGTGGACGTAGGTCGAGTCGACCGAACCACTATAAATCTTGTGTTCTTATTTTTTTTGCTTCCGCACTTTTGAATTCCACATTAATTCCTTGTGGTGTGATTTGGTTTGTGATTTTATTTCTTTGTGATAAGAAGTTTTTTTTAATACCAATTCACCCCCCCCTCTTAGTTAGCTTGGGACTAAGTTCATAGGGCTTAACATCCCAAACGAACTTTCAAGTGGTATCAGAGCGGGATTCGAAAATTAAAGTTTGAAAACTTTTTGAATTTGATCCATGGCTAACATTGGGAATCGTAACACTACGGAAGGGTATTCCATTACCCGACCTCCCCTGTTCGATAACCTACCTTTTGACTTTGGAAAACTCGCATGTCAACGTTTTTACAATCTACTGATTATCGCATGTGGATGCTTATTCAAGAGGGTTATTTTCCACCCTCTCGTGAAATTAATGGTGTGAAAATTGAAGTTGCTTTTACTGAATGGACTTTTGATGAACGTGATTTAGCTCAATTAAATGCGAAATGTTTGAACTATTTTTTCTGTGCTTTGAAATCTGAGGATTACATGCGTGTATCAACTTGCAAAACTGGTAAAGAGATTTGGGATAAATTATGCATCACCTATGAAGGGACTAATGAAGTTAAGCAATCCCGTTTGAACTTTCTCTTGCATGACTACGAACTTTTTCGTACGAAACCTCATGAATCAATTTCTGACATGTACACTAGGTTTAATCAGATAGTTACTTCATTGCATGCACTAGGAAAAGAGCTTTCGAACTATGAAAAAGTTAACAAGATTTTGAGATGCTTTCCTTCATCTTATGATGCAAAAATTATAGTCATTACTGAATCTAATGATTTGAACACCTATTCTATTGATAACTTACTTGGCTCACTCATTGCTTACGAGCAAGGGGTGAATCAAAGAAATATTGATGCAGGTGAAAATAAAAAGGAGAAAACAATTGCATTAAAAGCACACAAATCGGATTCTGAATCTTCCGGGTCTGAAAGCGATGAAATTGCCTTCATCACAAGGCAATTCAAAAGCTTTCTAAGGAAGAAACAAAAGCATCATCAAAGTTGGAGAAAAGGTAAGGATCATAAACATGTTAAGGGATCTTCTGATGTTGTTTGCTTTGAATGCAGGAAGCCTGGACATGTGAGAGCCGATTGCCCTACACTTCAAGATCATTCGAGCAAAGAAAAAGAAAAAGGTGAGGAGAAAGCTAAGTCTAGGAAGGACAAGAGGAAAATCCAAAGGGGTTTTTGGGCAGAATCTGGTACTGACTCCTCTGAGACTGAACTAGAGGAAGAGACTACAAACTTGTGTTTCATGGGAGAAGATCAAAGTGATGAAGAGGTATGTAAACCAACCTATGATGAATTGTTTGAAATTTGTGAAAAAATTCATGCATCATACAAAAAACTTAAGAAGACTCATGCTAGCCTAAAATTAGAACATTCAAATCTACAAAAAGAGCATGAAGTTTTTCTCAAAGATCATGCAACGATTGATTTAAATCACATGGCTCTTCTTGATGAATTTGATGAGTTGAACAAAAAGCATTTAGAATTAATTGATGAACACAATGCATTGAAAGATTCACACACATCTCTTAATTCTGATCTTAAGAAATCTAAAGAGATTGAGAAAAATTTGAGGATTAACAATGATGCCTTAAAAGGAACCAACTTGAGGATTCAAAATGATTTGGAAACATGTAAGAAAGCTAGGATGACACCAAATCCTAATCAAAAGCCAGAACCTAGGAAGAGGCATTTTTACCCAAACCATTTAAGAAAACCTTTTACTGGAGTTCAATGTTTTTCTTGTGGCATGCTAGGATACATCTCACACACTTGCACAGTTTATCGTAGTACACGATGGGTGTGGAGACCAAAATTAAATAATGCACAGCATGGAACACAAGCATCACCTTCTACTTTTCATAAGATGGGACTCAAACCTATTTGGGTTCCTAAATCTGACTGTTGTTGAGTTTTGCAGGTGTGCTCTCACCAAAGACCTCGTGGGAGCATAAGGATAACTAGACATAAGGAGGCTTGCAGCTCAAAATTGCTTAAACTCGCTGCTTTATCATGTGCTTGAAATTCTTTTTGTGTTATTTGTTTATTTTGTTTTTGTGCTAGTTTGTGTGCTTGCTTTGTGTTAGTTTGCTTTAATTTCATTTTGTTGTTTTTGTTTTTATGTGATATTTAAATATGGCCTTCCATATGAAGAATTTTTTTTTAAGCTTTTAGATTTTGGAGTCTTGGAGATAGTGTTTAGCTTTTTCTAAATTGGTTAGAGGGAGTAAACTGTTAACGTTTTCCCTCATTCTGACTTTGTTTAGTGGTATGATTTTCTTCTCTAAACAAAAGTCTTAACTCAGTTTAACCAATGGCTTTTCATTTAAGATCTTTTTCTTATCTGGCTACATTAATTTATCTTATGCATAATAGTCCAAGTTCTTGATATTTCAAGCTTTTGAAATATTGCCATTGCATTTATCACATGATTTTGATTTTGTGTTGTGGATTGTTCTTCCCTACGTTAAAGAGAGAGCTCTTATTCTCTAATATTTGGAGGATATACTCACAACCAAGTTTTTCTTTAAGGTTATATTTAAGAGTTTCTAGCTTGCAAAAGTTAAATGAAAGAGGCCAATGAAGCCAAATTGAAAAATGCTATATACACAAAAGTGTATCAAAGAATAAAAAGATGCTCAAAAGAGCCAATTAGAATGACAAGAGGCATAAAATGAGCCCACTAGATGCAAGCTATTCTCTATTTGGTAAAATTCTTAAAACTTAGAAAACTCTTTGATTATGTGATACTTTCAATGACTTGATTTCAATTTCAATGATTGAGAAAAATTACTTGGTTTATTATTTATGAGATATTTTCTTGGTAAACAAGTCTTGAATAGATCTTTTATCCTACTTAGTTATTCTGAGATTAGATTTCTGTTTTTCTAGAATTTTATACCATAAAGGATGTCCGATCTAGGGTTAACAGAATTAGATGCTCTACTTTCTTCTAATTGGGATTTGTTAAACTTTTTGATCTCTTTGAACTCTAAAAGTTTAACTTTTTGAAAAGAATTTTCATATGATGCCTCCATAAAACAAAAAAATTAGAAAAATTAAAATCCAAAAAATTCGTTTTTATTTTTCTTGTGTTTTTTCTTTTACTGTGCTTTGACTGTTTTTTTTTATTTTTTATTTTTGAGGGTCTTGATCATCACCATTCTTTGGATTTCAATTTCAAGTCACATCGGCCGGGCCGATACTTTTATCGTCCTGGACGATTTGACAAATTCTCTTCAAAATCCATCTGCTGAACTTTTCTGTGCTTGATGTATCTCATCGGCCTGGACGATCCTATATCGTCCTGGACGATTCTATATCATCCTGGACGATTTGATCAAACTCATGGTGATAGTCCTGGACGATGGAATATTTTGTCTGGCCAATGCATGTTAGGTGCATCGTCCTGGCTGATACACTGGATCGTCCTGGATGATCCACGTGTCAGTACGTTTTGATCTTTAAATTTGGCCCCGGACGATCCATTATTGGACAATAGGCCGGGACGATCCACTGTTCGTCCTGGATGATACACGTGGCAAGCATTTTAAACGTTTTAACTTCGACCGGTACGATCAATTATTGTGCATCATCCTGGACGATACACCTAATCGGCCCGGACGATCTACTTTTTCAACGATCATCCGGATTAACTCCTCGGGCCGATCACCTGTGTCTAATCGGCCAGGCCGATATCTGATCGGCCCGGACGATATGACCGCCTTTTTGACCAATCGGCTTGGATGTAATTATTGAGCCAATATCGGCCTGGATGATTCTTCGATCGGCCAGGACGATATGTCCATTTCTTTAAATTCAGGCCAATTCCAGCCATGTTTTCTCACCCTTTACCTTCATTCCTTGTGTGTTTTCTTGCTAGCTCTCTCTTCTATGGCTGGTGGGAAACGTGTTCGTCAACCCATGCCAAAAGAGAAAGCCCAATCTAGACTTAGGACACATCATAGCCTATATCCTTGAAACCAAATACAATATCCAACACCCTAATCGTCCTGACCTTCACTCTACCTACTACTCAAACAATTCCTTCACTGCTCTTCATAGTACTCGTCTCCACCCAGGAGATGGGGAAGGTCGGGGGGCTAGAGAGGAGGAGGCTCCCGCTCCCGCTCCCGCTCCCGTTCCTGATCCTGTCCCTCTCCACCAGCACTCACCAGTTGACCAGTTGATTGAGAGGTTTGATCGTTGGGAGACTCGGTTTGACACCTACGTGGCTGCACAGGAGCAGCAACACTTTGAGGATATTACCCGCTACGAGCAGCATCGCGCTGAGGATTTAGCCCGATTTGACAGTTTCGTTACTCAACAGCAACAGCAGCATGACCAGGACATCGCCTGGTTCAATGCTCAGTTCACCACACTTGCCACCTACTTTCAGCAGCCACCTCCACCACCTCCAACAGATGATCTGGATCCCTCGCTTTTTTAGTCTGTACTCTGTGTTGTTTGTTTCCTATCCTTTTTAGTTTGCTTGATTAGTCTTTTGTGATGTTTTTCTTGTGTTTTTGGACCCTCTTTTTGTGATGACAAAAGGGGGAGTAAGGTGTAGGAAAAAGCTGTTTGGTCTTGGGTTTGTAACTTTGAAGTCTTAATGAAAATTTTCCTACTTGTGTTTGCCATCATCAAAAAGTGGGAGATTGTTGTAAATCTATTTTTTCATGGCTTGTGTTTTGATGATTGACAAACACTACTTCTCTTGGACTACTTGTTGCTTCTAACTTTTTAGGAATCAAAGATCGAACGATCAAGAAGGAGCCAAGTTCAGGATTGCGTAGGTTTAGGGTTGAGTCAGTCTGTAATTTTATTTTTTCACCTTTTGAGTCTACTTGTAATGGTCAAAGAGACTGATGCTAAGTAACCCTTCACACACACACTTGAGAGGCTTAGAATTTCTGTTTTTGCCCACATCGGCCCGGCCGATATTTATATCGTCCGGGACGATCAACTTAAAACAGAAAGTCTAAACAAGGATTCTTAATTAAGGCAGCCGACATTAACATATCGGCCTGGACGATACGTGTATCAGCCAGGACGATAAGCTCAAAACAGAAAGAAGTAGTCGCCATAATCAATTAAGGTATACTGTAATTTTAAATTATCGGCCAGGACAATCTACGTATCGTCCTGGAAAAAATTACCAAATTATGCCTTAATTGATCAGGAAATCAAGGGAGTAATTAAGGATGATTGATACGATCATATCGTCCTGGACGATCGCAGGATCGGCCAGGACGATCTATTCAAAATCCTTAAGTTACTTCAGGACAATAAATATCGACCAGCTCAAAAATAGGGAGATGCTCAGGACGATTTTCCTCTGATTTGAACTGATCGTCCAGGATGATCGTGATATTGGCCTGGATGATCAAGACAAAATTCAATCATCCAGGACTGTTCCCAGGGCGATGCCCAGGCCGATCTTTTGTGATTTGTACTGATCGGCCAGGCCGATGTCGATATCGGCCTGGACGATATTGTTGGCAACTTGCAATTAGTGAGCTCCTTTGAAGCTCTTCTATTTAAAGAGCTCTTGTTCAACGTTTTTAAGAGACCTTTGGTTGTTGTCTTGACCTGAGAAGACCTTGAGGAGAGAAAGAGAGAGAGGAGAGAGAGAAGATCTTGTGAGGGGGAGCTTGTGAGGGGATTCACAAGGGTTGCTTCAAGGACCGCTCTGGTTCGTCTTCATCTAGAGTTTCTCATCCGTGGAAGGGTCGGTAGAGGTAAGGAGTTTGCTTTTGGTTTTGGTTCTCTGCCAGCTTCAGGAGGAAGCAAAAGGAGGTAGGTTCTCTGCCTTGCTGGGGTGGCAAAAAGGAGGTTCTTGTAAGGGCTTCTCCGCCTAGCCGTGGGGGCTGAAGGAGAGTCACGTTTTGGTAGTGCAATACTTGGATGGTGCCTCCAAGGAGTTGACGTAGGTCGAGTCGACCGAACCACTATAAATCTTGTGTCTAATTTTTTTTATCTTCCGCACTTTTGAATTCCGCATTAATTCCTTGTGGTGTGATTTGGTTTGTGATTTTATTTCTTTGTGATAAGAAGTTTTTTTTAATACCAATTCACCCCCCTCTTGGTTAGCTTGTGACTAAGTTCATAGGGCTTAACATCCCGAATGAACTTTCACTTCAGTTCCCAAGTTGACTTCTTTTAGCTCATCAATGATAGCCTCTTGTCCACCATCTTCAAGCTCTTATAGGGCAGGTTTGGCCTTTACTGGCTGATCATCATAAGTATTTACATTATATATTTCCTCATCATTTCCTTTATCAAATATGACTTCCCTGCATGTGATTTCTCGATAAGTCTCCTTTTGGGGATAATTTGCACAATGAATCCAAGACCTCTCCTTGCAAAAATATCTTTCATTCGTAATAGACGTGGGTGTCTTCTATACCAAATGCTCAGGCAAAAATGAAATTGTTGTTTTGAGGTAGAGATATTCATTTTCTTTCCCAATATTTTTTCAATATTTTTTGTATTAAACATAGGCATTATCGTAGGTATTAGCTCCTCAAATTCAACGAGCTTATGAAACAGGACAAAATTTGCTTCTTCTTTACGCTCTCCACCTTCATAGACTAAGCTTCCTGGCCCACCCCTTTTATTGTAAAGAGGCACATAAAATGTTATAAGCTCTTTAATATTATTTACCTCTCAGGGAGTAATTTCCTTAAAATGTTATAGAGGAATGCGCGTGACTATGAATACACTGTATTAAATTGATTAGTTACCTATTCTTCTTGGGAATACACACTTTACCTTACTCGTGTGTGTAGACTCCTAGTCATCATCAGAATCTGAGTATTCAGCCTTCTTTTCCCTTTGGCCATTGACTGATATGATTTCCAAAATTTTGTATGGGTGACCTCATCTTCACCTATGTCGCTCCCTAGGTGAGGTACATGTATTCTTTCTTAAGTAGTGATCACTGCTTTGGGAAGAGTTAGTGTTGCCTTTTTTCTCCTAACCTGCTTCTTCTCATCTTCTTATTTTGGTCGCTTTATAGTTTTAGTAATCAATACTCGGACCTCAAGAGAGCTTGATAGCTTCAGCTTCTTTAGAATGAAATACCTAGCATCTTCATAGATTGTTGCTTTGTGCAATGCAAAAGGTTTGATATCATTGAAGATCCTGAACTCTTCTCCATCCTTAAAGTACTTCATACACTGATGCAATGTTGATGGGACAATGCCATACTCATGAAACCAATGGCAACCCAAGAGCACTTTGAATGAAGTATCCGCATCAATCACATGAAATTTTGCATCTCTATGAAGCTCCTCAAATGTTAGGGAGAGCATGAATGATCATAGAGTCGTCTACCCTTTCTCATTGAAATCATTCACCATTCACTTATCCGACCCAAGATGCTGAACTTCGAGGTATAACAACCTCAGTGCTTTCAAGCTTATAAGGTTGATGGAGGACCTAGGGTATATCAAAATTCGACTAATTATAATTTCATCGCTCTCTATAGTAACTTATGGGGTGTTTAGGATCTGCTATCCCAAGCATCATGTCTTCTTTGGAGAAGATGATGCATGTCATATTGCAGGCTTGCAGGACTTTTATCATGTTACATTCAACAAAATATACCTCATATTTTTTGGGGACTTTAAGAGCCTAAATCAAAGTCTCTTGAAGGTCTTAAGACATTACTAGAGCATCGTATATGCTGATATGCTGGGATGTTTCTTAGATGGGATAAGATATTGTAATCTATCCCCTTGACTGCAGTGTCTTTCTTTTTGGAGTCCTTGGGGTTGTTATCTTCATTGACAACTATTTCATTTCGCTTATCTTTATTAGTGATTTCCTTCTTTTACGAAATTGGCAGCCCCATACCACTTCTTAATTGCACTTGTGCTATTTCATCTGTCATAGGCTCATTTGATGGAGCATCTTCCTCAGAGTTGGCCATCAAAGCATCCAAAGACTCATTTTTTAGTTTAGAATCACCCTCCAATCTCACATGCCCCATCTGTGATTCTATATCTTGCTCGGACTCATTCTCATTTGGGAAAAATAGATCTTCTTCTAAGCTATATATCATTGATGATGCCACAAGAAAAGTTTCAGAAGTTGCTTCTTCGGCATATTTTTCTTTTGTTGGAGTCACTGTTGTTACCAAAATGACTCGGCAAGTTTCCATAGGAAGAGAATCTTCACCTGCCTCTTTTTCTTTAGCCACTTTAAGCTTTGACATAAAGTCAACGAGCTTGATAGGACACCTCATAGTTAGGTAATATTCATCCAAACAGTTGATGGCCCTTTAAATTATTGTCTTTTTCTCCTTAGGCTTCTTCAATTTGGTCTTTCTCATGGAAGTCTTTGCTTTTCTGGATTTTAAAACTAGCTTGGTTTGGGCACTATTTAGAAGTTGTTGCTCTTGATGCACACATGCCTTTCAAATCTAGCACAAGATGGGTAGGAGATTTCCATTTCACACCCACAACTTCTTCGAGCTATT
The DNA here is from genome assembly GCA_022539455.1 of Dendrobium nobile. Lineage (NCBI taxonomy): Eukaryota > Viridiplantae > Streptophyta > Magnoliopsida > Asparagales > Orchidaceae > Dendrobium > Dendrobium nobile. Next base: position 16,487,794 of record CM039725.1, read on the forward strand.
TTAACATTTTTACAATCTTCTTGGAGACTACAGTCTCCTACTTCCCTTCTTTGGCTAAATTTCTTTAATTTCTTCCATCTTTAGTCGGGGGTATGGAAGAGGACATAACCACCCGAGTTGACTCTTTTCTGGGTGAGTCAACACATAGTATGACAATGTGAGTTCCCCTTTTTGGTACTTTCTCTCCAACAAATCCTTAAAGATGTAGCAATTTATAATAGGATGGCTAAGTACTCTATGGTATGGACAATAATTCGGGGCAGCACCAGTATATTTCGATTCCTCAAGCCTTTGCACTCCTATAATTCTAGGCTTGCTTTTAATGCTTGTCAAAATAACTTGGAAACACTCTCCCTCTTAAATGAATATTCTTTATTCATTCTTTCCTTAAGGGATGGGAAAGTTCGATCACCAGTTCCCATTATTTGGCTCGGTCGTTCTCCTCCACCTTGAAAAATTTACAGCTTATCATTTCCCCTGAGTGTTAGCTTCAATTGGGGGTTAGGGTTTTAGGCCTATTTTAGCTTATCTTCATACTATATCAATTACTTGCTTTTATCTACATTGTAAGCTAATTGTTTTCCCTTATCAACTTTGGAGAAAAATATAGAGTCAGCCTCACCCCTTCTAGCACCATAGGCTTTAGCCTTCTTGAGCATATTAGAGTAGTTTTCTGATTTTGATAAGTTAAGTTTTTCGAACTTCGCCACTCTGTCCAACAAGTCCTCATATATGGTGTTGGTGGCCTTACAAAAGAATAGTTGCATCTTATCATCGATGTTTCCCATTAACAATTTCATAGCATGTTCTTCTTCTAATTACTACTCACATTCCATGCTCAAATTGTGCCAGTGAGTTATATATTTTGTTATTGAATCGTCCCTCCATCATTTATCTAATAATAGGTAAGCGATTGTTATCTTTTTGGTCATGTTGGCGAACCCCTTCATGAATATAGCTTTTAACTCTGCAAATGTTCTCACATAGTCATTCGATAATTTAGCATACCATTCAAACACAGTCGAGGTTAAACTACTAAAAAATTATCTGAAGAGTAGAGCATCAACACCTCCTGTATAACCACATGTAGCCTTAAACTGAGCCAAATATTGTTTGGGGTTACTATTACCACTAAATGTGTTAAACTTTGAGATAGAATATCCCATTGGGAATGACACCTGGTCAAATTCAGCAGGATATGGATGGCCTTTGCTCACTAGTTTTTCAGCCTGATACGATGCTATAACATCCGTAATCTTCTCATTGATGATTATCTCTAATTGTTCCACTGTCACAAGCTTGGATGTGCTTACCGCATTTTGACGAGTGGGTCGGTAAATCAAACGATCATTCTCAATTTCTCCTTCATGTGAACCTCATACTCTCGACACTTGGGGTATAAGATGAGCTGCTGGATTAGCAAGATCACTAGTTGTCGTGTGATGATTGGTTTGTTGAGCAGGTGTATGAATAGCAGTGATGTTTCTCTACACCATCTGCATCATCATAATCATTTGCATCATCATCTCAAATATTCTTTCATTTAACTAAGCAATTTCTTTATCCATAGCCTTCATCTGACGATGCATCTGCATTTGTGCTTCTACTAGTGTGGTAGCATCATCAAATAGAGGGTTCTCTTTAAATTACTCCTCTTCTTCATTATCTGAGGAGTCGACATCTCTACTGGAAATAGATCCAGCCCTATAATATCACTGGTATACCCATAAAGGTGGTCTCTCATCATCATATTCCATAATATATACCACTTTAACTCAGATGGTCTCTTTATCTTCTTCATCTTCTTCTTGTGTACGGATCTACGAGCAGTGTCTCTATTGAATCTCCGATTCATTACTTGGCACAAAAAACTCTTTGATCTGTAGGCTATGATCAAAGCTAATTTCATCTTTGGATGATACAGTTAGCTGATGATGGGATCCCCTAGAGGATTCTCCAGGGTGTGGACCATCAAAAGAGTTATCAATTAGGACTTCCTTAGGGACCCATTTTTTATGAGTTCTGTTAGTGAGGGTGAATCTCTGGGAGGCTGCACCAAATGTCATTCCCGTACTTGTTTATATGTCAAGTTATCTTCTTTCATGCTGTCTTGACCTCCAAACTTGTTTTTCTTTTCATTGGGCCCTTTCAACGATGGATTCTTGGACACGTGGTCCAAGTGTCATGCCTCGATGTGCATCCAGGAAGTTGACATAAATTTTCCTCGAGTAACTAGAGGTGGAAACTCTCTTGGTGGAGAACTTCTGGCCTCAATCACAACTTGCATTTGGTGCTTCTTTTTTATCAATACCTTTCTTTCACTATATTTAGGACCCTATACACTCTGGGGGACAAAGTCTCAGGCTCTTTCTTCTTCTAAGGAACTAGGGCTTGGGATTTTTTCTCCCAGAATGATTGTTTAAGTTCACTAGTATATCTATTTTGTTTTACCCATTTCAAATTCTTAAACTTCTTATGGGTAGGGAAAGTCCCTTATGGTTCCTTAGTCGGTAGTATGGATTGGTGGACTTATAGATACTACTAAGCTTGCAGTTTATCATTCATCCTTCTCCTTTTCCTTATTGATGGCCTTCCTCCAAAATTGGATGCTCAGCATCATTCCTTCCAGGTAAAGATATCCCAGTCGGTAGAATGGTGGTAGCAGCAAGCATCACAAAATTTTGTTTCCCAACCATGGCCCTTCTTGTTGTCGGGATTTCAGAATTTGATTGCCTTTTGAAGACTGAGACCCTTTTAGAAGGAATTCATTAGAAGTAACAACTTGGGCTGGTTTAGCTCACCGTGGTGGATGATCCACGTGATGAGCAGCAACATTAGTAGCTTAAGGACTCCTGTCAAGCATTTTAATATCAATGTCATGTACTGGAATGGCAGCAACACTCACAGTAGCTGTAGAGAATTGTAGCCCACCAAATTGAATTGTGGCTCTAGAGTTTCCCGTGTTAATAATAGCATTTGCTAGTTTATTGTTTGCATGACATCCAAGCTAGACAGTAAAAGGAGTGTTCTGGAGGTCCATTCTGCACAAAATTAAAGATGAGAATTAGTAATAAGGATATTATATATTACCCCATACTTTCAAAGCGTGAGGACTCGATAGAACAAAATAACAAATAGATAATTTTTATAATTTTAAAATACTTTTTAGAGAAATTTTAATGAGTTCAATTTAAAAAGATATTTTACGAAAGACTTTTAAATCTTAACTCAACAGATTTTGTTGATACTATAGCTTAAATATACAACAAGCCAAAGATGGAAAGAGAAACCGTCCCAAACGGAGTAGCAATAAATGTATGGGTTCCAAAAATTCAGCCCTGATCTCCGCTTTGATTTTTCTTTGGGGGAAGTTTTAACAGATTATGTTTTGTGGTAAATTTTGGGAAGGCAGATGGGTTTGTAGATAAGATAATGCCCAGAGATTTCGCCCTCATTTTGTGAGGACTTTATGATCTGAGTTTTGGTTTCCTATAAGCGCAAGCCCTTATTATTAATTACCACTCTTGATAATGAGAGAGAACTTTCAATTAAGGCTAGTCATCAATAAAAAATGTAGATATATGTGTTATTTGGCATATAGTAGCAGCATGGGTTTAAAAATTGAAGAGTTTCTAGGTTTGATATTTAAAATTAGAAATTTCTCTATCATGCACGTAAAGTGGAGGGTGGGGGAATAGATAATGGAATCGATCAAGATCCCATGGTTCCATCATCCAGGGCCATCATGGTCCCTAGTCTACTTAGTCAAAGGAGGTGGTCGAACAAACCTGGCAGGAGGATCCTTTTCGGTAGCCATGGGTTGCTTCATCCAAGGGTACCTTATAGACTTGGGGAAGATATTTACCTAAGGGGAAAATTTTGAATCCACTTTTGCTAATAGAGGTCTTTCTGACCTATGGATCATATCTTATTAATTCATATACTATGGAATTGATGCCATTAAGGAACATATTGGCTCTAGTCATAACTAATATTTTGTGGTGCCATTTGGCTGCAAAAACACTCGGTTCAGAGGTCCCGGGTCATAACTGTTTATCCTGCAGTGCCATTTGTCAACAAAACCGTCCGTTATAGGACACATACCACATCCATACTAGTAGAAGATTATTTGAGAATGAATTCTATTGATATTTTTGACTATGCATTAGCTCCATGTGAGCTGAAGTAGATTTTAATTTATTAACCCTGGCAAACTATTGCGGAGGGTGGATTAATTTTTCTTTAAGTACTTTATGGGTTGGATTTCATTTTTAAATATTTTTGGATTTTTTTTGGGAATTTTTGGGATGTTATATTTTGAACTTTGTGGAGTTTTAACTTTTGATGGACATTTGGGTGGCATTTTGGAGATATTTGTGAACCCTTCCTGCTATTGAGCTCTTCTTTGAACACGACCATCATCGGGGTAACATTAAAGTCACTTATATTTTGATATGAATTTTAATTTTGTGGAAGTTTTTGGGCATTTGAGATGTTTTTTAACCCCTCCTATTAATAATTTCGTTTAATACAGCCATCATCGGGGTGTTTGGGGTCATTTCCATTTGATTCAACCTTATCGACCCTATGAACTTGCTGATAGGGGATCAGGTTTAGTAGGCTTTATGCATTTATTAGTGAATTCATATTGTTATAGTCCTTGAATGCCTAATATGAATGTATTTACACAAATATATCGGTTGCTGCAACCATAAATTTGATTGATGATTCGAACCCTGTCGACTCCTATTGATCTGCATAGAAAGATCAGGTTAAAATTTGAATTCATTTATTTATCCGTACAGCATCCCTAGACATAAAGTATGTCCCACAACATGCTCGTTGTGGCCCATGTAGGTTCATGATTGCGCCTGCCCCTTATTTACCTTTATTTACCTATGTGTATACAAACTATGGTGCATGTGCGAGAAATTTTTTGGAAATTCAACGGGTCTTCTACAGTAACTCATAGAACCTCATGCTTTCTGTAGACCCTCTGTATTTGTACACTTTGTATAGGTAGACTATCGTGCACTACTTGTTACTTTCTGTAAGTGGATTATAATGCACTATAGAATCTCCTATTATTTCTTATAGATAATTATATCCACCACAGACAAGTTACCCTTATTTATGGTCGAGTTGCTTTACATATAAATCTTCTAATGCTGACCAAAGGCATTTGTATTTGTTGTACTATTCTACACTTTGCTTGTGGTTACCATACTGGTATACAATGAATTTTCTATGATAACTCAAAAGTGACACACATTTTTAGTTATTTGGCATGATGTGCATACTTTAATTAGGGGTCATACAACCCGTGACACATATGAGTGTGGTTTTTATTTGCTATTTGAAGACACATGTTCACGAAATGTAAGAACTGTCTAACTTTAATAGTTGGCATGCACAATATTTAGAGTACCGATAACTTGAATTATGACAGAAAATTCCCACATTATTATGAAGCATTTGATCAAAATAATTATCGGGGACATACGAGGATTCCTACATATTTACAATTAACATAAACAATTTTTTTTTGGAAAGGTCTTTTTTTTTTACTTTTACATTTAGACCTCCCCCCCCCTTTAGAGATGACAACCAATCATATTCATGTGTATTTACGCTTGCATTTCACTTTCTAGTGAGTAATCTAATAGGAATCCAAGTTTAAAGCCTCTAAAAGGCATCTTATGATTCTAAGTCAATGAGGCCCAAATGTGTTCTTTTTGGTCTTTTAGCAAAGGGGATCCAAGGTTGGTGGGGCTTATGAATAATTTGAATTCAATGTTATAAATAGTAGGGGAAGCTTAGTTCATTTCTTCACATTTTATTTCTGCAAAGGATTCTTGTGAGGGACTTGGTGTGTGCAAGTCAGGAGCTAGGAGAAAGAGACTTGATTTCTATCTATTGGTTAATAACTACTTCCCTTTCAAGTTCACTATAAGTTGTTTTGTACATGATATGAATTTCTTTTATCTTTAATTTTTAGTGTCGAGAGCCTAGGGTGTTATATGTTTTATTTTTGTTGACTTTGAACTTTAGGTCGATTTTAATCTTTTTTTTTTTAATTTTCTAAGTCATGGATTCTGTTGAAAATTTTTGCGGCACCCCAACATCGTCCGTACATAGGAGGCAGCATCAAAGTGTGAAAAGCCTTTTCGCCTACAGAGAAAGACAATCATAAAAAGTGTGTAAAGCCTTCCTCGCTCGCTAACAAAAGCTGTCATGTGTACTTACTTAATACTTTGAAATTTAAAATGTTAATGTCAGGTTTATACCTTTGGCGCATGATGATTGAGGCAATGATAGTGAATGACGGCGATAAAGGTAACCTACGATGAGTAATTTAACATTTTTTTGTTATCATTTATGCCATTTAATTAATCATATATATTTTTTATTTAAAACAAAGGCTAGAGAGAGAAAAAGAGAGAACGAGCTCTCTTTATAGAGAGAGAAAGAGTGGGAAAGAAGGGGTTTAATGGAAATTTGTATGGAGAGGGGTTTAGGAGGTGTAAGGAAATGGGGGGTTAGGTTTAGAGAGAGAAAACCCCTCTCTTCTAATTTTGGAGAGAGAAAGAGAAAGGTGATTTTTTTCTTTCTAGGAAGGGATATATGGAAGAATGGTGGTTAAGGGCTGCATTTGGGATGATGAGGAAGATATTTATGAAAGCATTTCTCTCTTTTTCTAGAGAGAGAAAATTTTCTCTCTCTGAGATAGAGAGAGAAAGTGGAGTATGATGGGGATTTTTGTTGGGGGTGTGTAGGAAGGGTAGGGAAGTGTTTTTTGTGAAGGGTCATGGGTGGTTTAAATGATGGATTTGGAGAAATAAAAAAATTTAGGAAGATTTAGAGAGGAATGGGTGGACGAAGTAGAAGATGAAGGAGAGGAAGGAGAAGAGAGGAGAGTAGAAAAATGGAAGGAAATGAGGGAGTAAATGGAAGGAGAAGAATGAAAAGAAAAATGGGGAAGAAGAAGTAGAGGGAAGGAAGAAGAAGAAGAAGAAGAATGGAGGACGGAGGAGGAAGAAGAAGAAGAAGAAGAGGAATAAGAAGAGAAGAAGAGAGGAAGAGGTGTTACCTTGCTTGGAGGGAGAAGAGAGGCCGACGGCTTCTTGGCCTGAGGAAGAGCATGAGATGAGAAGGGGGATCGGTTGGGGAGAATGTGAGGGAGTTATGAGGGTTAAGAGCTTAAGTGTGGGCATTTTAGGTATTTTTTTATTTAGAATTTAAAAAAAATGTCTCTTTCTCTCCCTCTCTCTTTAAAATTAATTTATAATTATATGGCATAAAAAATTTTCATTCATCGTGTTTGGTCGCCATGTCATCGCTCGCAAACGTCGTTGTCTCGATTTGTGCGCAAAATTATATTTTTTATTGATCGATGAACCTCATCAATAAGGGTGTCGATCTTAGCTATTTATGTTGCTTCAGAAGCATTGGCGCTGTTCATTTTACAAATGGAATCCACTTCAATGATTTTTGGTTTTTGGTTGGCATGCATCAGGTGAGTTTTTATACGTTTTGGAGCTTTTTCACTTTTGAAATCCACCTTGCACGGTCGAGTCGGCCCCGACATTAGTATTAGGGTTAACAAATGCCACTCAACAAAAGCTATGATTGATTAGTTTTGCCAAGATTAAACTCATGGGTAGGGCGAGTTAGTTTTGGGTCAACTTAGATCTTAAGGAAGCCAGGAATGATTACCCCATCACTGATTTGTCATCTATAAAGCGTGATCTTAAGCAAAAGTACTTTCCTCCTTCATACTTTCATAAATTGTTGGATAGGTGGAATAGGTTGACACAAGGCAACAAACCGGTCAAGGATTACATCACATCGTTTGACGACAATCTGATCATATCATTATTTTGTATTGGGTTGCGAGAGGATCTTTACAAAGAGTTATTCACCCGGAACATCAAAACCCTAAAAAAAATGCCTATAGTTTAGTGTTAGACCTAGAGGAAACTTGTTTCCAACACCCTAGTCGACACCACGACTCTAGGCCTTCCTACAAACCTTCTGGTAATTCAACACCGCACACCCCCACTACTCAGCTGACCTAAGGGAGCACTACTAAACCCTGGTCTACTCCCCCCAATCCAAGTCCTGTTATTGGAGGTAAGGCTCCCACTCCAAATACCCCACGGTCTATCCCTGGGACAAAATGCTTTAGATGTTAAGGGTATGGGCATATCGCCTCTCAGTGCTCTAGTCCCTATAAAGTCATGATTATCGAAGAGATCACTAAAGAAGAATTTGAGCTCAAAGTCGTTCAGATTCACCATGTTGATAATGATTGTGAATTCTTTAAGGAGGATGACAAATTTGCTGTCATCCAATACATTCAAGGGATTGGCGCCTCTCCCACCTACATGGTGAGATATGCACTGACACAACCCGTTACCACCAATGATTTCCATATGACTATAATCTTCTAATCCTACACCAAAATCAAGGATAAGAACTATGAAGTCATCGTGGATTATGACAGCTGCATCATTGCTATCTCCTTAAGCATAATGTCTAAGCTTGGCCAATCTGTCGTTCCTCACCGTAACCCCTATAAAGTAGCTTGGGTCAACACCACTACTACCTTGGAGGTAAAGCAACGAAGCTTCATACCTATCTCCTTCACTTACTATAAAGAGAAAGTTTGGTGTGATGTGTTGATTAAGAATATTGGATAAATCCTTCTAGGTCATCGCTGGCTATTTAACAATGATGTACACATCTATGGTTGTTCAAATATTTGGGTGATTAAACATGAGGGCAAAAAGATTAAGCTTTTTCCATCTCAGCCTTGGGTTATCGATGATCCAGAATCCAACCCTGTCAAAGCCAAGAAGGGACTTAACCTGATAGCTGCTGTTGACCTTGATTTTGCCAAATCCCTAGGTCTAGAGAGTTGACTTGGTCAAATTTACCAAGCCACATCCCTAGACCTCTTCCAATCAATTCCTTAAGTCAAATTGAGTCTATTCAGCCCAAATCCAAGTCCTGGGTCAACCAGGGTTGACCCAAATTGACCCTAATTCCCTCCTACTTTATTTTAGATCTACTTAGAGTCTTCTTGGCTTAATCCTTCCCCTCTACTGGACTTAGAGGTTTAGATCAACTTTGTTGAGCTCAGACCTGAGTCTTTGGTTAACTTGGTTACCAGGTCAACCAGGGCTGACCTAAATTGACCTAAACTTATTCTAATTGATTTCAAATCAAATTCAAAGTTCCTCAAGATCAATTCTCCCCTCCACTAGAATTAATGGGCCAGACCCAACCTATTGGACCTAGACTTGTGCCCTAGGTCAACCTGGTTGACCAGGTTAACCCATGTTGAGCCAATTAGCCTTAATAGGTCATTTCAACTCTAAATCAAATTCAATCTCATTCATTGAAAAAGAAGATGGTATTGTTGTTCCTATTTCTATCGCTGATAAAAATGCTGAATCAGCTCATTTGAATAGCTTTACATCGGCTTGGCAAAAAACTCAACCCATTAAGTTGAGTTACAATTTGAATGCTACTCAGATGTCTGAATATGGGAAGGCGGTGAAGATGAATCCTGAAAAGGAATTGGCCAATGTACAAATATCAAAGAAATCCGAGGTAATCAAGGTGCTTGGACAGAATATCCTGTTCTCAGTTTGTAGCTTGGAGCTTTGAAGATAGTGGATCAAATTTGGCAGCTTCTATCTTACTACATTACGAAATAATTGGATTTTGTTTTCATTCACTAATAATGAATCAATGGAGGAAGCACTAAGCGGAGGACCTTGGTATATAGGGAATCATATTATTGGAATGGATAGATGGACTTCCACATTCTCTACGGAATTGCTGAAGGGAATCACTTCTTCGGTGTGGATTGGATTCTCGGATCTTCCTTTGGGCTGTTGGGATGAGGAAAACCTTTCTAAGATTGAATCTATGATTGGAGTTCCTATGTTATTGGATGATAATTCTTTCAAAAGGGGGAGGGAATATGCAAGATGTTGTGTTCGGATAGAGCTAGAAAGGAAACTTCCAAGGGAATTTGTATTGAAGGATTACATGGGAGATCATTTCAGAAAGTAGAGTACGAGAACTTAACTTCAATGTGTTACCAATGTGGAAGAGTGGGAAACAGTAAAGTCTCATATCCATAAGTTAATAATGTGCAGGCTAAAGAAACAATTATGAATGAACCTAGTGAATCCTTGAAGCAAAAAAATGATCTGGCAGATGAAGGTTTGAAATAGAAAAGAAGAGATGAGTATGGGCTTTGGATTCACGTGAAATTTAAAAATAAGAGATTCAGGAATACTTGGAAGACTAATGGAATTTCTGCTCAAGTTAAACAGGAGTACAAACATGTTGATAAGGTGGAAAAAACTCAAGAGGATGTGAATGAAAAGGGAAATTCTAATGAAGCTAATTTGCAAGGCGAATCAGTTATACATGAGGTGGTTGGGGGCACAGAAGAGGTTCGATCTCAGGTATTTCCAAATGTTTTTAATAGCAAGAACATGTTTCAAATATTCGTAGAAGATATTGAGGAAAGGGAAGTTTTTGAAGGGGGTGCTACTGATTGTCATAATGAATCTAAATCTGTGGATACAATTGAAGATGATAATTGTCCTGGAAAACAAATCTCTGTTGAAGTACAGGAAAATGAAGATCAATTGATGTCTTTGACAAATTCAGGGAAATTCAAATTGTCCAAAGAATTAAGATCTTTGGGCCCAGTGGAAGTTGAACAAAGGAAGAGGAAAGGTGAGAAGAAAAATAGTAAAATAATGGGGGATAATTCCCCTGTTATGTTATAATGGCTTTTGTTATTTTCTGGAATGGTAGGGGGGCTAGGAAGAGGGAGGCCTCCCTATATCTTAGGGAGATTGTGAAAGACAACGATTGCTTTTTTGTTGGTCTGACTGAGACAAAGATTTCCTGCTTAGAAAGACATGATGTAGATTTGATTATTTGTAATGATTGGGATTATTTTCATCAACTGGATGTTAGCCTCTCAGGGGGGATGTTGGTGATGTGGAGAAGGAATTTTGCTTCCTTTGAAGCCATTGAACATTCTTCCCAATTGATTGTGGCAACTCTTAACATCAATGCATTAGGCAAATGGAATGTGGCCACTGTATATGGAGGAAAGGAGGTTAAAACCAATAGGATTCTATGGAAATCTCTTGAAGATTGTATGCAAGGAGATCTTCCGACTATTATAGGAGGTGATTTCAATTGCATCTTTTCTAAGGATGATAAGAAAGGGTGTAAGGGATTCCATTTTTCTTGTGGTCCAAAGGAGATGAAGATGTTCTTAACAAATAATGATTTTCATGACCTTGGTTTTGTGGGACCAAGGTTTACTTAGTGCAATAATAAAGAAGTAACTCTAGAATTTGGGAGAGATTACATAGGTGTTTCTTGAATTCTACTGCCCTTCAAAAAATTCCTATGGCTAAGATACGACATCTATCAAGGATTACTTCAGATCATGCTCCCATTTCATTGAATATGGTTGAAACTCAAAATCATAAATATAAGCTTATTAGATTTGAAGATACCTAGAAGTCATACACGGCAACTTGGAATATTTCTTTAAAGGCTTGGAGAAAATTTGATTTTGGTACAAATGCTGAAATTCTGCAAAGAAAGTTAAGAAGAACATTGAAAGCCCTTCATTTTTGGAATAAGAAAAAATGCAAATAATTGAATTTGTTGAAAAAAGATTTGAAAAAGGATATTTTACAATTGCAAGAAGAAGAATCAAATGGTGAAGGACTCACGGATGAAAGATTGAGGATGTTGAGAAGCAAGGTGTATGAGCTAAATGCTACATCGAGTAGATTATCTATTTGGTGGAATCAAAGAGCAAAAGTCAGATAGAATCAAGAAGGTGACAGTAATTCCAGGTTTTTTCGCAAGTTTGCATCGTCTAAGAAGAATGGTAACCTTATTTGGCAAATCAAGAATGAGAATAATCAATTTGTGGAGGATTTTGAGCAAATTGAAGCTGTTTTCTATGAATTTTTTTGGAACAAATGGGCTGCCAGAGAATGCAAGATGTCTGGCTGGCCTGATATTCCAAATAATTTGAAACTTTCTAGTGAGGAGGCTGATTTTCTTGATGCTGGTTTTACCAAGGATGAATTGATCAAGGCGGTCTTCAGTCACGGTAATAACAAATCTCTGGGTTTAGATGGCATTTCAACTTCCATTTTCAAATTTAACTGGAAAATTTTAGTAGAAGACACTTGGAATGCTATTGATAGTTTTTTTTTAAAACTGGTAGTATGCATAATGACTGGAAGGATACATTAGTGGTTTTAATTCCTAAAACCAACAATCTGATTGTTCCATCCAACTTTAGGCCTATTAGCTTATGCCAAACCACTTATAAGATTATGGCAACTATGATTTTGAATAGAATGAAATACTATATTTCAAAATGTGTTATTGAAGAAAAAGTTGCCTTTTTTAATGGTCATTCTATGTCAGATCATTGCCTTATTGCTCATGAGATTTTTCATAAGCTTAGAATTTCTAAAAGCAAAAAAGGTTTGATGGTGGTTAAGCTTGATATGGAGCAAGCTTATGATAGTATGAGTTGGGAGGCTTTAGAGCAAGTTTTAAAGATGTTTGGTATGCCAGTGAAAATGATTTTGTTGATTTTGGAGTGTGTCAGAAAAGCTAGGTTCTCATTCATCATTAATGGTAAAACTTCCAAGTGGATTGTTACAGAAAATGGGTTTTGTCAAGGATGCCCCCTTTCTCCATATCATTATATTCTTTGTTATTAACTTTTCTCTCTAGCAATGCCACAAAAAGGTCAAGATTTGGGAATCCAAATTTCACATAGAACTCAAAAAATTAACTATCTGTTGTATGCTGATGATGTATTGATCTTTTCTTAAGCTTCAAAGAAATTGGCCTCCATGCTCAAAAGCATTGTGTTGAACTTTTGTTCCTGGACTGGACTGAGAGTGAACAATAAAAAATCTCAAATTATGTTTAGTAGATGTATGAACAGAGCTGAGATTGTTCGGGTAAAGAAGATTTTAAATTTTAAAATTGTGATGGAGCTGCAGTACTTAGGAGTAAAATTACTGCTGAGAAGACCGGTCAGAGCTGATTTTCAATTTCTTATTGATAAAATTACGCTAAAGCTGAACACTTATGGAGGTAAATGTCTTTCTTTGAAGGAAAGTTTATGCTTGCCAAAACGTCTCTCTTAACTCTCCCAAATTTTGCCTCGACCCATACTTTGGTGCCAAAAAAGATACTACTGGAAGTAGATAAATGTTGTAGGAATTTCATTTGGCATAAGAGAAATGGTATGAAGGGTATGCATTATATTGCTTGGAAAAATCTTTGCAAGCCAAGAGCTGATGGGGGGTTGAATTTTCACTTGGCAGCTTGTAGAGCAGGTCCACTTAAAGCAATGCTGTCATGGAGGTTGATTCAAAATCATGACTCTTTGTTGTCTCAGGTTATTACTGCCAAGTATGGTGATAATTTGTAGAAATCTAAATGCAATACTGGCACCTCAATTGCTTGGAAAATATTAAATGAGGGTGCTAGATACTTGAAACCTTTATTAAGGTGGAGAGTGGCTAATGGGAGGAAAATAGATGTTCTTAATGATGTTTGGTTACTAGACAAATGTCTCAGTGAGTGGCCAATTACTGCTGACTGCTTAGGTTTGGAAGGACTTAAGCACAACCACTTCATTGATTCGAGTGGTTCCTGGAAGGTTGAAGACTTACTTTGCTTCTTTAATCAGAATTTGATAACTGTTATTTTACAGATACAGATTGATAGAGAAGCACTTGAAGACTACATGGAGGAGATTTGTCAATTATCTGGCAAATCAATTACTGCCCGTGCATATGAAGTGTGCAGCACTAGGCACAAGAGTGAAGTGGACATGGGATTTACATCCTGATTAAAGAATTTAAAACTTTCAGCTAGGGTTGAGTTTTTTTGGTGGAGGTTGAGTAAATTTGCAATCCCTACAAATGAATTCTTGAAATACAGGAAGATTACAAATGATTATTTGTGTGCTAGAGGTTGCAAAGAAGTAGAAAATATGTCACATGTTGTTGTTACTTACAAACATCTGTAGGATATTCTGAGGAAAATCTAGAGCTGGGGTATTTACATTCAAGTTTTTTATTCACTGGACGATTGTCTAAGAGAGTTGAGGAGGCTTTCTACTTTTGCACCTAATATAGTTAGTCTTTATTGTAATTCGGTGTATCTTAATTAAAAAAATAGGAATGATGTGGCTCATAGAAAAACCGCAAATTCTGTTTCAGTAACTGGTAAAGGTATTATGTCCACAGCCTTCTTAATCTCTAATACACTCAATGCTAGCTGGGGTGATAATCTCCCTAGGGAGTTTAAAAATGCTTGGCACCCTCCACCATTGGGATGGATTAAGATTAATGTTGATGCGGCTCTCCAAACAACGTATAATGCTGGTATTGGAGGTTATTTTACAGATGATAAAGGGAGATTGCTGATTGCTTTTGGGGAAAAGAGAATTCATTGGGACATAGCTAATCTTGAGCTTGATGCTGTGATGGCAATTAGAAAATCATTCAACCATGGGTACTGGAGTGTAAAGGACTTATTCTTGAAGGTGATAACCTCAATGTTATCAAGTTCATTAAAAATTCTTTGTATAAGGTTAAGTGGCAAAGCTACAACCGGATAGAGGAGAATCTTCTATTCTTGGCCGATTTCAATAAGGTACTTTTCAATCATGTCCATAGAAATTGTAATAGAGTAACTGATATGTGTGCTACTTTGGATTTCGATAACAATTTTTATTTTGATAGTTCTTCTTTTGCTTGCATTCCTGCTTCTCTTACTTCTATTTTGAAGAAGGAATGTGAACCTTTGTTCTAGTTTGTAACTAGTTTTTATTTTCTATTAATGTCATTGCAATTCTCAAAAAAAAAAAAAGGTCAAATATACCTATTAAGGCTCATTAAAGGCCCTTTAGTGCATTTTAATGCCTACTTAATGACTCTAAATTCAAACCACAGCCAATTGGGGCTGCTTTCCCTCCTAATTGCTTGAAGATTGAATCCTAGTCATGGATCTACGGATTAGGGAACTTATATACGAGAAATTAGGTTTTATTTGGGATATATTTTTTTTTCTCTCTCTCTCCCCCTCTCTCTCTAAGCCACAAAAAGCTCTGGGATTTCATGTGAGGGCTTCTCTCACCCTTCTCGACCTAGAGCAACCGTTGAACACCCACCGACATTGGGATTTCTGGCCAACCGAGAGAAAGAAGCTTCCAAAGCTTTATCCAGTTGATCCATCATGTTTCGAAACATGATTTGTTCTACAACTAGGAGCTTGGACAGTTTAAAAGTGCAACAAGCCTACATACGGGTTATACCATCCAGAAACCAAGGTGAAAATCGAAACCCTAGACTAGATCACCTAGGGTTAAATAACTTTGTGCAGCTCGCATTTTAGAACAAGATTTTTCTTCCCTAATGATGCTATTCATGTACGAATGATATGTTTAAAATTTCATTTGAATCCATCCACCCGATCGAGAGAACAACCAAAAAAATCATTTAGGGTTTTGGCTTTAGTCTCTCATCCGGCGAGGTTCGATCTCAACCATTGATCTTACGATTAACGGTTGCTGTCTAGTCCTTCCACTATCCAGAACGACCATGGGATCCAATCATGCAGTTCAGTGCTTCGTGCATCCCAATCACAGTCGTTGATTTGTTATACGGAGGAATGGACCGCGGAGGGATTGTCCTATGTGGCTAAGTGATGCTGACCCGCGACAATCATTGTGCTGGTCATTAAGACAATGATTGCCGTTGTGGCAATCATTGCCGCGGTCCGTGGATCCAACCGGATCCCTCTGTGTGTCACCCATGGAGCGAATGGGATACCTCCACGTAGCTCTAAGCGTCGTTTTCATTTGATTTAAATTTTAAATTAGTTTTAAACCTTATTTTCTTCAAATAAACATAGAAAATTCAATTTAAAGCTAAAAAATATGTATAATATATTAAATTGCTTCTATTCTTGGCCTTCTCAATTTAAAATTATTTTTAATTAAAAATATTAAGTATGTTTTTAAATATTATAAAAAAAGTGAAAAGGCCATTATTTTAATATTAATATAATTTACTTTTAATTATTATAATGATTATTATTTATTATTTACTAATATTATTATCATTACTGTTTTAACATTATAATCATTATTTAGTATTATTATTATTATTATTATTATTATTATTATTTATTTTTATTATTTTAAAAAGTTATTGTATTTTCAATATTCATTATTATTATTATTATTATTTCTATCATTTCAATTATTTTAAATAGCATTAAAAATATTAATATTATCATTATTATTTTAGTAAATAATATTAAATTTTAAAAAATTCTTTCTTTTATTTTTAATTATTTATCAATAATATTTACAAATAATTAAAGTTTTCTTCTTAATCCATTATATATTCAAGTACTTAATTATTTTTCTAATTAAATTAAACTTAAATAATTTTATTTTAAAATATTATTTCAAATTTTAGAAAAATCTATTTTGAATATTTAATTTGAATTAAGATTTCCTTTTATTTTTAAATATTAATTATTTTAAAACAACCTTTTGGTACATTAAAACTTCAAAAATTTATAAGTGTTTTATTTTAAATCGGATTTTTATGTATAACCCCTTGATATTTTTAAAACAATGTGTATTTTAATTTAAAATTATTTTCATAAACTTTTTTTCACTGTTCTGACAGATTTTTATTTTGTTTAATTATTTTAGTATTCTAATATTATTTAAATAATTAATTTGAATAATTATTTTGAAAATAAAATCTATTTTCAAACCTTTTTGAAACCTCATTAGGGTGGCCAGTGGATATCCCCTATACTTATATATATTATGAATTGATTTATTTTTAATTGTACTATTTTTAAAAAATGTATATATTTATAGGTATTTTAGTTATTTTAAAATTACTTATATTTTTAAATCCTTAATTTTTGGGAGACTCACTTTAGTGAAAATTTAAACATATATTGTGCATGTGAAGAATAATCATGGGGGACGGGATTAGTGAATGATTGAGTCCCAATCATTCACTAATCACTTTATTAAGCACATTTACTTTTCTTCTATCGTACTTTGCATGTATAGGATGCACGAGCAATTAGTTTAGGCTTTCTTAGATCTAAGAACATGGTGTGTTTACTATTTTTGTGTACTCCTTACATTTTTACCTTGAGGGGTAGTTTGAAACTCAATTTAAAGCTATTCAACATAGTGATACTCTAAGGAAAATAATTAAGAACCTGTTTAGCAAACTTAGAAAAATTTTAGGAGTTAGGATAGATCCCTGATTGGCATGAAAACTTCAAAAATTAAATTTTGTGACATCCTAAACCTTCCAAAAATTTCCATTAATTTTTAGGAGCTTTTAGACTCTTTAATCAACCAACCCTAATTTACCCGATAATTAGAGCCTGATACCTTCTAAAAATTATAATAAATCCATTATAACTTAGAAAATTACCCATAAAGGCTTGAATTGTTCATAATTCAATGCTTAACCTTAGATAAATAGGGTACCTTAAGTTGACCTTAATCGGACCCTTTATTTAACTCTAATAAAAAATTACCATTTTGTCCTTTTTAGAAAACTAAAAATTATTAAAATTGTAAATTTTTCCCAAATGCCAGGAAACACCTTCGTAGGACATTCCAGAATTTTGTGGGTAATTCCAATCAGTTTGGAGCTAATTTAGAGAATAAACATAAAATCACCCCTAATTACGCAGTTTTAATAATTCCCTTGATTGCCCAAAACTTGTAAAATTTATAACTTTGCATACGAAACTCCAAAATCCAGAAAACTCAAAGCCTAACTACTTACCATAATCCCTAATATTTACCTATAATATTAGGAACTCCAAACCTAGCCTATTTTCTATAGTGACCTTTTGGACCCAGTCAGTCTAGCACCTAGAAGGACCAGGGACTTTTTAAAATTGGCTAATATAATTTAAACTTCAAATATCACTACCATAAACATTAAAGAGTGATCAACAAACTAAATTCACTAAAATGGATCATAATTAACTAATATTTAAACTTTAAATAAAGTTTCCTTTTCAGTCCTCCAACAAACCAGAACATTAGGCAACCTAAACTAACTAACCAGCTTAGGATCTATCATAGCCACACATGCCTTTACACACATGGAATGGTTTGATAAGGCACCATATCTAAACCTAGGTTAGGCTGGTGCTTACTCTTCTACTACGTACCGAGTTTTCTGAGATTTCATTGCATGTTGTGAGAATTGTTGCTGTGTTTGCTTACTCTTATTGCACTCTACGGATTGATGTAATGTGTGATGGATGACCCCTAGGTTAGGAATGAAATTTTCATATAAATAATATTTTATACAGGTGGCCATGCTCATGGAGCGCTAAATAAAATGTGGGCAAATGTCATGATTTATAATAATGTTTCATGCAGGTGCTTTAGAATTTGCTCAGCCCCCCCTAAATAAATGAGGACAAATCATAAAAATAATAACTGCTACAGGTTGACTGCTTAGCCCTCATAATTAAAAGCATGACCAAGGATGGTTATAATGTTATTTTCCATTTTTATATAAACTGCTTGGGATGATTATAACTGCTTGGGATCTCTATTAGGATAACCTTACAGGAGAGTCTAGAATTTACTACTTTTAATTAATATAATATTTGTAATAAATTATGAGAGTTGTGAAATTGTTTTTGAGTTGGGATATTCTTATCCAACTCGAATTCCTAAAGAAGAAGGCATCCTTAGAGGGGAGAGTCTTCTTCCATTTGGAAAATCAATTTTGGATGGCTTTTAGATATCCAATGAGAAAAGGTAATACCTACCCTAAAGGAGGAAATTGTCTCTTCATTTTGATATTCAAGCAATGACAAATTCAAGGAGTCAAAGGAGGAGAGATCCAAAGAGTCCAAGGAGGAGAAATCACAGAAGTCCAAGAAGACTGAAGACTTGAAGACCCAATATCCCACTTAAAGTCATTTGCATCAATCATCGGCTTAGTAATTCGGGTTGTTGGCTGTGGTGCTCTGCCAATTTATTTTCTACATACCCTGAGTTGTAATTAAGGGAAATTGGCCTATGGACATTTATTTAATTAGTTTTATTATTTTTGATGAGTTTGATTTATATTGATTGCCTCTAAGGTTGCATGTTTTCCTTAGTTTATTGGCGATTTTCATGCCATTTTTGTTTTAGCCTTGATATCGTTAGGCTTTCTAAGGACTAAAACTTCTTAAGCTCCTAATTAAAATTTAATATTTAAGGTCTAAATAATTTTAAAACCAAATGATCTAGAGAACTGCTGGAATCATTCGGGGTTGCATGCATATCAATGCATTCTTCTCTTTCCTTCTAAAGAGATACTTCCCCACCTGCGGGTAGAGTCCGGACAATCTCGCCTATGAGGATGATGTACTGGAACTGGGGAAGTCTAGTTTCCTTCTAAAAATTATTTTATAATAAGCCTGTTTTTAAAGTCTAATGCATACATGTTTGGATCCTTCAACTAGCATGCATTGCATTCGAAACTAATCAAAATAAAATTTTAATTATATTATCTAAGAGCATTCACCAAACATAAGTACAAGGCGAACTAGGAAACTCTCTAGATTTTAGCCTTAACTTCCAAAAACCAATCCACCCATCTATCTTTCATAAATGACTGGATAACATGATTTTAAATTGATTAGGTGGTTAGCTGGCTCCCGAATCAAGGCCCAGGTAAGTCCAATTTTTACACTGCATCAGTTAGGACACAGGTGTTTTTGTGCATAGAACATTAAACCAAATTTAGATTTAGGATTCAGAGCTTCTACATTCGGTCTCGTATTATGCCTGAATAGTGGGTAAGTTCTTTCTCTTCAGGGACTATAAACCCAACTTATCTGTGTTACATGGTGACACCACTTCTATCTTTCTCCCACGCATGTGTCAATTTCTTGATTTTCTTTCTTCCAGTTTCCTCTTTACTGCCTTAGTCCCACTGAGTGTTTGTATGAATTCTGCATGTTGACTAAGCCATTTGAGCCCTTCCTTTTCTTTTGAATAGGACTTCCTAATCTTAGCCCTATGTGCCAATCCCATTTTAGAAAGGATAATGTATGATCCTTAATCAAGAGTTTTTTAAAGCTCTGGCATGATATGTAATTAACCATGGGGCTTACGCCCGTGGGAAACTAAATTCAACGTCTACTAAACCCCATCCGAAGTGATGTATCGGGTGGGGGAAACCTCTTATTTTTATCAGGTCGTGTATATTGCTACCCATCGGGGTGCGCTGGCGAGAGCTGCTATCCTCAATGGTTAGTCATATGTATAATCCAATCTTCCCTTCCATTGGCCCATTTGTAAGGAGCACGGAGGCCTGTGATCATCTCTATCCCTCAGGGTAGGTGCGATTGTATACCCATTTACTATCCTGTAGCTGTAGTGGTGTCCTTTCGGAGGTCCACAACCACCATAGCCTAGAGTGTTCCTTTACAGACGTTATTTAATCGTGAGACTCTCATTGAGTAAAAAATTGGTCCCTCATGAGATTCATCCCATACCTAGTAGTCTTGTTGCTATCCTGATGATCTTCCCTATATATTACCCCCAATTAGAGGCATTTAGTATATTCTAGATCTAGCCCCTAGAGCCTCCCTATCCGATCGCATCCCATTTTGACTCGACTACCATGTTTTAGTGACCCGTACCGTTGGTTTATGTCATTTTAAATATTTTTATGAGTTCAAACCTAAACTGCAACTAGACTTTATACCCATGTGTTTTAGGTATAGGATTTTTGATTATGCATCATCATTTTCCTCTCATATGCATGGGTTTCATAAAGAATTTGCTTGATAAATTGAAAAGAGCAATAATGATTACAAACTATATACCAATTTGAAATGAAAATTTAAAACTTTTGAGGTTGGTGACTCTATGATTGTGCGAATTTACTCGAACAGTTCTCACAGGGAACAATTAAGAAGTTGCATTCTAAAAGTGTTGGACTATTCAAAATAATTTAGAAAAACATTGATAATGCTTATATGATAGATCTGCCTGCAAAATACAACATTAATTCCTCCTTTAACAAAAAATATTTAGTTACATATGAAGGTTCTGAAATCAACCAATCAAATCCACTCATACAACAACCTTGTGTGACCACACTACATGAGAACCCAAAATTACCTCCACTACAAAATATTCCCAAATCACCCATGGAAGAAAAGGTGGACTCGATTCTAAGTGATGACATCATCTCCATAAGGAAAGGTGGATGATGGAGGTACTTGATCAGGCGAAAAGGAAAGTATGAGTCAAAAAATACATGGCTGGATTAAGAGGAGCTGCAACAGATTGACCCCGACGTATTGAAGATCCACGAAAGCATCATAGTTGTTTACTTGATCGAGTCGAGTTTTCCTCCCACCCCAGGAGAATGATGGGGACATCTGATCATGAATCATAAATCAGAGGCGTGGTCATCAATCTACGGCCACAATCGCATCGATGTATTTTTGAGTTATTTCATGTATTTATTTTATTATGTTATTTGTTATTTATGTTTTATTTAGTTTTTTCATTTTGCCACTTGCTTGAGGGAGCCCTACGGGAAAGTCATTTTTTTATCTTTGAGATCTTTTTATATGAGGCTATTTATAGCCCTCATGTTCTTCTTCTAAAAGTTAATGAATAAATGATATAAAAATTTTTGCACATGTGTTCTTTAAATTGTGAGAGTTCTAAGAGAGAGCTTTGGAGAGATCCCTAGGGAGGGAAAATGGATCACCCACCAATCTTAGAGACGGTCGGGTTTGTGGTTTATTTTATCATTTTTTCTGTTCATTCTCTTCTTCCTCCTCTCCATACCCGTCCATATTTTTTTCTTCACTTTCCCACCACCCGCCGGCCTTTTCCCTCTCCCACTGCCATCGGAATCCCCCACCCACTGCCCCACCCGATGGCTCCCAACCACCCACCATCACCCTCATAAATCTACTCTATCAACCAGCCACATAACCTCAATTTCAATTTCAAATTCAAATTTCCCAATTAATAGCCTTCCTAAAAAAACTCAACGACCTTTAGGAAAGAACCTTTATTTGGATTCAATTAACATTTAAAATTCAAGTACATTCTTATTATTCAAATCCTATTAGGAAAATTTTCCAATTTCAAATAAATATGAATTAATATTTAGATTTGACTAGAATAATTAATTAATACAACGTGACCCACTATTTACTCAAGCAAATCTCCTTTTCATTTCCCCTTGGCTAGCCCGCTCCCTTCCACCTCCTCTTTCCTCTTTATGTCTTTCCAATAATGATACCCAATCAACTCCTTAATTTTAATCAAATTAAATTCTTATTAGATTGGGATTCAGTTAGCCATTCCTGATTGAGAGTTTAGGACAAGAATTACATAGCTTTCCTGGAGCCCTAACTGCTCCTTTCCCAAGCCTCTTACTCCACATCCCTTCTCTTTGGGAGATTCCCGGTGGATGTCCAAGACCACTCCTACTTAGAGAACTACTATCCCGCCACCCAGATTGCTATTTGGACTATTTTTTGAAGTTATTGTGTGCCAAAAAGGTTTCCAACCATCACGTCCTGCTATCTACAAGTTCTCAGTTGTTGTCCACTCAGTTTGGTGGCCTACGCTTGCTGCCCTGATATCGAAGAAGTAAATGATCATCCTTCTCAAGGTTCCCAAACCCTGACATCATTGATTATTCCTCGTCCACTGATTTGGGGATCAGATTGGAAGCTTCGTATCCTCTAATTATTTGGGTAAACTCTCCTCCAGATCTTTAACCTCTTAGTCACTTATCAATAAGTGATTCATGTAGATCTTGTCCACCAAACTCTACCGAGCTTAATAAACATATGGATTGAGTGCACTTCATTTGTTTTTAATCTTATTGTTAGATTAGGATTTTTTTGTTGAAACTTATTACATTTGCATGCTATTGAACCTCTTATTATTTTAATAATTCAAGTGCTTATTATGCAACTTATCCTAAATGGAAGTGAGCGCTATTACGAATTATTTTGTCATTTTTATTCACAAAAAGTTTTAATCTTTATTATTCTAATTAATAAGTAGGATTTTATCTTCCTTAAGTCAGGTTGTAGTTAACCAAATTTCCCTCGAGGGTAGTGTCCGGGTTTAATTTTAGAGAGTTCAATTTTAATTCCGTTATGATGTACAATAAATTTAAAAAAAAAATAGATGTAACACTTAAAGCACACTTTAATGGAGCCATTTTCAAATTGAATTTTTGACTTATTTCGAATACAATCCTAATATCATTTACATACTCATATTGAAATTTACTTTTTACAACCAAATCATCAACATAACATT
Organism: Dendrobium nobile; assembly: GCA_022539455.1. NCBI lineage: Eukaryota > Viridiplantae > Streptophyta > Magnoliopsida > Asparagales > Orchidaceae > Dendrobium > Dendrobium nobile. The sequence continues at coordinate 16,511,273 of CM039725.1, forward strand.
CAACACATTTATGAATTAGATCATCAAAGATTTGAGCCTTTTCTCTTTGGTAGGTGGCTCTGCATTTTTCAAGCCAAATGCCATTATCTTGTAACAATATATGCTGATGGGAGTTTCAAATGATGTATATTTTTTATAATTTGGATCCATTTTAATTTGATTATAGCCTGATGATTCATTCATGAAAGAAAACATGTCATAGTTTGACGTTTTATCATATATAAGTTCTGTATTGGGCAACGAAAAATCATCCTTTGGGCATATTTTATTCAAATCCTGATAGTCTTTATAGATACATATTTGACCATTCTTTTTCTTTACTAGAATGATATCGACAATCCAGCCAGCATACTTTCTTCACCAGTAAAACCAACTTCAATAAGCTTCTTGATTTCAACAATGACTTGTTCTTCAATTTCAAGTCGCATTCACTTAGGCGCCTGCTTAACAGGTTGTGTTCTGGGGTCGTTAGAGAGTTTGTACAATGCTACTTCTAGTGCTAATCCAAGCATTTCAATGTTGTTTCATGCAAAATAGTCTTTGTATTTAAGTAATAGCATTCTCAGTTCCTCTACTTTATTCTGTAAGATATTAGCACATCACACCATATAAGCATTATTTTTATAATCAAATACATGGAATATTATGTTACCATGAAAGATGTTCATGATATTCTGCAATGGTATTTGAATACAAAAATATATTTTGAAAAATTGAATACGTTCTCAGAGATTTTTTGCTTGCCTTAGAGGGATAAGAGGTTTTGAAAATTTCAAAGGAGATTGATTCAATGTTGGAATTTTTTTTTTAGGCAAAAAGATCAAGAGTAGGGAGAACTAGGATTCTTAGATAACTTTGAAATGCTCCAGTCTATCCTATGTTGGGCTTTAATATTTTAGAAAGAAATTTTATATTTGAGATGTTATTTTATTAGATAATTTTGATTATATTCTTAGAGGGTGAGAGCTTATGATTTGAGATCTATCTCAAAACCTAGATATAAGTTGAATCACTAAAGAGTATTGACTTGAGCCTAGTCTAACTAAGTGTAAATTGAATGAGGAGGGACTTATATCTTTAACGCTATAAAGGAGTTTAAAAAAACCTATTACTTTTGGACTTACGTTCTTGCATGGAGTGAAAATGCCAGCTAAAACTCCACTTAATCACTTTAAAATTATGATTATGGTCCTATGCAATTGCAAGATGGGTAGGTTATTATTATTCATTTTTAGGAATATAGGGTAGACATGTAGAAAAAAAATCCTAAGTTACCCTTATACAATAAAGGCTAAGTATTATTAAATTTTAATTTTTTTTTTTTAATTTCTAATGCAATGGATGTTACTTGGCACTTATGCAATTATCAACATGTGAAATTTTAAAAAGGTTTAACAATAAATTTTATCCTAAAAGATAGCATAACTCCCCGTAGTTAGAATTACATCCTAATAGGTAAGGTGGTTTACTTACCCACTTAAGGGGAGGTTCCTAAGAAGGAAAAAAGGAAGGGTATTATTTATATGACCCCATATGAGCTATGGTTTCCTTTTTAAATTAGTTATATGTCAATGTTATCCAAAAAATTTTATTGTTTATGAGTAATAAAAAAATTATTTCCTAAGAGCCTAGCAAAATATCTAAACAAAAGCACATATAAGAAATATACCAAGAAAAAATAGGTATTTTTAGTGTGCAAATTGTTGCAAATCTATTTTTATGAGTTATGTTTTTATGATTGACAAACACTATTAATTTTCTTCGACTGCCTGTTACTTCTAACTTTTCAGGAATCGAAGATCGGACGAACAAATGAAGTCAGTTCAAGATTGCGTAGGTTTAGGGTTGAGTCAGTCTGTACTTTGTTTTTTCTCTTCTTGAGTCTACTTGTAATGGTCAAAGAGACTAATGCTAAGTAACCCTACACACACACACACACACTTGAGAGACTTAAAATTTCTATTTTTACTCATATCGGCAACGACGATATTTACATCGTCCTGGACGATCAGGCTTAAAACAGAAAGTTTAAATAATGATTCTTAATTAAGGCAGCCATCATTAACAGATTAGCCTGGACGATACGTGTATCGGCCAGGACGATAAGCTCAAAATAGAAAGAAGTTGTCGCCATAGACAATTAAGGTATAGTGAATTTTTTAAATTATCGGCCAGGATGATTCTTGATCGGCCTGGACGATATTCACAAATTATGCCTTAATTGATCAAGAAATCAAGGGAGTAATTAAAGATGATTGATACGATCATATCATCCTGGACGATCACAGGATTGGCTAGGACGATCTATTCAAAAACCTTAATTACTTCTGGACGATAAATATCGGCCAGCTCAAATTCAGGGCGATGCTCTGGACGATTTTCCTTTGATTTGAACTGGTCGGCCGGGACGATAGTGAGATCGGCTTGGACGATCAAGCCAATTTTAAATCGTCCAGATAGCATTCATGGCGATGCTCTGGCCGATCTTCTGAGATTTGTACTGATCAGCCAAGCCGATGTCCATATCGGCCTGGACGATATTTTCGGCAACTTGCAATTAATAAGCTCCTTTGAAGCTTTTCTATTTAAGAACTCTTGTTCAATATTTTGAAACACCTTTTTAGTGCTTCCTTGACCTGAGAAGGCCTTGAGGAGAGAAAGAGAGAGAGGGAGAGAGAGAGGATCTTGTGAGGGAGAGCTTGTGCGAGGATTCACAAGGGTTGCTTCAAGGATCGCTCTGCTTCTTCTTCGTCTAGAGTTTCTCTTCCATGGAAGGGTTGGTAGAGATAAGGAGTTAGCATCTGGTTGTGGTTCTCTGCCAGCTTCAGGAGGAAGCAAAAGGAGATAGGTTCTCTGCCTTGCCGGAGTGGCAAAAAGGAGGTTCGTTGTAAAGGTTTCTCCGCCTAGCTGTGGGGGCTAAATGAGAGTCACGTTTGTAGTGCAATACTCGGAGGGTGCCTCTGGGGCGTGGACGTGGGTTGAGTTGACTGAACCATTATAAATTTTTGTGTTCTTGCTTCCGCACTTTTGATTTTTGCATTTATTTTTCTTGTGGTGTGATTTTGGTTTATGTGATTTTTGTTCTTTGTGAAAAGAAATTTTTTAAAATACCAATTCACCCCGCCCCCTCTTGGTTAGCTTAGGCCAGTTCTATTGGGCTTAACATCCCTAACGAACTTTCAAGTGGTATTAGAGCGGGTTTCAAAATTTTAAGTTTGAAAACTTTTGGAATTTTGATCCATGGCAAATCTTGGGAATCGTAACACTACGGAAGGTTATTCAATTACACGACCTCCCTTGTTTGACAACTTACCTTTTGATTTCTGGAAAACTAGCATGTCAACGTTTTTATAATCTGCTAATTATCGCATGTGGATGCTTATCAAAGAAGGTTATTCTCCACCTTCTCATGAAATTAATGGTGTTAAAACTGAAGTTGCTTTTACTGAATGGACTTTTGATGAACGAGATTTGGCTCAATTGAATGCAAAATGTTTGAACTGTTTTTCTATGCTTTAAAATCTAAGGATTACATGCGTGTCTCCACTTGCAAAATTGGTAAAGAAATTTGGGATAAATTGTGTATCACCTATGAAGGCACTAATGAGGTTAAACAATCCCGTTTGAACATTCTCTTGCATGACTACAAACTTTTTCGTATGAAACCTCATGAATCAATTTCTGACATGTACACTAGGTTTACTCAGGTAGTTACTTCACTGCATGCACTAGGAAAAGAACTTTCAAACTATGAAAAAGTAAACAAGATTTTGAGATGCTTGCCTTCGTCATATGATACTAAAATCACTGCAATCACTGAATCTAAGGATTTGAACACTTACCCTATTGATAACTTACTTGGCTCACTCATTGCTTACGAGCAAGGGATGAATCAAAGAAATCTTGATGTAGGTGAGAAAAAGAAGGAGAAAACAGTTGCACTGAAGGCACATAAATCAAATTCTAAATCTTTCGGGTCTGAAAGCGATGAAGTTGCCTTCATCACAAGGCAATTCAAAAGCTTTCTAAGGAAGAAGCAAAATCTTCATTGGAGAAAAGGTAGGGATCATAAACATTCTAAATAATCTTTTGATGTTGTTTGTTATGAATGCAGGAAGCCTGGATATGTGAGAGCCGATTGTCCTACACTTCGAGATCACTCGAGCAAAGAAAAGAAAAAAGGTGAGGAGAAACCTAAGTCTAGGAAGGACAAGAAGAGAGTCCAAAAGGCATTCTGGGCATAATCTGGTACTGATTCCTCTGAAACTGAACCAAAGGAAGAGATTACAAACCTGTGGTTAATGGGGGAAGATCATCTTGAGCAAAGTGATGAGGAAGAGGTATGTAAACCAACCTATGATGAATTGTTTGAGATTTGTGAGAAAATCCATGCATTTTATAAAAAACTTAAGAAGACTCATGCTAGCTTAAAAGTGGAACTTGTAAATTTGCAAAAAAGAGTATGAAGTCATTCTTAAAGATCATTCAACGATTGATTCAAATCACATGGCTCTTCTTGATGAATTTGATGATTTAAACAAAAAGCATTTGGAATTAATTGATGAACATAATGCATTAAAAGTTTCACACACCTCACTTAATTCTGATCTTAAGAAATCTAAAGAGATTGAGAAAAATTTGAGGATTGATAATGATGCATTAAAAAGAACTAACTTGAGGATTCAAAATAATTTGGATACATGTAAGAAAAATCGGATGACATCTACTTTTGATCCTAAGACAGAACCTAGGAAGAGGCATTATAACTCAAACCATTTAAGAAACTCTTTTCCTGGAGTTAGATGTTTTTCATGTGGCATGCTAGGACACATCTCACACACTTGCACAGTTCACCATAGTACACATTGGGTGTGGAGACCTAAGATGCATGATTCACAGCATACCATACCTGCATTGTATTCTACTTTTCATAAGAAGGGGCCCAAACCTGTTAGGGTTCTTAAATCTGACTGTTGTTGAGTTTTGCAGGAGTGCTCTCACCAAAGACCTCATGGGAGCATAGGATGATTGGACATAAGGAGGCTCGTAGCTCAAAATTGCTTAAACTCGCTGCTTCATAATTTTTTGAAATGATTTTTTTTTGTTTTGTTTTGTTGTTTTGTGTTGTGTGCTTGCTTTGTGTTAGTTTGCTTTATTTTCTTTTGGTTTCCTATATGATTATTTTTCAAGCTTTTTAAATTTTGGAGTTTTAGAGAATATGGTTAGCATTTCTAAATCGGTTAAAAAGAGAAACATCGTTAATGGTTTCCCTCCTTCTGACCTTATTCTGTGGTATGATTTTCTTCTCAAAACAAAAGTCTAACTCATTTTAGCCAATGTTTTTTGAAACTAAGATTCTTTCTATCTTGCTACAATAATCTTTCTTGTACATAATATCCAAAGTTCTCATATATCTTTCAAGTTATTTAAAATCTTTCCATTGCTTTTATCACATAATTTTGATTTTGTTTTGTGACTTGTTCTTCCCTTTGTTAGAGAGAGAGCTCATATTCTCTAATATTTGGAGGGTATACTCACAACTAAGGGTCTTTTTAAGGGTTTTGTTAAAGGGAATGTATCTTGAAAGAGTTAAGAAGGAAAATGAAAAGATGTAAATTTCAAATATATATATACACAAAAGTGTATCAAAAATCAAGATGCTCAAAGAGCCAATTCAAGACAAAAGAGGCATAAAATAAGCCCACAAAATTCAAGCTACTATCTCTTCTCTAAACTCTTAAAACATAGAGAACTCATTGATTATTTGATGATTTCAAAGGCTTGATTTCAAATTCCATGATTGAGACAAATTACTTTGTTTTATTATTTATGAGATTTTTTCTTTGTAAACAAGTTTTGATTGGATCTTCTTTTTGCCCAATTAGGTTTAATTTCTGAGTTAAGCATTTTTGTTTTTCAAAAGAAAATTTGTACCATAAAGAACGTTTGATCTAGGGTTAAAAGAATCGGATATTCTACCGTTATTTGATTAGGATTGGCTAAACTCCTTGATCTTGTGGAACTCTAAAGTTTAATTATTTTAGAACTTCTCATATGAAGCCTTGATAAAATAAAAAATTAGAAAAATTAAAATTCAAAAAATATTCATTTTCTTGTTGTTTTAGCTTTCTATATACTGATGTTTTTGTCTGCTTTTATAGTTTTTTTTTTTTAGCTTTGATCATCACCATCCTTTATTGTTTTTTCAAATTCTAGTTCACATCGTCCTAGCTGATACTTTATCGTCCTGGATGATAGGGCAAATCTCTTCAAATTCCATCTTCTGGTCTTTTCTGTGCTTGCTGTAACTCATCGTCCTTGACGATACTATATCGTCCTGGATGATTTGATCGAACTCTGAAATCTTGATGATAGTCCTGGCCCTAACATATTCCATCCTGGCCGATGCATATTAGGTCATCGTCCTGGCTGATACTCTAGATCGTCCTGGACGATCCATGTGTCAGTACGGTTGAATCTTTAAAATCGGCCAGGGAGGATCCATTATTGGACAATCGTCTTGGCCGATCCACTGTTCGTCCTGGAAGATACACGTGGCACAGATTTAAAACATTTTAACTTTGGCTGGTACTATCAATTATTGTGCATCGTCCTTAATGATACACCTAATCGGCCCGGACGATCTTCTTTTTCAACGGTCATCCGGATTGACTCCTCAGGATGATCGCCTGTGTCTAATCATCCTGGACGATATCTGATCTACCCGGACGATCAGACCACCTTTTTGACCAATTGGACTGTACGCAATTATTGTGCCATATTGTCCCGGACGATTCTACGATCGGCCTGGCCGATATGGCCGTTTCTTTAAATTCTGGCTGATCCAGCCATATTTTTAACTTCATCCCTTCTTCTCTTGTGTCTCCTTGCTAACTCTTTTATATGGCTGGTGGGAAACGTGTTCGACAAACTTTTGGGAGTTCTTCGAGGGCTAGGATTGACCCTCATTTCAGAGAGGCAGAAGATGAAGCTGCTACCATCGATACAAAGAATGTGGATAATGTCTCCAGAATCATCAATCCACCCATCATCTCATACTGGTAATGGATCTTTTCACCCACACCTCCCTCTGTTTCATTCTGTCTCTTGCTTTCCCCTTTAATACTGAGCTTCTTCGAGAATTCTTTGCAAACCTTCACATTAACCCTACCTTCACCGCCCTGACCTCCTATAAGAATCGACGTCCTGTCAAAATCACATATCAGGATTGTGTTGAACTGTTACAGCTATCCACCACCGGTGATAAGATGCACTTAATCGCTTCAGATCCTGACCATGGCTGGTCAACGACGAATCACTTCCTTCGCAAGACCAATGCTCCTTTTCATGTTTGAGAGACTAGCTCTTTAGTCAAAGATGTTAGAACAATCCAACATGTCCTTCGCACCTTCATAATTCCAAAAGCCGGGGGCCGAATCCACATCACCCCTCTACTTTCCCTCACTACTTTCTACATCATGGCACATAGAGAATTTAATATTGTGGACTTAATTTTTCAATACATTGATCACATAACCATAATCCGTGATCCAAGTCATAAGAGGAAACCCAATCTAACTTTAGGACACATCATAGCTTATGTCCTTGAAACCAAATACCAACTTCAGTATCCTATTCCACCTAACCTTCCAACTCTCTATTACTCAAACAGTTCCTTCAGTATCCTTCACGATACTCATCTCCACCCTGTGGATGAGGAACCTCGGGGGGCTGGGGAGGAGGAAGCTCCCGCTCCTGCTCCCATTCCTAATCCTATTCCTCTCCACAAGCACTCACCGTTTGATCAGTTGATAGAGAGGTTTGATCGATGGGATACCTTCTTTGACACTTATGTTGCTGCACAAGAGCAGCAACATTCTGAGGACATTGCCCGTTACGAGCAGTACCGTACAGAGGAATTAGCTCGATTTGACAGCTACATTACTCACCAGCAGCAGCACCATGACAAGGACATCGCCTGGTTCAATGCTCAGTTAACCACGCTTGCCAGCTACTTTTAGCAGCCACCTCCACCACCTCCATCGGATGACCAGGGTCCCTCTTTTTTCTAGTATGTATTTTATGTTATTTGTAGTTTGTCTTGTAGTTTGGTGTTTTCTTTTTCCTTTGTGTGTCTAGGACCCTCTTTTTGTGATGAGTAAAGGGGGAGTAGGATGTGGTAGGAAAAAGGGTATGTGCTTGTAATTTTAAATTTCTAGTGAACTATTTTTTTTGAAGTTTTTCCTACTTATGTTTGCCATCATCAAAAAGGGGAAGATTGTTGCAAATCTATTTTCATGACTTATGTTTTGATGATTAACAAACACTATTAATTTTCTTGGACTGCCTGTTACTTCTAACTTTTCAGGAATTGAAGATGGATGACAAACAAAAGTTTAGTTCAAGATTGCGTAGGTTTAGGGTTGAGTCAGTCTGTATATTGTTTTTTCTCTTCTTGAGTCTACTTGTAATGGTCAAAGAGACTGATGCTAAGTAACCCTACACACACACACTTGAGAGAATTACAATTTCTATTTTTACTCATATCAGCAGGATGAATTTACATCTCCGGGACGATCAGGCTTAAAACAGAAAGTCTAATAGATTCTTAATTAAGGCAGCCATCATTAACAGATCGACCTGGACGATACGTGTATCGGTCAGGAGGATAAGCTCAAAACAAAAAGAAGTTGCCGCCATAGACAATTAAGGTATACTGTATTTTTTAAATAATCGGTCAGGACGATTACTGATCGGCCTGGACGATATTCACAAATTATGCCTTAATTGATCAGGAAATCATGGGATGTAATAAGATGATTGATACGATCATATCGTCCAGACTGATTACAGGATTGGCCAGGAGACTATTAAAAACCTTAATTACTTCTCGACGATAAATATCGGCCAGCTCAAATTCAGGGCGATGCTCTGGTTGATTTTCCTCTGATTTGAACTGATGCTAATTTTAATTTGTCTAGCTTGCATTCAGGGCGATGCTCTGGCCGATATTCTGAGATTTGTATTGATCGGCCAGGCCGATGTCCATATCGGCCTGGACGATATTTCGGCAATTGCTGAATTAATGAGCTCCTTTGAAGCTCTTCATTTAAGAACTCTTGTTCAACATTTTAAAACACCTTTTTGCTGCTGCCTTAACCTGAGAAGGCCTAGAGGAGAGAAAGAGAGGGAGGATCTTGTGAGGGGGAGCTTGTGAGAGGATTCACAACGGTTGCTTCAAGGATCGCTCTGCTTCTTCTTTTTCTAGAGTTTCTCTTCCATGGAAGGGTCGGTAGAGGTAAGGAGTCAGCATCTGGTTGTGGTTATCTTCCAGCTTCTTGAGGAAGCAAAAGGAGATAGGTTCTCTGCCTTGCCGGGGTGGTAAAAAGGAGGTTCGTTGTAAAGGCTTCTCCGCCTAGCTGGAGGGGCAAGGAGAGTCAAATTTGTAGTGCAATCACTGGAGGGCCCTCCGGGGAGTGGACGTAGGTCGAGTTGACCGAACAACTATAAATTTCTGTGTCTGTTTCTTGCTTCCGCCACTTTAATTTTCATTTATTTTTCTGTGGTGTGATTTTGGTTTATGTGATTGTTGTTCTTTGTGGAAAAGAAATTTTTTAAAATACAATTCACCCCCCCCCCCCCCTCTCTTGGTTAGCTGGGCCAATTCTATAGGGCTTAACACCCTAATGAACTTTCACAAACCATATAAATAAGAATTCACTCAAAAACTAATAAAAATAATAAAACAAAGTAAATTCTAAAGACCATATGGCAAGTGTCACTTAATACAGCCTAATGTCTATAAAAAGTAAAGGTGATCTGGCTCCACCAACAACAACTTAAATTTTACTCTTATGAAATAATGCAAGTCTTCAAAAAAATTAGGCATTTTCAATTTTTTAATTCTTCTCTTCAAGCTTTATTTTTCATTCCTCTAGTAGGGCTTTCAAATGTATTGAACTTCTAATGAATAAAATTATTTTCCATTAGTTTCGTAATCATTTTCTTTGGAGAAAACACCTAATTTTTAAACTTTCACAACTCTTATAATAAACTACATTAAAAAATAAAATTATTCTATACTCCCTATAGGTTAGTAAAGAAATTTATATAATAATTTCAAAACACATCACACCATATAAGTATTTGCTCAATTTTGAGGAACTTATAATCTTGACCATACTTTTAATAATTAAGGGAGCTAACCAGCAAAAGACCTAAAAATTTTTAATTTGCTTAAATTTTAATTAAATTTAACCTCTTTTTAATATTAGCCTTGCATATGCATCCACTTGTAAAACTATTGATTAGAAAAAACATCTAGATTGTCCAAAACCTAGAAATATCTAAATGCCCATTATAGATCACATCAAATAGATACGAAAATATCATTGAGTACATCACATCCAATCATAACAAATAGCACACTGCCCCTGAAGATAGAAATATTTTTTACATTTTAGAAAGGTACATAAAGTAGCAAAATAGTTCATGCCCTAATAAATTATCTAATGTGCAACTTTGGCTGTATAGGTGTCAACCTATTAGGATTTAGGTTTAATTTTCTAATTTTTATTTTATTTAATATTCTAGGGTGATTATAATTTAAGATTTAGAGAGAGGTGGGAGAGAAATATAAAGATAAAGAGAGCTTGAGAGAGGGTGTGGGAGATACATATAGGAGAGATAAGAGAGGGGAAGAGAGCAAGAGAGAGTGAGAGGCAGAGTGAGTAATAGAGACAGAGGGGTAAAGAGGGAGAGACAGAGAGTAATTAAGAGAGATTTTGTGTGAGAGGGAGAGGGAGAGTGCAAGAAAGGCGTCTTTATAATAGATAAAGAGGAATAGAGAGAGTGTGGGTGAGAAATAGAGAGATGGAGAGAGACAATGAGTGTTTGTGAGAAATAGAGTGTGGGAGAGGGTGGGGCAGAAAGTGGGACTTTGAGAGATATATAATGTCAGAGAAAGTGAGTGAGGTAGATAATGAGAGTGAGGGAAAGAAGGAGGGAGAGATAGAATGAAAGCTAAAGAGAGGATATATTAGATATATATATCTATATATATATATATCTATAATATAATATATATATATATATATATATATATAATATATATATATATATTATATTATATATGCAGATAGAAGGAGTCAAGAGGAGAGAGTACTGATGGACAAAGAGAGAGAGAAACAATCAAGAGAGTGGTTGACATGGAATGAGAGGGAGGGAGAGAGGAAGAGAGAAGAGAGAATAAGTGAGACTGAGTGAGGGCTAGATGCTAGGTGAGAGTGGAGCAATGACTGATAGATAGAGTAAGAGATATGAGCATGAGAGAGAAGTGGGAGAGTAAGATAAGATGTGAGAGTTATAAAGAGAAAAAAGTGAGAGAGAGAGAGAGTGTGTGTGTGTGTATGTGTGAGGTAGAGAGAAATATATTGTTGGAGATAGATTTTTAGAGAGAGAAAGGGTGAGAAAGCAAGGGAGAGAGAGAGGGACAGAGTGAGAATGAGAGAGGGAGTGTGAGAGATAGAGTAAGATTTAGATGGAGATAGGGGGAATAAATTTTTAGAAAGAGAGATTGAGATTAAGAGAGAGGGAGAGATAGAATGTGATAAAGCATGAGTGAGGAGAAGTTGTTTGATGAGGAGTGAGAGAGGGGGGAAGACGGATGGATAGAGTGATCAATAGTGAGCGTGAGATGTGGGAGGTACAAAGAAGAGGGAGGGGCTGAGGAGGTGAGAGTGAGTGAGTCGAGAGAGAGAGGCGTATGTGAGGGGAGGAGAGCGAGAGAGAGAGGCGGGGGAGTTTGGGGGCGGGGAGAGTGGGAGATGTGTACTAAATTTTAATGAATATTTATGCTATCCACTAATTTGCTTTCAAATATATTTAATAATTTCTTTTATTCAAATATGCATAGCTTAACATTATACCATCCCTAAGGATAGACTAATGCTTACTATAAATTTAAAGAGAAGTTACAATGTATTTTCCTAATCAAATATAGCATAGGGATGTTAGCTCAACAAAAATGGAACGAATGCATGAATCCCACTTTACAGCCATGGGATTCCATTTCCATTAAGTCAAATTATAATTAACTAGATTTTGTCTGAGGGTAGTGTCAGGTTTAATTAGATCTGGGGTCCTTACTTCGAATGAGCTCAAGCACTCATAATTAATTTCCCCTCTTAAGACATAAGAGAGAACTCTCGATTAAGAATGAATAAATTTTAGATATTTTTAGTCTCAATAGTGGAAAAAATGGTGGTAAACTCGATCAACATCCTATGTTTCTGTCATTACGGGTACATCGCAAATTTAATTCTACCAACACTAACAATTATTGATCGTAGTGTCCAGAGAATCTGATTAGCATCCATGAGTTTCTTCCTCTAAGGGATCCTGAGTAGACTGAAGTGGTTAGATGTGGATTTTAGTTTTAATTATGTTGGCAAGTACCATGATTTCCCTTAGGAAGTTTCTTGAAAAAGCGGGTCTTACAATTTAATCCTTTAGACTAAGATGTCCATTCGTTTGAATTAGATTGTTTTGAGTTTAGGATAAGTTCTATTTATTTAACTATTTTTTCTAAAATGTGGGTCTTATGACTTCACTTAGAAGTTACCCGTTAGCGGGCCTTACAACCTAATCCTGTAGATAAAGATGCCCATAAGTTTAAATTCAGTTTTTAGTTGGATTTGGGTTAGGTCTTATGACTTCCCTTAGAAATTTGTCTAGTTATTTGTAGGATTGTTAGGATCAATGTAGATCATTTTAAAAAGTTTTCAGAACCCATGGGATTCACAACTTCACTTAGAAGTAGCTCTCTGGTGGGTCATACAACCTAACCCTATAGGATAGGATGCCTGAGTGAGGGATCTAGGGTTGTATTATCACCTAAAGATTTCCCTCAGAGGTCAGACTTATAATTTTTATTAGAAGTGGTCAGTGTTTTAATTGAGGGTTAGGGGTTAGGTCAATTTTTTATAAAACTTTTCCCTAATGTTACCCTTATGTCTTTCCTTTGAAAGTTGTCATGTAGTGGGTCTTACAACCAAGTTCTTAGAAACAAGGCTGCCCAAAAGTTTTGAATTTAATTGTTTGGATAGACAGTAATTGCTTGTATAATGTTTGAAACTTGTTCTATACCTGTTTGAGTTGATTTGAGTTTGTGATTTTGACACTGGGATTTTGACTCTCGCATCAGTGTTTTAGTTGTTTTGTGCTCGTAGTCTTTTTACTATTGTAGTAGTTCACTACTCTACTACTTTTCTAGCATTGCTACTTTACTAGTTTTTTAGTACTTATCTTTTCTTACTTTCCAGTATTTTTTTCTACCTACAATAGCTATATATTTTACGTTCCAGCATTTATTTATTTATTATGGACTGATTCTTGTTTGTTTGTTTGTAGGTACATGGTGCTTGTAGCAGTTAAGGGAGCTCGTAGATAGATGTAGGAGCTCATACAGGAAGGACCTTGGAGTGCTAGCAGAGCATTGTTTTGTACTTGTTTGGGTTGATATTGTTGTTTCTTTGGAGAGCAATCTATACAGATGCTTAAAGAGTTTTGTACAAGATTTTAAGGGATTTGAGAGTTGGTTGAGAGTTTTTGTTTAGAGAGGTTGTACAATTTGTTTGAGAGCTGTGCTATTTGAGTTGAATTATTATTAGAGAGTTTGTTGTTTGGAAAGCTTGCACATACATTGGATTAGTGAAAATGTTGATTTCTTACAGCCTATTTATGAAGATTAAATTACAAAGACATTTTTATCATAGAATGTGAGTTTGTTTTTCCAATAATTTTGATATATATATATATACATATAAAGTATTTGTATAAAACTTCAAGCTCTTAAGCAAGTATTCATTCTTTGGAAATTTATTTTAAAAAAAAATTTACTTTCGACATACAAGAAAGTTTTAGAGATCTGAGGAAGGGAATTTACCCAAAAATATGGAAGAGTTTTCATCTCCATGCAATATCGATTAGATTGACATTATTCATCCATATTGCAAGGCTTGCACCTATTTAAAACTATAGGCTAAATTTCCTTAAATAGTTTTATAGCAGAAGGTTTCAAACACCATCTTATATAAATCGATGTTCCCTGAACAAGTGCAACTCCAATGTAGGGTGAAACCTGTCAATCCCCTATTGTCATGTAGTTTTACACTACAAGCTTATGTAATAATCCTCTGTTAATAAGTTATACAATTAATTAACACATTACTTAAAATTTTTTAATTTGGTTAACTAAATTGAATTGAACCTTAATTGAGGAGAAAGTTTGTAAGAGAAAGTTAGTGAGAGAGAGTCTGGGATTTTGAAAGGAAATTTCGTTGGTTTTTTTAATTCTATCTGTCCTCCTTTATTCACGTTTATTTTGGATGGTGTAATTCAGCCGTCTATTCAGCGGCAACTGTAGTGTCGATGGATGGAAAGCGTCTTACAGCTACTGAAGCCTGGGCGAATTACCAAAAAGCTCTTTCTATTCTTGTGCGATCTTCTTCTGAAGTCTTCAATGGAGGTTCAAGAGCTTTATCTATTTTCAATGGTAAAAATAAAGATTTTAAGGAAAAACCTTTGGTGATCAATGAAGGTGGCCTGTTGAATAACAAGGTTGCTATAGCTATTCCCGGTAAAGGAAAAGAGGTCATCAAGGAGAATAAGTTGACCAGTCCAAATGATTTTAAAATCAATTCTGGAGTTAAAAGTGTAAATGAAAACATGAATTTGGAAGCCTCATCTTCAGCTGGATTGAAAATTTATTCGAATAAATGTTTTTATTCAATTTCTTTGCCTTCTTCTCTAATTCTAATTGACAAAATTGTTCCATCTCTAACGGAAGGTTGTAACCTTAAGGTGAACAAGGTTAATGATGGATTGTCGCAACAGAAGACATGTGAAAGCTCTAACGCTAAATCAGATAAGATTATTTCTAATATTCAGGATGTTGTTCATTCTGTGGATAAGGTGAATCGTGCGAATATTCAATCAGCTTGGACTAAAAAGACAAATATTAGAGTTGATAAACTAGAGCTGGGAGCTTATTTATCAGAAGATGGGAAAAATATTTTGCTCCATGCTGAAAAGAAGTTTGAGAATGCAAAAAGATTAGAGAAGGCTCTTGTTGTTAAGGCGTTTGGAGATAACATAACATTTTAGTCGGTGTGTTTGGAATTAAGAAGGAAGTGGAGTCAATTTGGGAATTTCCACATAACAAAATTGGGCCTTGGATGGGTGTTATATTCCTTTGAGGATTCAGTTTTGGAGTCCATTTTGATTGGTGGACCTTGGTATGTCAAAGGACAGGTAGTGGGTTGGATAAACGGTTGGCATCATTCTACCCCACTTCTCTTCAAGGCATTTCAATTCCTTTGTGGATTAAATTACCAGACTTACCTTTACGATGTTGGGATGAGGTTAATATATGCAGAATTATTTCTCAAGTTGGCAATCCTTACCTCCTAGAAGGGAACATCTTTCAATGGAGTAGAAGGAAATTTACAAGGGTGTGTGTTTGAATTCCTTTGGATGTGAAGCTACCATTTGGCATTTGGGTTGATGGTTTGGAAGAAAGGTTCTTTCAACGAATTGAATATGAGGGTATTTTTATATTATGATTTGAATGTAGTAAAATTTGCCATACCATAGCTGAATGCATTAAATCAAAGGTGGAGAAGGTTAATGCTCAAGAGATTATTGTGCTGCTAGAAATTCAGAATCACTAGTCAAACCAGTTGCTACGGATAGTACAAATCGTGGTGATGGTGAATCTGTTTATGGACTTTGGATTTAGGTTAATTGTGGCAAGAAAAAATAGAAGAAACTTGTTGAAAAGAAAAGTTTATATAATGGGTCTTTTGTGGCTATAAAGAAGATTTATGTTCCAAAACATAACAATAATTATCTGGAGGAAGGTAGTGCTAAAACTGCTGATAACCTGAAGGCTAACCTGATAGAGCTCAACATTAATTTTGAAGATTGAGAAAAGGTGAATGATGTAAGAGCTATTGCTGGAAATCATTTGAGATCTTGGAAGCCCAGGGATTGATGGTAACAAATTATGAACCAGCTGTTAGTGTGCTTAATAAATTTGATGTTTTATCTGGTTTGGATGGGACAAGAATAACTGAGAATATGGATTTGTGTTGAAGAAGGAGAATTGGTTGGAGGTGATAATGGAAATGTGGAGGATATTGGTTTCAAACGTGGTGTGGAGCTTAAGTTAGGGCCGTAAACTTTAAAGGTAAACTCTTCTTTGGATAGCATTTTGGCAGAGAGCTCTTCTTCAGGGAAGAAAGTGAAACTTCTTAAAGAACTAAAATCTCTTGGCTCGGGTAACATTCTAACTCATAATTGAAGATGGATGGTGGTAAAGGTAATAGTAGTGGGGGTCCTTCCTCCTTATTTAATCAATGAGTTCTTTTGCATTTTGGAATTATAGAGGGGCAGAAAAAAGAGGGGCCGCTCTATATCTCAAGGAGTTTATAGAAGACAATAATGTTTTTTCTGTTGGTATGGTGGATATAAAAATAAATTCTATGGAAAATCTTTAGAATCTTGATTTTTGGGGAAATAATTGGGATTCTTTTATGGTTCCTTCTGATGGTCTTTTTCGAGGTATAATGGTATTATGGAGAAAGGATTTGGCTTCTTTCTCTGTAATTTAAGTTTCTTCTCAGGTTATTATTGGAAACTTGGATGTATTGAATAAAGGATGTTGGGTGGTGTCTACTGTTTATGGGAGTAGAAGTTCTCTTGACAAGAAATATTTGTGGGATTGCTTGGAGAGACATTATTCCAATGCTTTGCCTTCAGTGATTGGTGGAGACTTTAATTGTGTATTGTCTCAGGAGGAGAAATGAGGAGGAAAGAAATTCATTCTATTTCAAGGTCCTAAAGATATGAAGACTTTCTTGAACAATAATGATTTTCATGATGTTGGGTTTGTTGGACACAAATTCACTTGGTGCAATAACAAATCTGGAGGGGCTCAAATTTTAGAAAAATTTGAGAGATGTCTCATAAACTCTATTGTTTTGAATTCCATTCATCTAGCTATTGTGAAAAAATTTTCTCGAATAGGCTCGGACCATTGTCCCATTATTTTGGAACTATTCAAACTAGTGGTGTTCCATAATAAAGGTTTTCATTTTGAAGATGTTTGGGCATCTTACCATGGGGCTGTTGCTATTGTGGAGAAATCTTGGAAGAAGTCCATTGGTAATGATTTGGCTACCTCTTTAAATTTAAAGTTTAAAAGAACTTTAAGAGCTTTGTTTTATTAGAGTAAAGCCAAGTTTAAAAATCTTAATTTGTTGAGGGATTCTTTAAAGAATGAAATTTTGGAGCTTCAAATGGAAAAGGGGAAGGTTTGCTTTCTAGTGTGAAGCTGCAGTTACTTAGATCCAAAATTAATGAGCTTAACATTACTCTTGGTCAGCTCAACACTTGGTCGAAACAAAGAGCAAAAGCTAAATGGATGGACGAGGAAGACTCTAATTCCTCTTTTTTTTCATGCATTTACAAATGCAAGAAGGAATTCAAATTGGATAAATTACATCAAGAATGATAGAGGCATGGTGATGGATGATCTAGCTAAGGTGCAAAAAATTTTTACATATTTTTTTAAAATCAAATGGTGGTGTAGGAAATGTGTGCTGGAGGGATGGCTGATACCTTATTCTGTCATTGATAAAGGTGATCATGGAAGGTTGGATGCTGAATTCACTAGAGAGGAACCTCAAACTATTGTGGAAAATGCAGGAAATAATAACATTTTCTTTTATAAAAGGATTTTGAAAAAGAATTCAACATGATGTTTGGCGTGCAATTAATCATTTTTTCACAAGAGGATCTATGCATCATTCCTAGAAGGAAACTTTAATTGTTTTAATTCCATGAAACTCACAATCCAATGGTTCCATCTAATTTCTGTCCTATTAGTCTTTGCATGACTATTTATAAATTAATAGCTAAAATGCTTTTGTAAATCATAAGATGGAACAATCTTATGATAAAAAATAACGGGTGAAGAGAGAGAAGCTCCACAATTGTAGGAAGGATTTTGAAGAAAACTTGGAAGATTTTTGGTGCTAGTTTTGGAGATGGAGGAAGGTGGCCGGTCATCTAAGGATGACCGGAACACCAAAAACTCGATTTCTACCGCGAGTCGAATTAAGTTGGATTCAAAAGGTAGATTTTCCTTCAAACGTATTCATCCTTTTCGATTTTTGGAATCTCCTCTGGTCATTAGAGAGGGAGATTTGAATGCTAGGCAAAAGCCTTTTCTGATTTCAGGCAAAGGTAAGGAGACAGTTTCATCTTTGAAATATAGGCCAAATCCTTTGTCGGCTTTCATCCCTGGAGCTAATGATAATGAGGCATCTTCTTCAAAAAGAAGTTTTGCTGAAATTTTGAAGGGAGATATTGATCCTATCATTCCTTCTAAAATGGATAATTCTAATGTGTGGGTCAAAAAACCTCACATTAAAATTAATTATAGTGGAAAATTTGAAGATTTTGGAGATGCAAATGTTGTCAAATTGGACGTTGACAAGGAAAATTCTAATGTTCAACTTTTGAACAAGTCTTTGGTGGTCAAAATCCTTAGGAAAAACTATCCTTTTTCTAAGTGTTCTTTAGAATTAAGGAAGCAATGGTTGAAATATGGGGGATTTCATATTACATTGCTTGGTCTAGATTGGCTCCTGTGTTCTTTCCAGTCCCTTGAAGCCATGAATGAAGTTCTTAACGGAGGTCCTTGGTTTGTTGGAGGGTTTGTGGTAGGTTTAGACATTTGGTCTCCTACCTTCTCACATAATTCTTTGGATGGTATTTCAGCTCCAATTTGGGTTCGTCTTCCCCATTTACCATTACACTGTTGGGACGAATCCAATATCACTAGAATTGTTTCTAGAATTGGAACTCCTATTTTATTGGATGGTAACATGTTCAGATGGGGGAGAAGGGAGTATGCTAGAGCTTGCATACGGGTTAATTTAAATTCAAAACTACCATATGGTGTGTGGGTGGAAGGTATTAATGGGAGATTCTTTCAAAGATTTGAATTTGAAAACCTATCTTCACTTTGTTACAAATGTGGAAAGATTGGACATTTTGATTCGGTTTGTCCAAATTCAACACAAATTCAAAATCATTCTGTCATAGATGGTGCTTCTGGTTCTTCCCCCACTGATAAAAATGCTTATGGGCCTTGGATGTTTGTGAAGTACAAAAACCAAAGAAGAACAAATCCAGAGAATAAGAAAGTTAATGTTCTTTCTTTTAAATCAGATAAATATGGTGTTAAAGCTAATGTTGCTGCCTTGGAAGAAGATGATAGAATCGGTCTTAATGGAGCAGAAAATTGTATTAATCTTATGGATAATCAAGTTGATGCTACTTTTAAGGAAGGAGATGGAAGAACTTTTAATCAAGATGCAGATTTTACAAGCAATCTGCCGATCAATTTTGAAGTTCCTCAAAATCAGGAGCAACCCGATTGGATTCCTGAAATTCCTGATGACTCCAACAACATTTTGAATTCAAATTCGAAATTCAAAACTCAAGGAATCGTGGAGGAAAGCATGGAAGTTAATGCTGAAATTATTAAATCAACTCATATTGCTGAATTGAAGGATGACTTGGCTGATGACTTGGCTGTAACCGTGAGAGAAAACTGCTCCTATCCTACAGGATTTTCATATCCTGCACCCATAAATACAGAAAATGTGGAAGGAAGTAAGGAAGGAGCTGCTCTCTCAACTTCCAAATTCAAATTTCAACAAACGTTGGAGGAAGATAAGGTGGATGGACCGGCTTTGGCTCAAGTTCAAGGAGCTAAATTGGCTTCTCCTCAAATTAAGGAGGCCGAAATCTTGGGGACTTCTAAACCATCTACTAACTTGGCGGCAGATATTACAAATGGTAATTATATTACCTCATTCCATGATTCTTCCTCTGGACCGGCTTTGGCTCAAGTTCAAGGAGCTAAATTGGCTTCTCCTCAATTTAAGGAGGCCGAAATCATGGGGAATTCTAAACCATCTACTAACTTGGCGGCAGATATTACAAATGGTAATTATATTACCTCATTCCCTGATTCTTCCTCTCCTCCATCAGATATTAGTTTGAAATTCAAAAAAAATATTCTTAAAAAAGATAAAAACTTTTTTAAGAAGAATGTTTCCTCTGGGTCTAAACATATCTTATTCAAAGAACTTCAATCATTGGGACCATTGAAAGAATTACCTAGAAGGAAGACGGCTGAACACAAAGAGAAGAATGGTTTGAAAGATTCTTCTTCCTTTTTATCTCACTAATATGAAGAAGGATTCTCAGGCTGCTAGTATCAAAGCAGAGATTTTATTAAAGATAGAACTCCTGATATTAAAGTTTGGAATAAAATTTCCAAACTTTTGGGATTTAAATTTGAATTGTAATTTTATTTTTAGAATGCATTTCTTTTTTCTTAGTTTAATTTTTTATTTTAAACTTTGCCTAATTGTTAATGAGACATTTACTAATTCTTATTCTCTAACTGGATGGGAACTCTGGGATACTAATCAACCCTCGGGTTGTTTTATTCTTTGGTATCCCCTGCATCTCAACAGTTTCAAAATAGGAAATAGTAGATTTCATTTCAATTATAAGAAGTTTATATTAACAAATTTATCTTTAATAAGTTCCTTTTTTCTTTTGGGAAAAGGAATCAGTAGGTTCTTTTACATAGATTGTATTAGGTTTTCCAAATTTTCATTTTAATGCAATTTATGCATTCTCTCAAAAAAAAAAGAATAGAAAGGAGATGGTGATTCACAAGGTCATCTCAGTGGATCAAGTATCTTTCATAAGAGGTCATTCTTTATCGGAGCATTTGTTGTTGGCTCAAAAAGTTTTTAACAAAATTTGGCAGTCAAAAGCAAAGAAAGGACTATTGGCTATTAAAATCGACATGGAACAAGCATATGATAGTATGGGATGGCAAGCTCTAAGGCAGTTCTTCTTCATTTTAACTTTCCTAGAAAATTTTCTGAGTTATTATTGCAATGTGTCATAGACTCGAAATTCTGCATTTTGATTAATGGGTGGAAATCTGATTAGATTGAAGGCAAGAGTGGATTTTGACAAGGATGTCCAATATCCCCTTATCATTTTATTTTGTGTTCTCAAATTTTATCTAATGCTTTTTTACCTCAGTAGAGTGTTGGGGATTTAAATTGCTCCTAATGTTCCTAGAATATCCCATTTGCTTTCTGCTGCTGATGACGTTTTTATATTCTCGGAAGAAAATAATAGGAAAATTAAAATGGTAAAGAACATTTTAACAAAATATTGCAAGTGGTCGGGATAGAAATTTAATCATTACAAATCTATGACTTTATTTGGGAAGTTTGTGAACCGGAGGAGGAAGAAAGAAATTGCAATTGTACTTCAGTTCAATGTTGTTAATGAACTATGTTATCTTGGTGTAATGATAACATTAAGGAGGATGGTGGCATCTGATTTCCAAAAGCTTATGGAGAAGGATTTTAATAAATTGAATACTTGGGGGAAGAATTGTATTTCTTTGGAATGGAAAATGGTGTTGGTAAAATTAGCCTTCCTTTCATTACCAATGTTTTTGTCTTCACTTTCTTTGGTTCCATTGGGGATTCTTAAAGAGTTTGAAAAAATGTGTATAGGCTTCTTATGGAATAAAAATATTGGGAATGTTGGAATGCACTATGTTTCTTGGGAGTTGTTATGCAAACATAAAAATAATGATGGCCATGGACTCTTTTTGGCAGTTTCTAAGATGGGACCTCTTTGTGCTAAATTTGCTTGGGATTTCTTCATGAATCCTAATTCTTTTCTCATCCGTATTCTTAGAGCCAAATATGGCATTGATTTATGAAATAATTTGGTTAAAAAAGGGTGTTCTTCAACTTGGAAAATTATTTGCAACGGTGATACTTACCTTAGAAACATTGTTAGATGTAAAATTTCTAATGGTAATTCTATTAATTGGTTGCATGACTCATCAATTTTGGATAAATACATTTCTAAATGGCCTACATTTGTAAATAATTTGGAGATCTTGAATTACAATCTACGCTTTTTTATCTCAGAGGGATCTTGGAATGTGAATCATCTTCAATTGTTCTTCGACATGCATCTTATGGAGCTGATTTTACAAATTCTTATTGATTCTGAGCAAGGAACGGATCAAATGGAACTACAGCTAAAGGCTGTAGGTAAATCCATTGCTACTTTATCCCTAGAAGCTGTGATGAAACACAATTTAGATTGCTGTCACTAGAAATGGATGAAAAAAATTAAATTGAGACCACGTGTAGAGCTCTTTTGGTGGAGATTATACAATGAAGCAATTTCTTTTAATTCATCCTTACTGTACAGAAGATTGATCAATTTTTTTGGTTGCATGAGAGGTTGTGCTGAGGAGGAGAATAATAGTCACATTGTTGGGAGAAGTGCTATACTATGGAATGTCATCAACCAGTTAAATAAGTGGGAATTTCAGATTACCGACTTTGAAGACTTTTCATATTGTTTAAAGGGACTAGAGAGATTGTCAGTTACAAACTCTCTCATTGCTAATATTTATTGTACAACTGTCTTTCTTTCTTGGAAGAGTAGAAATAAGTTGGTTTATGGAGGCAAAGAAGACATGGATGTTTTAATTGCTACTAGTACTGTTTCAATGGCTACTGTTAGCCCATTTATTAATATATATTCAGACAACTGGGATGTCAACCAGCATAAGCTATTTTCTTATTGGCATCCTCCTCCACCCGGATGGATAAAGATTAATGTTGATGTTTCCTTAAGAACTAATAATATAGCAGGTATCGGCGGTGCGGATAGGGATGATAGAGGAAGGTTTTTACTTGCTTTCGGTGTCCAATATTTGCATTGGGATATTGCTCAATTGGAAAGGATGGATGTTTGCACTTTAAGAAATGTAATTCAGGATTGGATGTTGGAAGCTCAATGGATGTTGGAAGCACAAGGGGTGATTATAGAAGGAGGCAATCTCAGCATCATCAAGACTCTTCAACTATCTTTGAAGAAATTAAAGAATAAGGAAAGAATTGAAGACAATTTGCCATTCATAAAATTTCTTTTAATTTTTTTACTACATGTTGTAATAAATTAACAGATTGTTGTGCTAATTTTGCTTTAGGAAAGAGTTTTATTTGGAATGATCTGAATGATTTAGATATTCACCTTCTTTCTTGTTCATTTTGAAGGAGGAATGTGATTCTTTAGTTTTGCTTTTGAGTAGTTTGTAATAAATTTCTTTTTATTTTTAATGCAAAGTTGCATTTCCTTTAAAAAAAACTAAATTGAATTGGATTATATTAGGTTAAAAATTTAAGATTGAACTTATTATTCCTTTAGATTAATTAATCAGTAATAATTATATTTTACAGTTTAAAATTAAGTTAAACACTTGATTTGCATTTATTTCAAATGGTTGTTTAATTAATTATTAATTAAATTAATTGACTACTCGACATTATAGTTCGTCAAATAATTCAATTGGTAAATTAAATACTCTCCCATTTCAAATTCTTTCTTAGAGAACAGTGTCTTCCAAAATCTGCTAAGTTCAGAATTTTCAAGAAAATTTTGTCAGCATCCTAGCATCCCCTCCCAACCGATGGAGAAATCGGGATGGCATTTTCCAAAATTTCTTTCTACCCGGACCTAAGGTCAAAGGTGTATGGTCTTCATATTTACAAAACCATCCGCCGAGATCTAAGATCAATGACACGAATCATCAACTTCAAACCATTCCGACCAAACCTAAGGTAGAACTATCTGGGGATATGAAGCACTGACACGGACACGGAGACATAGACACTACACGACACATAGATAGGACACGACGTTTTTTAAAAATATAGGACATGAGTGTGGCATTATTTTCCTAATTATATATTTATATATATCATTATATTATTATATATTCTATCGGGTCTGCTTAGGTATTTAGGTCCGATCGAAGAAGGACCACAGTCGAATAATAAAAAGAACTAAATATGCCACTATGCCATCTTTCAACACCTCTCTCAATTCAGCCAAATGATTTTATGCACACATTAACCCCAGTAATGGATAAATCCCTCTGTTCAATGGATTTATGGGATTTGGCTGAAGCAGTGTGCGAAGGGTAGAAAGTTAGCTTTACAATCAGCAAACTCTTGTTGTTGCTTCTGATCAAAATGTCATCTCTTCCAATCCGATAAGAAGGGAAAGTCATCGAAGGAGAAAAGTCGGATAAACACGGAGGAGCCGTAGAAGCAACCCGTGCAACCTATAGTCCTCCTACGAAGGATAAGTCGGACGGCAATGATGGAGCTGATGATAAACTCAACCGACCTCTGCGAAGTAATGAATTTGGATTACAACAAAGGAGCCACAAAAGCAACGCGTACAATCTTTGCCTCCTACGAGTAATGAAGTAGAACGGCTTTGAGGGAACCGAAGGAGTGGCACATGCAATCTCTACACCTCTGGCAAAGCAACAAAGCCGAACAGTAATGACAAAAAGAGGAGATGAAGGGTGAACCCTAGATGCCTCTATGAAGAAAAGAAGTCAAACAACAATGTTGAAGTTGAATGAGCGGGGTGAGCAACTTGCCTCCGTTTTTTATCATTTCTACCAATCCTTTTAGAGGAATCAGTTTGCAAATATGTTAGTTTGAATAAATAGTTGCTTCATTTGGAAATAACCTATCCGAGGTGGGGTCAGAGGAGACAAGTATGCAACTTTAATTTTTTTTGTTATATATATATATATATATATATATATATATATATATATATATATATATATATATATATATATATATATATATATATATATATTAGTAAACACTCCTTGAGGAATTTTAGAATGTGATGAACTTTGACTTCTTTCAAAGGAATTGCTTCTGTCCACTTTGAGAAGTAGTATGTAGCTGTTATTTTAAATCTGTGACCTCTGGAGGATAAAAGATCTTTCGTAACGATGATATTCATATCCCATGTTTTAAAAGTTCAATAGGCAATGGTTGGATGTAAGATATTTGGTAGTTGATGTAGAACTACACCATGTACATGACATTGATGAAAACGACGTGTGATATAATGTAGTCATCTTTCATGGATGGCAAGTAATATCCCATAATATTCCATGCTTCTGATTTACTTAGATACCATAGCCACATCTGATCGAAAGCCTTCTAAATAAGGTGTTGTTAATCAGGGCATAATATAATGATAATCTTTTAATTTTATCCACCTTTAATTTATCATGATGGACCATATTTTCTTTCAAGTATTTGATGAAAGGTTTTCTCCAATCCAATACTTCATCATTTACTTCTAAAATAAATTTTTACCTCAAATGGATATTTTTTTGCCTATATGTTCAAAGTGTATAGGGTAAAGAACTTGTCATCCAGGCACTTCTGTCGGAATTGAATCTTTCTCAAAACATGCTAGTGCTTTTGCTAACTTAATGAGAACATCTTATATAGAATTCATTCCATAGGAAATTTTATATAACGTCATGTTTGGGATCTGTTCCAACAAATGCATTGTATACTAATGATAAAGAATCAAAGTTTCTTTCAATACTTTGTAATTTCTAGCTACCTGATTAATCACAATAATGGAAGCAGCACCATCAAAAAGAATTCCTAGATGGACTTCTCATTTGATTTGAGTTTTTTGATTAGTTCATTTGGTAGTTTGTCATTTATCGAGCAATCATCCAGCACTAGATAAGCTGCTAGGAAATCTTATATAGCTTTTCCTTTCACTGCTCATAAAGGAGTGAATGTAATATCAAATTGTGATAGAATCATCAATCAACAAGCTAACCTTCTTGATTGCATCGGTCAAGTCATCAAATACTTAAGTGGGTTTATTTTGGATATCAAATTTACTTTGTGAGAAAGCATATAGTGCCTCAACTTCTGAGCAGTGAATATCATGGCTAAATAATGCTTCTTAATCGTAGGATAATTTAGTTCATTATAAAGAAAAGGTCAACTCAGATAGTACAATGTGTTCTCTTTTCCTTCCTCATTAGCTTGAGTTAATAAGGCGACAAGAGATTCACTTGAGGCTATTGTATGTAGGATTAAATACTTTCCTGGTATAGGAGCTGCAAGTACAGAAGGGTTTGCAAAATACTACTTTATATTTTCAAAACAATTATATTAATTATAATCCTAATGAAATGGGGTGTCTTTCTTGCACAACGTTGCAAACGGCTCACATTTGCCTAAATAATTTGATACAAATTTCTTAAGTAATGCTAATTGACCTTGGAAGGATCTCAACTAAGTAAGACTTTTAGGTGGAGGAATTTCTATTATTGTTTTAATTTTATTTGAATTAATTTAAATTCCATGGTGTCGAAACATGAAACACAAAAAATTTCCTTATGTGACACCGAAAACATACTTAAAAGGATTCGATTTTAATTATATTTATGTTTTTAAAAAATAATTCTCAAGTCATATAAACGATCATCTCTTTTGAGACTGTTAATGACTAGATTTTTGACATAACACTCCACCAAGTGGTGAATGAGTTCATGAAAAATCCTCATCATTGTTTGATTGTAAGTTTCTCCAATGTTCTTTAATCCAAATGACATGACTTTGTAGTAGTAAATATCTATCAACCTTCTAAATGTTGTATATTTTTCCTCTACGCAATCCGTTTTAATTTAATAATATCTATATGAGCCATCCATAAAGGAGACTATTGCATGTGAGGAAGTGACATCTACCATGAGTTCTAGTTTGGGAAGCAAAAACACATCTTTAGAACAAGCTTTATTTAAATCTCTAAAATTGATACAGATGCATATCTAATTGTTCTTCTTGATTGGGACAATACTAACTAACCAAGTTATTTATCCTTAATAAAGTCAGTATTAATTAACTTCTTGACTTCAATCATAACCTAGTACCTGATATCGAGTCCCATACGTTGAGGAACACATTTTACTAGAACTATCTCTAGTGGAATTGACTACTTGTGAACTACTATATATGGAAGTAATCTTTGCATCTCTTCATAACTCCAAGCGAAGCAGTCTTTGATTTGTTAATAATTGAATCATGTCATTCTCCTCATCCTCATTCAATAAAAAAATAGATGAAGATCTGACGAGGTTCTTCCTCGATGCCCAAATTTATTTTTTTTAGATCATCAATTGTAGATTTTATTTACTCTTCAAGTTTAGGAGGTACATCCCTAACTTAAGAGTCATCCAAATCATCTATAGCTTCTAAATAGAGTTATTTAAAAGACTATCAAACTCTAGATTATTTAATATAACTAAGCAATATTCATCATCATCAAATGATTTTAGAGTTTTGAATCCAATACTCAATCTAAACATATATTTATTATATTTTGTATTCCACAAATATTCAAATTACTTGGCTTCGCCTCTACTTCAATTTAAAGGTGTTAAATCTTATTAAATTTATTTATAGAGTTTGTATACCAATCAGAAAGTAGTTATAATATCTCATCCATGAATGGATCATCGAGAGTTATGTCAATTTCTGGAGGTTTACTCGGGTAAGGTACAAAGACATCGGGTTTACTATTTGGGTTTAAAGAAAGAAAGGCTTTCACTTGCAAACTTTTCATCATTTTGGGATAGTGGAGTTAAGGAAATATTTTCCAAATACCTTTTTAAACTCTCTATTATAGATAAATCTAAATTATCTTACTTAGAAATTTAGACCTTATCCTTGCCATTATTAATTTCTATAGAAATCTCAAACTTTTGGCTGATTTATGAATTTCTCATATTCTACAGCCTATGGGTCTTTCCCAAGCATATATCATTCAACCTTCAAGCTAGATTCCAAATGAATATGCATTGTAGGTTTCCTTATTTTCATATATTGATTTTACTTTTCTTGTATTATTTCATTTTGCCATCCTCGACATCCTCCTCTGTATTATTATACTTTTCTACCACCTCTTTGTGAGGGAGCAATAGGCAACCAATGAAAGTCATGTTTGAGATTAGAATACTATTCTTTTCTATTTCTTATTCTTTCTATTTTTCTTTTTTCTTTTACTTCTACTTCAGTTAGTTTGAGAAATTTTGAGAAAATATTCTATTTCTTAGGAAGATAGTATGAACCATCTTTGTATATACTGACTCCAAGAATTAAAAATGTTTTTATGTCACCATTAATATAGTGCTCAACTCCCTCTTAAGAGAATTTGATACACTAAAGTAGGGTGGAAGGCATCATTATATATTCATGGAGTCGGGGTTAACCTAGGAGAGTGTTAAAAGAGGCTTCAGAATCTATTATATGCAATTTTCCTTCGAATTTTAGTGTTTCTATTTCTTATAGGAAGGTGATTATACCCAAATCCCTCTCATCCTTATTATTGAATCCTTGCAATATATTATTATCAGAGATGAGTTTGAGAGTGCCCACCCTTATGTATGCGAGAGTTCTAATAGTCATAATGTTAACCGATACACTAGGAGCAACAAGCACACAACATACTTTAAAGTTATCTACGTTTATAGGAATATACAACAGATCATTATGATTTATTGTACCCAAAAACAAATTTTTATTAGAAAATGTGACACCTGGAACTTCCTTGAAGAATAGAGTTTCTTTTTCTGACTGTGTTGATGCTGGTTGATCCATACATATCTCTAGATTGAGTAAATCTTTTACTAAAGCTTCCCTAATTTATTCTAAGAGAATTAGAGCATTGTAAATTCTTAGTTATATAAGAAATTTTCTAAAGAGCGCTAACAGATTATAATCCACCTTTAGAATCTCTAAATTCTGTACATCAAGCTATTAAACATATTGAGGTTTGTTGAAAACTTCTATATTATCTACCACCTGCTTCCATTTATCAGTAGTTATAACTCATGGAGGAAAGGCTTTACCACTATGAAGTTTGACTTACACTACTTTAGATGAAATATCTTTATTGGGTTTTGATTATTAACCATCAATCCTCATCTTATTGTCTTAAAGTGGACCATCTAAATTAGATGCTTGTAATTCTTTATTTATAGGATCACTTTATACATCAAGTATTGTTGAATAACTGTTATAATAGTATTGAAATTATTCATATACATCATTTTTAGGGATTCCTTGAGAATTGTTTTTCAGCATGTTTATATTTTGATCATAATAATCATTAGCAGAAATAAATATTGTATAAGTATAATCCTTTTTGCTTACTTTCTAAGTCCCAGGAGGGATGCAATAAAATTCATAAGGAGTTGCAGGTTTAACATAAAAATGTTTACCCTTTGTGAAAATAATAAATTTATGATATCCTAAATTCCTCTCTTCCTCTCCTAAAGTTGAAGAAGCTTGATCAACTCACACTTACTTAGGCTCTTTGGATGAAACATTATTTTCTTTTCCTCACCAGATCAACCTGAATGGGATTTTGTACTCTCGGGAGCTCCTGGAAATATAAACGATATAATTTGTTTAGGGTTCTTTTAGAGGAATGGGATAAAGCTATACCCACCCACTATTAGGTTTTAAAATAGGAGAATGTGTAGAAGGTTCAACAAATATACATTTAGTAGATTCCTTACTCGAATCCTCTAATTATTCTTTGGGTATCACTACTGTCCCATCATAATAGTTTCTATCCATCCACTCATTGAAAGTTATACAATCTTACAACTTATGGCATAACATCTAATGATATAGATAATAATTGTGTTTACCTTGCTTTATTGACTTCTTTGGGTTTCTTAGTATCAGGGAGTTTGAATCCAAGCTTCTTCATGAGGCTCTTGAACATTTTCTTGATGGCCTCTTGTTTAAACTGATATATTTTATTCCTAAAGTAATTGAACTTATTCTTTTACTGCTCTGAAATTAAATAAGGTTGAGGTCTACATAGTTGGTCACCTTAAGGATATTTGTAAATCAAATACTAAGGAGCTAGCCTTAGATCTTTTTCCTAAATAAACAATGATTATTTTCCTGTATCAATAACAAGCATGTAACACCCCACAGTACTTCTAACAATATAGGGAGTATTACTAACATTAACATAACATTTTTATAAATCAATGCTTGTTCATATGATGATTTTGAAATATTTTGATGTATTTATAAAACATCCAATAGTAATCATTCATTTCATCATACAAAAACATCCAATAATTTAAAATTTCCACTGAGACCTAATTACAGAGCCACAAGGAACCAAATAAAATCCAATGGCATACAACATTAAACTAATTTCTAACCTCAAGTGTAGACTCAATATCAAAGATAACATTAATATAAAAGAATAAATAATTGCAATTATCTGTTAGGATCTTCTCCACTCCCTTTCCTGTAACAACAACCAGTAAGAAAATACTAGTGAGTTATGAGACTCAGTAAGTTTTACAAATCAAAGAGTATTTAAAGTACATTAATTGAGAATAATCAAGCATTAAAATCATCATAAATTCTTAATTAACTTTCATATTTACTTCTTCTGAATTCTACAATGAATATAAAATTTAATCTACAAAAGATTTGGCTACACTACCATAACATTATTCAATGGAGCCCAGGTAAACCTTTTGAATTGCATAGATGTCCTTTTTGCCTCTTTAGGGGTCCCTTTTGCCCCACCTGCTATGTAGGTATCATATTTTTTGGGGTCCTTTTACTCCTCCCGTAATAAAGGTATATTATCTTGGATCCCTTTTACCCCACCTGTAATTATAGTTTTACATCATTTGTTGCCAAACTTTACTTTTCAATTTATATTCAAAAATCTTTTCAGTGTTCAAGTCATACTTAAATTGTTGTATTCTTTCATAATCATTATTGTGGTCACCGATGACAATTAAAATGCATACCATATGCAAGTAAATTTACATCTTTCCAAAACAGTATCAAACAGGAAAACATTTAGATTAACATACTAAATCTTGTTTTATACTTACCTGTACTCATTATGTTCCTGGTTGTTCATACCTAGAAGCTTGAGTAAAAAATCATTTCTATACATTAAACAAACTTAATAACCTTTTACTTTAATGCATTCAAAATTAACCTTCATGCCTATAAATGAAAGTTCTTAAATTTGAATATAAATGCATTATTACCTTCTTGAAGAGATGGCTCCTCAAATTCTCTACCTCGTATCCTTCTCTTTGCATAGATCCAATGAATCCTCCTCCTTTAAACTTTCTCTCTTAATCTTCCTTCATCGATTCCCAACTTAATTGCACCCTTATCACAAATTGCACTGCTGCTTTCTTTCACTGCCACAAAAATCCTTTCATCTGAACTCTTTTTCACTAGAAAGTGTTGCTCCTAGTGACAATTTTACTTTACTATTTTCCTTCACCACTCCTACAGTGTTCCAAAAATACTATGCAGATTCTTCCTACTAGTTTTTGGCAATGTACCACCTTCTATTTACAGCACATTATACTGAATAGAGCAACAATTATTCTTGCACACTATGCCAAATTTTATCTACAGGAATTTGTTCCAAAAATCTATTGTTGGCTTGTGTGAGACTCTAATAGAGAAAGGAATGTTGCTGTTTGTGTGAAACAAATCCTATCAAAAATTATTGCCTTGTATATTCTAATAAAAAGGATAACTATGAAGGTGGGCCCACACAACCAAATTCCAAACTCCTTTTCAGGCTTGTGATGGAAATTTTTTTTAACTGCCTGCACTTATCTTCATACGTGAAGGGAAGAGGAGAATGGGCCCACTTGAAAACTGATTTTCAAACAATCCTTTAAGAATCTATTCAGATAAATGTTTAAATAAATTATGTAATTTAATATTACTTATATTTATTATTGATAACACAAATTAAATTTCATTTAAAATGTATTAAATTCATTACCTAATTTAGGATGTTACAAAACACCATCCTTAATTTCTTCTCTAACACTTTATGAGATTTTAACTTCTTCATTTCTAAAGAAGCTGGATTCTTTAAGAACGATAGCTAAGAAGTTTCCACATAGAGATTAGAGGCTTTACTTAATAGCTTTTTTTTTTTTTTGAAGAAGCAATAAGAAATTGTTTTGCAATAATTAAAAGAGAAAAAAGAAAAAAAAATAACCTAGGTATTACACCAACTTAGTTCCTCCTTTAACAAATTAAAGAATAAAGTAGGAACCATATTAGAGCTAATATCTTCCCAAATGAAATCACTAAATATAGCATAGTTAGCACAAAAATCCGCTAACTTATTGCTATTTCTATCAACACAATCAAAAATAGCATTTTCAAACTCTTTAAGAAAGTCAAGTTTTTCCATCACTTTACCTCCCGATTTGATGCTTTATCGAATATATTCGATAA
Source organism: Dendrobium nobile (assembly GCA_022539455.1). Taxonomy (NCBI): domain Eukaryota; kingdom Viridiplantae; phylum Streptophyta; class Magnoliopsida; order Asparagales; family Orchidaceae; genus Dendrobium; species Dendrobium nobile. Next base: position 16,543,651 of record CM039725.1, read on the forward strand.
CATTATTGTTATCTCCTTTAATGATAACTCCCTTGTATTGAAGCATCCAATCTTTGAGAACTTCTTTTATTAGATAAATAGAAGATAGTTCTAGTTGTGAGATGTCCCAATGAACACATTTTTTTCCAAAAGCCATCAAGAATTTACTTTTACTATCTCGGAATACATCTCCAATGCCTGCCTTGTAAGAAGGAAATAAAGAGGCGCCTACATTCACTTTGATCCAATCGTGTGGAGGAGGGTGCCAACAATTACATAGTTGCCTTGACTGATTAACACCTCAGTGGCCTGAGCTTATGTTTCCATAATAATTAGAGAATGATGACCATGAGACAGCTTGAACCACCATGAATTTTAAGCTTTCATTTTGTCCTTCATGAATAAACTTATTCCTTACCTTCCACATTAAATAAATTGTGCTGCTATACAGTTTTGGTAAGAAATTATTATCCTTAGTAGATCTTTCAAGCCAATTACAACATTCTTCGAGGTTAATGAATGTTGGGATTTGAAATCATTTTTTTACATCTAGTAATAACATTATCCATATATTCTATCATAATGCATCCTCTAGGACATCCCAAATTCTCTTGAATTTTCCTGGAATATAAAAATTGAAATGTTAGAATTGCTTTGCTGACTACATGCCACCAAAAGAATTCAACTTTCGGCATAAGTTTAAGCTTCTGAAAGTTCGTTCGGGATGTTAAGCCCTATGAACTTAGTCCCAAGCTAACCAAGAGGGAGGTGAATTGGAAAACCTTAAAACCATAAGATAAAACTCCAACCAAAATCACCACAAACAAAGTGCGAAAATTAAATGCGGAAGCGATAATAAGAAAAGAACACACCGGATTTATAGTGGTTCGGTCAACTCGACCTACGTCCACTCCATGGAGGCACCCTCCAAGTATTGCACTAAACTAGTGTCTCTCCTTTAGCCCCCACGGCTAGGCAGAGAAGCCCTTACAAAATCACTTCCACCTTTCCCGGTGCGGCGGAGTCGCCGGGTCCTTTGACACCAAAGAGATCTTCTTCTTTGGTGAACTTACCTCGAGACAAGCCTTGAATCCGATGGTACTAAGGTGCGAGTTCGCCGGAGCAACCGTGTGGATCCCCCACCACACTCCCTTGAGTTCCTCCCCCTCACAGGATCTTCTCCCTCTCAAACTCCACCCTTTCCTCTCTCCCTTTCAAGCTCTCTCTTCAAGTTTCCCCCACAAGAACGAAGCTACAATGGCTGCCAAAGACAATTACAAAGTGCCTTGCCATAGCTTAAATAGAGGCTCTCAAAACGGGCTCATTAATGCAAGTTGCCGCCATTATCGTCCAGGATGATATCCAAATCGTCCTGGCCTATTAGCACAAATATGAGGAAAATCGTCCTGAATATCGCCCTGAAATGAAGCTGGACGATGTCCAATCGTCCCGGACGATCTTGCGATCGGCCTAGATGAAATCACCTTTAAATGCTTTCCAAAACTTCTTGAGAAATTTCTAAAAAATTGCTCTCGATCGTCCGGGACGATATTTTATAGTCCAGGATGATCCACCGGGATGATGTCCAAAAATAAGATTTTTCTAAGTAGTTCTGGCGGCAGATTCTTGCTGTATTGAGCCGATCGTCCTGGCCGATACAAAATCGTCCATGGATGATGTTTTTTGCATAAAGACGGCTGCTTTAAAGAGGATGACCTAATTAGGATTTCTACTATTGTCAGATCGTCCCAGACGATGTTACCAAAAATAGAAATCTTTTAGGGCGCAATAGAAAATCTTCTAAGATACAAATCATCATATGCCACACCAAATATAATAGACTCAAGAAAGAAAAAAGATTACAAACTGACATAGGCCTAGTCTACCCAATCTTGAGCTGGTTCCAGATTGCAGTCTGATAGTGTGGAGCTGAAATGTTAGTAGAAAGCAGTCATAGAGAAAAAGAATGTTTGCTATCAACAAAATCATAAGCCATAGATCCGCAACAATCTCCCCCTTTTTGATGATGGCAAACAATTTCAATTTGAACTTTCAAAAAGGTCTATTTTTTCCTAATCTCCCCCTCACTAGAATAACACTTTCAAAAATAGGGGAGATAAAAATATTTTTGTTGTTTTAAAATTTTTGAAAATAAAACAAAGGATACAAGTAAGTTCTCCCCCTTTTGACATTATCAAAAAGAGAGGAGGCACAAACAAAAAATAAAACGAACAAAAGAAAAAAAACGTTCCCTGATCCACTGAAAAAATAAGTATTCTTAAAATGAGAAAGTTACCTCTTGGTTTTAATCAAAAACTTAATAGAATCGGATTTGACAACGCATAGTCCAGAAAAGGTTAGAAATTCTTAATTTGATAATCCCAACTCAAGTTCTTTTAAAGGCTCAAAAACTTTTTAATCCAATATCCAAATCAAGGAATAAATGGGAAGAAGAAACATTAATTTTTTAAAACTCCTTTCCTAAAACATATCTAATAGAAGATCAATGCACGAATTGCTGAATCAGGAACCAAGATTTTCAAGCACAAGTTTTGAACATATCAAGGATTTTCTTAGGCTTTTAGTAGTATAAGAAAAAATAAGCATTTTTTTTGTGGGCTCATTTTATGCCCTTTATCACTTGAATGGCTCTTTGAGCATCTTTTGATTTTCAATACACTTTGTGTATTATTTTTTCAATTTCGCGTCATTGCGCATCTTTTGGTTTTGCATCATTGGCCACTTTTTTTTTTAATAATTTTCAAAAAATATGCTTCCTTTCTTGTATTTCAAAACCAAAGTAAACCCAAATTATTGACAACATGAATAACTTGATTAAGAAAATTTCATGGTGGATTCAACAATCTTGCAAAAGATTCCTATGCGATAGAAAAAATGTAGGGAGATAAAAAAAATCAGTTTCAAAATCCAATTTAAAATGTGATGAAGATTTTGAATCAAAAGTAAAATAACCTCTTTAAGAAGAGAGAAAGAGAAACAAAATCATGAGTTCCCTCTTCTTACTGTTTTAGAGAAGTCAAATACAACTTACCAAATATTTCAAGAAAAATAGGAAGTAGATTTTTCTTTTTTAGAAAAGTGAATGTGTGTGTTGATTTTTAAAGAAAAATCACGAAAACAAAAATTTCAAAGAATAAACAAAACTAAAAAACACAAAAAAAACACAAAAACACAACACTAAAAACACGAAAGGCTCTTAACCATTATCTCTCTTCTGGTCCGATGCTGCAGAGACCAGATCTGCCCATTAGATTTTTTGCCTTTCATTATTTCCCCAGTTCAAAGTTTGTTTCGCCTTGCCCTTTTCTTTCATAGGAAGAATTCTTAAATTAGGGCACTCATTTTTCATATGTCCAGGTTTCCTACATCGAAAACAAATAATGTCAGAGAAAATATTAACATCCTTACCATTTTTACCTTTTTTCCACTTTGGCTTATGCTTTGGTGAGCTTTGTGATTTGCTTGACAAGTCATTTCTATCGTCACCAACTAAGCTTCCTCTTTCCGTATCTTCAGCTTTTAGAATGATCGTTTCACCTGCATCCAAAAGTTTTTGACCCAAACCTTGCTCGTAGGCAATGAGTGAGCCAATCAAATTATCAATAGAATATACATTCAAATCATTAGATTCACAAATAGAAACTACTTTAGCATCAAATTTTTCAAGTAAACAATGAAGAATTTTATTGATTTTTTTCCAAATTTTGAAAACTCTTTTCCTAAGGCATGCAATGATGTTACAATTTGAATGAACCTAGTGTACATGTCTAAGATCGTCTCATAAGGTTTCATGGAAAACAATTCAAAATCATGCACTAACAAATTCAACTTGGATTGCTTGATTTCATTAGAGCCTTCGTATATGATGTGCAATTTATCCCAAACTTTCTTACCTGTAGTGCACGTGGATACTAACATGAAATCATCAGAATTTAAAGCACAGAAAAAACAATTTAAAGACTTTGCATTTAATTGAGCATCCATTCGTTCATCCTTATTCAATTGATTAAAAGGAATATCGATTTTAACTCCATTAACAATACGTGACGGTGATGAATAACCAGTTAAGATCATATGACACATACGAAAGTCAATCGATTGCAAGAAAATAGACATGCGAGTTTTCCAAAAATTAAATGACATATTTTCAAATAAAGGAGGTCTAGTGATTGAATATCCTTCCGCAACATTACGATTAGACAGGGATCGAAAATTCAAAAGCTTTTTAAAACTGTTTTATGAAAACTGCTCTGATACCACTTGAAAGTTCGTTTTGGATGTTAAGCCCTATGAACTTAGTCCCAAGCTAACCAAGAGGGAGGTGAATTGGAAAACCTTAAAACCATAAGATAAAACTCCAACCAAAATCACTACAAACAAAGTACGGAAATTAAATGCGGAAGCGATAATAAGAAAAGAACACACCAGATTTATAGTAGTTCGGTCAACTCGACCTACGTCCACTCCTTGGAGGCACCCTCCAAGTATTGCACTAAACTAGTGTCTCTCCTTTAGCCCCCACGGCTAGGCGGAGAAGCCCTTACAAAATCACTTCCACCTTTCCCGGTGCGGCGAAGTCGCCGGGTCCTTTGACACCAAAGAGATCTTCTTCTTTGGTGAACTTACCTCGAGACAAGCCTTGAATCCGATGGTACTAAGGTGCGAGTTTGCCGGAGCAACCGTGTGGATCCCCCACCACACTCCCTTGAGTTCCTCCCCCTCACAGGATCTTCTCCCTCTCAAACTCCACCCTTTCCTCTCTCCCTTTCAAGCTCTCTCTTCAAGTTTCCCCCACAAGAATGAAGCTACAATGGCTGCCAAAGACACTTACAAAGTGCCTTGCCAAGCTTAAATAGAGGCTCTAAAAACGAGCTCTTTAATGCAAGTTGCCGCCATTATCGTCCAGGACGATATCCAAATCGTCCTGGCCGATTAGCACAAATATGAGGAAAATCATCCTGAATATCGCCCTGAAATGAAGCTGGATGATGTCCAATCGTCCCGGACGATCTTGCGATCGGCCTGGATGAAATCCCCATTAAATGTTTTCCAAAACTGCTTGAGAAATTTTGGAAAAATTGCTCTGGATCGTCCGGGACAATATTTTATAGTCCAGGACGATCCACCGGGACGATGTTCAAAAATAAGATTTTTCTAAGTAGATCTGGCGGCAAATTCTTGCTGTATTGAGCCGATCATCCTGGCCGATACAAAATCGTCCAGGACGATGTGTTTTGCATAAAGACGACTGCTTTAAAGAGGATGCCCTAATTAGGATTTCTACTATTGTCAGATCGTCCCAGATGATGTTACCAAAAATAGAAATCTTTTAGGGCACAATAGAAAATCTTCTAAGATACAAATCATCATATGCCACACCAAATATGATAGACTCAAGAAAGAAAAAAGATTACAAACTGACACAGGCCTAGTCTACCCAATCTTGAGCTGGTTCCAGATTGCAGTCTGATAGTGTGGACCTGAAACGTTAGTAGAAAGCAGTCATAGAGAAAAAGAATGTTTGCTATCATCAAAATCATAAGCCATAGATCCGCAACAGCTTCTTGATCCACATACAGTAAACATTGCTACCATTATTATTTAAATCCTTCTCGGTGACTAAGTATGACAAAGATTTACTTGAATGTATATGGATCAATTACATTTCATCTTGGTCCAGATTTTCCACTATTTTGATTTGTAAGATAACGTCCACAGGTTTAATGCAAAATAAATTATGAAGACAAGCTATGTTCCAATTACCATTCCACATCAACTTATCCATTGTGATATCTTCATTTTCTAAAACAGCCACAAAAGTAGGCAATCTATTGATGCAATTATCCCAAATCCAAATATTATTGATGACATTTATGGATTTACCATCAGCAATTTTTCATCTTTACAATCTTTTAGGCCATTTTGAGCCTTCCAGGATGATTCTCCATGCTGCAGAAATCTTTCCTATAACATGTATCCACCATCCAATTTCAATATTTTGGTTCTAGGATTCTAAGGATCAATGAGTTTCTATTTTGGAGAGAACTCCATGCCATCTTGGTCCTTAAAGGTCCCAATTTATGGACAGAAGATTGTAAACCACGTCCTCCCCATTCTATTGGTTTTCACAACACATCCCAACTAACATAATGCATGCCCAATCCTCCATCTTTTTTATTCCATATGAAATTTCTATATAGTTTTCCCATCAGCTTTAAGACACTTTTAAGAATAAGAGAATGTGTTGAGTGAAAAATCGAATCAAATAGAAGAACCAATTTTACAAAGTTTAATTTTTTAGCTAGAGATAGGAATTTGGAACCCCACATATTCAGCATCTTAAAAGCTTTATCCATTATCCCTTGGTAATCAAAATTCTGTAGTCTTCTCAGAACCACTTTTACTCCAAGGTACATAAGTTCCTTTACTTCATTCAATCCCATAATCTAATTTATGGACCTTCTCCTACTATTCTTCGCAAATTTCCCAAAACTCATTACAGATTCCTTTGCATTTATCTTTTGTCCAGTCCATTGACAAAAAATGGATAAAATACATTTGATTTCCCTCACCATTTTAACATTAGCTTCAGAGAAGATTATCATATCATCCACATATAGTAAGTGAAAAATTCATGGGCTTTTAATACAATTACGAATACCAGTTGTATTATTTTTTTTATGAAAGACATTGGAAAGAAGTTGAGAACACAAAATGAAGAGGAAAGGTGAACGAGGACAACCTTGCCGAAATCCACTTTCACCCTTGATCCATGAAGAAGACTAACCTTTAATAAGTAAGGAGAACATTGGATCTTCTACAAACTCCATTATATGATTTGAAAATCTACAAGGAAATCCATTGTTCTCTAGAATTTTTTTCAAAGTATCCCAACACATTGAATCCTAAGCTTGTTCCATATCAATTTTGAAAGCGACTAATCCTTTTGATGCTTTGGAAACTCTAAATTTTTGGAACATTTCTTGGACATTCAACACATATTCTTACATCGATCTACCTTTAAGAAAAGACGCTTGTTCATCTGATATGAGTTTAGGAAAAATATTTACCAGTCTAATCAAAATTATATTTGCCGCCATCTTATGCATTATCTTGCATAGACTTCGGTCTATAACTTGAAGGATTAATCGGACTTGGAATCTTTGGTATAAGCACAATTTGTGTTATAGGTATGACTATTAGCTTTTAACTAGTTGATATCTAGAGAGAGAAAGTTAAAGAGTGAGACTCCCGTTGGCGGGATTTCTGCACGGGATGGATGGCCGGCCCCCGGCAGGTTCTGATGGCCGGAAAGTTTTTACTACACTATCTAAGTTGTCCCACTCCTATTCCAACTTGTCTGCTTCATCATGGGACGAGGATTTTCCAAGACTCAAATCTGTCAATGTTCCTCTTGTCATAAGGGAACCTATAAAATTTGTGCGTAAATCTATTTCTCCATTTCATGGTAAGGGCAAAGAAAATCTGGTTCAGTACATTTCTTCGATGAAAAACATGGAGCTGAAGTCAAAAGATATTGGCTCTTCTCTAAACCTGATGTTAATACGGAGGGAGCTACTTCAGTCCATTCTAAGGAGGTGCAGCTTTCAGAAGCATGTGTTAATGTCCCTTCAAAGCCTAGTGATTGGAATGACCAGAGAATCAATACAATTGAAGAATCTAGAAGGGGAGATTCCCAGAAGAATCCATGGAATAAGAGACCTTATATTAAGGTCGATATGTTAAAATCAGAACATTTCTTGACTAAAGATGGCTTAGCGGTGAAATTATTTGAGCCAAATGTGGACATCAATTCAAAAAAGCTTCAATTATCCGTGGTCATCAAAGTATTAGGGAATTTCAACTCAACCCAAGTGGTAGCTGATGAACTACATCATTAATGGGATAAGTTTGGCAAATTCCATCTTACTATACTGGGTTCGGGTTGGTTCATGTGTTCTTTCTTCTCTATTGAAGCAGTTGAGGAGTGCTATCGGGAGGACCTTGGTTCGTGAAGGGTCACATTGTGGGTATAGACAAATGGAGCCAAAAATTCTTACCTGATTCCATGAAAGGTTTGTCTTCTACCATTTGGGTGAGATTACCCGATCTACCTCTTTACTGTTGGGATGAAGTAAATGTGGCAAGGATTGCTTCGTTGATTGGAATTCCCTTTCTCATTGATGGTGACATGTTCCAATGGGGAAGGAGGGAATTTGTAAGGGTATGTGTGAGAATTGAACTTGATAAGCAATTTCCATTGGGAGTGTGGGTGGAAGGATTGCATGGTCGTTTCTTTCAAAATATGGAGTATGAGAAAGTTTCAACACTCTATTTTAATTGTGGAAAGCTGGGTCATCTTAACAATGCTTGTGAACTTGAGAAGACAGTGGTAAATAACAATATGAAAGACATGAATTCTTCTACTACAAATGCTCAGGTGGATGTTCACTCAAATGATGGAAATTATGGTCCATGAATGCTGGTTAATAGGAGAGGACCAAATTTTTTTAACAAATGAGATCAGAAGGTGGAGAATTCTCTAAAATCAGGATTTATTCCAAATTTTAGATAGGTTTTCAGGAAGATAGAACATGTGAAGGTGAATCCTCCTCAAGAAGAAGTTGTTGAAGTATTGCTGAAGAATCCTTCTATTAAAACTGGTGTCATGGTTGATCAGAATGCCCAGGATCAACTGAGGATGGAGGTTAACTCTAATCAAATTATTTCAGCTGATATGAATAAAGATGTTAATTCAAATGTGAATGCAATGAAGATAAACAATAGTTTTAATATCCTGGCATCTCTAGGAGATGAGTAGAATAATATGGTTCACAAACCTGTTGCAAATGTTGATGATAATGAAATAATAGTTGAGGAAGGGGAGGTGATTGATGTTCAAATCTTGGAAATTGGAGGTTTGGCAGTCTGTACAGAGACTGTGGACAAGGAACTAGCCCGACATAATGACTAATTATAATGTCAAGGAGGATCTGATCAGGTCACTGATAGTAATAAACCAAAATTACTTAAAGAGATGAGATGTTTAGGACCTTTGAAAGCAAATTCAAGATTGAAGAAGGGGTTAAATAAGAAAAGCAGTGGGGGTCCTTCCCCCTCGTGGGGATAGATAAGTTCCATAGCTTTTTGGAACTGTAGGGGGGCAAACAAGAGAGAAGCCTCCATATATTTGAAGGACTTTGTGAAGGAATGGGATATTTTCTTTTTGGGGATAATTGAAACTAAGATTTCTAATCTTAGTAGAAGTGAATTCAACAAGTTTATGGGAGTGGACTGGGATTTTTTCATGGTCCCTTCAGCTGGTATGTCAGGTGGAATTATGGTTATCTGGATGACGGAGGTGGCTTATTTTTCTCTTTTGGAAGCTACTGATCAAGGAGTAGTGGGGGAGCTGAATATTGGTGTTAAAGGTATGTGGATTGTGTGCACCATTTATGGCAATCATAATTCTTTCAAAAGAAGGGAGTTATGGGAGTTGGTGGGAAGGCATTCTTCTTTAGATTCGCCTTCAGTTGTTGGGGGAGACTTTAATTGTTTCATTTCACAAGAAGAGAAAAAGGCGGTAAGAAGTTCAAATTCTCCCAAGGGCCTGTTGAAATGAAGAACTTTATGATGAACTATGATTTGCATGATGTTGTAATCATCGGTCCAAAATTTACTTGGTGCAATAACAAGAAGGGTAGTGCAAGAATCCTTGAAATTGGATATGTGCTTGCTCAACTCCAAGGCAGTGGAGGTGGTTCACTAGCCTTGGTGAGACACTTACCAAGGGTTGCTTCAGACCATTGTCCAATTGTTTTAAGGATCATTGATGGTGAAATTGCTCATAGTAAATAATTGAGATTTGAAGATTTAGGGCTTTCTTATCCGGCGTCCTCAATTATTGTCAAAAATTCTTGGAGCAAGGTGGTGGGTGGTGATGCTATGCAAGGTATTAACAAGAAGTTCTATAGATCCCTAAGAGCTTTATTCTTTTGGAGTAAAGCCAAAATCAAAAATCTATTAGAATTCAAGGAGATTTTGAAGAATGAAATTGAAGATTTACAAAATTTTGAGGCAAATGGCAGCAACTTCACAGAGGATGATCTTTGGTTGTTGAGGACAAAAATCAATGAGTTGAATGTGACTCTAGCTAGATTGAACACTTGGTGGAGACAAAGGGCCAAGGTGAAATGGCTAAAGGAAGGAGGCTTAGACTCAAATTTTTTCCATGCTTTTGCTAATGGAAGAAGAAATGGGAATATCATCAAGCAAATAAAAAATGAGGATGGACTTCTAATGGAAGATTCTTTTGTTATTAGAGATGTTTTCTTCAATTACTTTGGGAGAAAATGGAGACATAGGGATTGTTATTTGGATTGATGGCCTAATCCAACGAAAGTGCTTAACATTGAAGAATGTAATCTTCTTGATCAAGAATTTACCTTTGAGGAGGTTGAAGAGGTGGTATCAAATCTTGGTAACAACATCTCGCCTGGGAAGGATGGTATTTCTTTCTCTTTTATTAAAGCCTATTGGAAGGTGATATGTGAAGATGTGTGGAAAGCTATTCAATTATTCTTAACATCGAGAAAAATGTGTTCTAAGTTGAAAGAAACTTTGGTGGTACTCATTCCGAAAGTAAGCAATCCTATCCTTTCTTCCAACTGTAGACCAATTAGTCTATGAATGTCATTTTACAAGATAGTGGCTAAAGTCTTGTTGAATAGATTAATGAAAGTTATTAATTCATTGGTGATGGATGTTCAATCGGCTTTCATCAAGGGTAGAACTTTATCGGATCACATCCTCGTCGCACAAGACATCTTTCAAAAGTTTAGATTCTCAAAATCTAAAAAGGGTCTTGTTGCTATAAAAGTAGATATGGAGCAAGCATACAATAGTATGGCTTTGGATACTCTTAAACAAATTCTTCAATGTTTTGGTTTTGCTTGGAAATTTTCTAAGCTTTTATTGGAATGTGTAATTGATCCTTATTTCACTATTATTATTAATGGAGTTGGTTCTGAATGGATTAAGGGAAAGAGTGGCTTTAGATAGGGCTGCCCTCTTTCTCCTTACCTCTTCATTTTATGCTCTCAACTTCTTACTCATGCCTTTGAAGGGGAAGGAAGCAAACTGGGAATTAGATTAACTCCATTGGCTCCAAAGATTAGCCATCTCACGTATGCGGATGACATTCTAATTCTTTCTGAAGCAAAGATTGGGGAGGTGAAGCTGATTCAACATATCCTTAAAAATTATTGCCGCTGGACAGAGCAACTTATGAACAAGGAAAATTCGGTCATAATGTTTGGAAAGTCTGTGGAAAAAAAATGTAGAAGATGTATCAGGAAGATTTTGAAGATCAAGGAAGTCAAGGAGCTGCAATACCTGGGCATTAAGATGAGATTAAAAAGATTAAAACATTGTGATTTCCTTCATATACTTGAAAACATTTTTGCTAAATTAAATGTTTGGGGAAGAAGGTACATTTCCTCCCCTGGAAAGCTGGCTCTTATCAAATCTGCTATTTTATCAGTACTAGGTTTTTTTTCAACAGATACTTTAATTCATTTATGTATATTGAAGGAATTAGATAGATTATGTAGAGATTTTCTATGGAGAAAGGAGGATGATAAACCTGGCTTGCATTATGTAGCATGGGAAGACATCTGTAGTCCGACCAATGCTAGAGTTCATGGAGTACATTCAATAATTCAATCTATTGCACATCTAAGAGCTAAGTTCACATGGATTTTCTACTAGAAACCAAATTCAATTCTTAATAAATCTTTGAGAGCAAGATATGGAAAACATGTTATACATGGTGATATTAAAGATTCAATTCTCCATCTTGGAAGATCCTTATCTGTGGTGCTAAAGCTTTAAAACTGTTTGTCAGATACAAAATTGCTATAGGTAATACTATCAATATTCTTAAAGAAAATTGGATATGGGATATAAGTTTGGAGTTATTTCCAACTTTCATTGCATCAGTCGAATGTGACTTCCCAAACCTGGAAAATTTTATTTTAAATGGCAATTGGAACAAAAATGAACTGCTGAAATACTTTGGAAAGGAGATGGATATAATTTTATAGATTAAATTGTATCCAGACCTTCTAGATGATGAAATGGAACTTATTAAATCATTTACTGGGATGATGATAGCTGCAATAGCCAGATCTAAAGCTGATGTTATACCGAATTCATGGAGTTGGTTCAAAAAAATTATATTGAATCCACAGGTAGAATGGTTCTGGTGGCGATTATGGAGAAATGCAATTCCTTCGAAAGAAATCTTGGTATCTAGAAGATTAGCAATTGATAATATTTTTCCTAAAGTATGTGATGAAGTGGAGAACTCTGAGCATAGCAATAAATTGTGGAAAGCTGAAGGAGGCTATCAGATTGGAAAATAAATGGGGCTTTTCTCTTCCCCTGTTTAACTCTTGGACATAATGTTTGAAGAAAATGAAACACATGTTGAAGGTAAACATATTTGTTGTAAATTTATATTGCACAGTAACCTTCTTCTCTTGGAAAAGTAGAAATATGGTGATTCATGAAGGGAAAGAAACTGGACTTTCATCTATTGTTTCAAATGCCATCAACACTACTTTTATTGTCTTGAAATTTAATTCAATTCAGGATCACTTGGTGCTAATCGATCTTTTAGATCGTTATCAAATTGTTGGCATCCCCCTCCCCCTGAATAGATTAAAGTCAATTTAGATGCAACATTATTGAGATCCAATGAATATTGTATTGGCAGAGTTTTTATAGATCATAAAGGTTGATTCCTCCTTGCTTTTGGAATCAAATGTAATCATTGGGACAATGGAGCTCTGGAGTTATTGGCATTCCAAAGTTTAAATAAAAACATCAAGGATTGGATGTTGGATTGAAAAGGCATTATTCTTGAAGGTGATAGCATCAACGTGGTGAACTCTCTTTAAGTTGCTGTGAAGAAACCATTCCTGATCAATGATGTTAGGTATGAAGATTTATCTTTCCTTAAAGAATTTGATTATTTTTTATTTAATTTGGTTGATAGAGATTGTAATAAGTTAGCAGATTATTGTGCTAACTTAGCTTTGTTAGGTGATTTTATTTGGGAAGATATTTGCTCTAATAATGTTCCTCCTTATTTCTTGTCTTTATTAAAGGAGGATTGAGATAGTTCTTCTATCACTAAGTAGTTTGTATTAGGAGTATTTTCTTTTTTTTCTTTTATGCTATTTTGCAATTTAAAAAAAAAAAACAATTTGTGTTTCCTTCCATTCCTTATTTATCTTCCCTGATTCAAATAATACAAAAATTGCATTCCACATATCACCTTCACAAATTCCCAGTAGTGTTTGAAAAAAGAATATGTTACTCGATCTAGTCCCAAAGCAACACTTCTTGCAGTTTGGAAAATAACCTCCTCCATTTCTTCCCAAGTGACTGCTCTGTTCAGCCATAATAAATTAGAATATTTAAGTCTAACCAAAGGATCCAGCAAACCATCCAAAGTACACATTCTCTGCTTCCATTTCCCATTAAAAAACTGCATAAAAATTTTCTTAATAAGATTTCAGTCTTCTACCAAAGCTCCATCTTCATCCTGCACTTTGATTAACCAATTTGAGTTTTTCCTAGCACTAGCAAATGAATGGAAGAACTTAGAATTTGAATCTCCATATATCAACCATTTAACCTTAGCACATTGTCTCCACAAGGTGTTCAATCTAGCTAAGGTTGCATTTAGTTCGAAAATCTTCACTTGGAGCTGCCAACCCTCTTCCTCCGAAATATAGCCAACCTATGCCACCTTGGACTGAAGATCTAAAATCTCTTTTAAAAGGAAATCTTTTAGTAGAGAAAAACTCTTCAACTTTACTTTGTTAAAAAAAAACAGGGATTTTAAGGCTCTTTTGTATTTAATATTCAAAATTTCAGAGCAGTTTACCCTTATATTCTTCCTCCAAACATTATTAACAATACCAAATGAAGTTAGGAAAGAAGACCAATCATCCTGAAATTTGACAAATTTGTTGTTTACCAATAAAACTTCAAGAAGCTTCAGTAATACCAGATAGTGGTCCGATGTTATCCTTGCCAGATGTCTAACAACCAGTTTTTGATATGCATTTAAAGCTACTATATTCCCAAAACTCTGATATAATCTTTCCATAATCTTTGCTCCTCCAGTTTTCTTGTTGCACCAAGTGTATTTTTTACCACAGTACCCAAATTCCTGAAGATCATTATTGATTATAAAAGAATTCATGTCTTTTGATCCTTGAGAAAATACAAATTATTTACCACCTCTTTTGTCTTCCTTTGATAGCAAGCAATTAAAATCACCCCCAATAGCCATAGGGATGTCTTTTGTATAGAAAACTTCCAAATACCTCCAAAGCCTTTTCCATTTCTAGATATCTATACTTCCATAAATCATAGATATCCTCCAGGGCTCTCCATTAGGTAACAGGAGATCACTGTTACCATTTGTTGAGATTCAAATAAAATTGAAAATGAAACCATTATAGATTTCCATATAACCAGTATACCTGTAGATAAGCCATTAGCTGGAACATGATAAAAACTCAAGTCCACACTTATTAATTCATTCACTTCACTTCTACTAATAGAAGATAATTTTATTTCCAATAGACCCACAAACATAATTCCATGCTTCTTCACAACCCCCTTTAGATATAGAGAAGAATCCTTCCTCTTTGCTCCTTTAAAATTCCAGAATACTATCGAACCCATTAAATATTGAATGGGGAAGAAGTCCCTGGCTTTTCTTTCATCTCCCCATCATGATTTCTTTTTCTTAAAGAAGATCTAATCGAACCCAGGATTCGAATTTCCTTTGAAAGTTTTTTCTTCACACTAGAGGATCTGACATTCTTCTTGTCCAGATCTATAATAACATACTGAAATCCAACATGTGAATCAACCATACCTTCTCCTTTTTTCCCAAAAGAGAAGTTACTACATCATCTTTCTCTAAGATCTCCCCCTCTTCTACCACCTCACTAAACACATCAAACTTGTTTAAGTTATATGGAAAGTTATGGTTTTTTGAAGCCATACCTGACTCCAAATTTGATGTTTGAATCTTCTCTATTTCGAAGCTAGAGGCATCATCAACCACCATGGTGTTGCAGATCAATGGTTTATGATTTTGATGATAGCAAACAGTTTTATTTCTCTTCAACTGCCTTTTGTACTAATGTTTCAGGTTCACACGATCAGACTGCAATTTGGAATCAGCTCAAGATTAGGTTTAATAGGTTTGAGTCAGTTGTAATATTTTTTTTCTTTCTTGAGTCTGTTGTATTTGGTGTGGGATCTGTTGATTTGTAACTTGGAAGATTTCCTGTTGTTCCCTATAAGATTTCTATTTTTGGTAATATCGACCGGGATGATATTTATATTGTCCTGGAAGATATGTCCAAAATCAGAAACCCTAATTAGGGCATCCTCATTAAGGAAGCCATCATTAACGGATCGGCCTGGACGATACCTGTACGGCCAGGACGATAATCTCAATTCAGAAATAATCAACTGCCATAATCAGTTTAGGAATTCTTTATTTTAGGAAATCGGCCAGAACGATATTATTATCTTCCAGGACGATCTAACTCAATTAAGCCTAAATTGATCTGGTATCTTTGGAAAGCGTTAATGGTTGATTGATACGATCATATCGTCCGGAACAATCTCTTGATCGGTCAGGACGATGTCCTGGATGATCTACATTGGACAGCTCGAATTCAGGGTGATGATCAGGATGATTGAAATCAATTTTAAACTAATCGGCCTGGACGATCGTGATATCGGCCAGGACGATGTAACCAATTTTCTTCTGATCGTCCAAAGTCGTCCCGGGCTGATGAGCTGAATTTGCATTGATCGGCCAAGATGATATGCCTATCGTCCTGGATGATAATGTCGGCAACTTGCAATAATGAGCTCATTTTGAGAGCTTCTATTTAAGCTCTGGCAAGGCACTTTGTAAGTGTCTTTAGCAGCCATTAGAGCTTCGTTCTTGTGAGGGAGACTTGAAGAGAGAGCTTGAAAGGGAGAGAGGAAAGGGTGGAGTTTGAGAGGGAGAAGATCCTGTGAGGGGGAGGAACTCAAGGGAGTGTGGTGGGGGATCCACACGGTTGCTCCGGCGAACTCGCACCTTAGTACCATCGGATTCAAGGCTTGTCTTGAGAGAAGTTCACTAAAGAAGAAGACCTCTTTTGTGTCAAAGGACCCGGCGACTACGCCGCACCGGGGAAGGTGAAAGTGATTTTGAAAGGGCTTCTCCACCTAGCTGTGGGGCTAAAGGAGAGACACTTATTTAGTGCAATACTTGGAGGGTGCCTCCATGGAGTGGACGTAGGTCATAGTTAAACCTAACCACTATAAATCCGGTGTGTTCTTTTCTTATTATTGCTTCTACATTATTTAATTTCCGCACTTTGATTTCCGTGGTGATTTGGTTTGAATTTAATCTTTGGTTTTAAAGTTATCCAATTCACCTCTTCTCTTTGTTAGCCTTGGGCCAGTTCATGAGGGCTTAACATCCCTAACGAACTTTAAGTGTTTTCAAAGCACTTTCTAATGCCATCTGAGAACTTTTAAGTGGTATCAGAGCGGTTTTTATAAAATAAGTTTTTAAAAGCTTTTGAATTTTGATCCATGACTAATTTTTCAAATCGTAATGTTGCGGAAGGATATTCAATCACAAGACCTCCTTTATTTGAAAATATGTCATTTGATTTTCGGAAAACTCGCATGTCTATTTTCTTGTAATCGATTGATTTTCGTATGTGGCATATGATTTTAAATGGTTATTCTTCACCGTCACGAGTTTTAAATGGAATTAAAATTGATATCTCTTTTAATCAATGGAGTAAGAAAGAACGAATGGATGCTCAATTGAATGCGAAGTCTTTAAATTGCTTTTTTTGTGCTTTAAATTCTGTTGATTTTTTGTTAATTTCCATGTGCACTACTGGTAAGGAAGTTTGGGATAAATTGCACACCATATACGAAGCCACTAGTGAAATTAAGCAATCTAAATTGAATTTGTTAATGCATTATTTTGAACTATTTTTCATGAAACCTTATGAGACGATCTTAGACATGTACACTAGGTTCATTCAAATTATATCAATACTGCAAGCCTTAGGAAAAGAATTTTCAAATTTTAAAAAAGTTAACGAAATTCTTCATTGTCTACTAGATAAGTTTGATGCTAAAGTAGTTTCTATTTGTGAATCAAAAGATTTGAATGATTATTGTATTGATAATTTGATTGGCTCACTCATTGCCTACGAGCAAGGTTTGGGTCAAAGACTTTTGGATCCAGGTAAAACGATCGTTCTAAAAGCTGAAGATACAGAAAGAGGAAGCTTAGTTGGTGACGATAATAATAACTTGTCAAGCAAATCACAAAGCTCACTAAAGCATAAGCAAAAGTGGAAGGTAAAAGTTATAAGGATGTCCATATTTCTTCTGACCTTATTTGCTTTCGATGCAGGAAGCTTGGACATAAGAAAAATCAGTGCCCTAACTTAAGAATTCTTCCTACGAAAGAAAAGGGCAAGGCGGAGCAAAATTTAAACTGGAGAAATAATGAAAGACAAAAAATCTCATGGGTAGACCTGGTTTCTGAAGAATCGGACCGAAGAGAGATAATGGTTAAAATGCTTATTTGTGTTTTTTTTTTGTGTTGTGTTTTTGTTTTCGTGTTTTTTTTTATTTTGTTTTTGTTTTGTTTATTCTTTGAAATTTTTATTTTCGTGAAATTTTTTCTCTGATCAACACACACATTCACTTTTCTAAAAATGAAAAATCTGCTTCCTGATTTTTTTAAAATCTTTGGTAAGTTGTGTTTGACTTCTCTAAAACAGTCAAAGAAAGAAAACTCATGTTTTTGACTCTTAATCTCTATTTCCTAAAAAAGGTTATCCTACTTTTGATTTAAAATCTTTTTCATCTTTTAAATTGGTTTTTGAAACAAATTTTTTTATCTCCCTACGTTTAATTTATCGCATAGTAATCTTTTGCAGGTTGTTGAATGTAATTCAAAATTTTCTTAATCAAGAAATTCGCTTTATCAATAGTATGGGTTTACTTTTGGTATTTAAGATTTCAGAAAGGTAGCATAGTCAAAAAATTGGTCAATGATGCCAAAAATAAAAGATGCGCAAAGCGGCAAATTGAAAAAAATAGAATACACAAAGTGTATCAAAAGATGCGCAGTGCGCCAACCAATTGTCAAGAGGCATAAAATGAGCCCACAAAAAGTTATTGCTTACCATTCTTGTACTTCTTAAAAAGCTTAAGAAAACCCTTGATACTTTTGATACTTGACTTTGAAAATCTTGATTCTTGATTCAACAATTTGTGCATTGATATTCTATTACATATATTTTATGGAAGGAGTTTTTTGAAAAATGATTGTTTCTTTCTCTAATTTATTTTATGATTTACATATTGAATTAAAAAGTTTTTGAGCCTTTTTAAAAGAACTTGGGTTTGGATTATCAAATTATGAATTTCTAATCTTTTCTGGGCTATGGGTTGTCAACCCAATTCTACTAAGTTTTTGATTAAAACCAAGAGGTAACTTTCTCATTTTAAGAATATTTATTTTTTCACTAGATCAGAGAGCGTTTATATCTTTTTATCATTTTGTTTTTTTTTTGTGCATCCTCTCTTTTTGATAATGTCAAAGGGGGAGAACGTAATGTTTTGAATTTGTATTCTTTTTCTTTCAAAAAATTAAAAACAATAAAAAATTTTTTTTATCTCCCCTATTTCTTAAAAGGGTTTATTCTAGTGAGAGGGAGATTAGGAGAAATTATCTTTTTGAAAATTCAAATTGAATTGTTTGCCATCATCAAAAAGGGGGAGATTGTTGTGGATCAATGGTTTATGATTTTGATGATAGAAAACATTTTTATTTCTCTTCAACTGCCTTTTGTACTAACGTTTTAGTTTCACACGATCGGACTTCAATTTGGAATCAGCTCAAAATTAGGTAGATTAGGTTTGAGTCAGTTTGTAATCTTTTTTTCTTTCTTGAGTCTATTGTATTTGGTGTGGGATCTGTTAATTTGTAACTTGGAAGATTTCCTGTTGTTCCCTATAAGATTTCTTTTTTGGGTAATATCGGCCGGGACGATATGTCCAAAATCAGAAACCCTAATTAGGGCATCCTCATTAGGGCAGTCGTCATTAACAGATCGGCCTGGACGATACCTGTATCGGCCAGGACGATAATCTCAATTCAGAAAGAATCAACCACCATAATCAGTTAATACGAATAGATCTTAACTTTATTCAAAGGGTGGAAACCCGTCGTCTGATTGAAGGAGAGAGAACGTCCGTCAATTCAGGAGGAGAATCAGAATTTCAAATTTCCGGCTTGGCGGCAACAGAATTTTCAGGCTATGGAGGCGGATGATCTCCGGCACATCGCCGGTGATTATCCCAAGTTAGATCGCAGTTGTGAATCTGAAGAAATAAGTTCGTCTAAGGTTAGCATTTCGACCAAACTGAGAAATAATGCAGAATCTACAGTGCAGCAACAACTGTGCTCTGCAAAATCCCCTTTGGTTCATGGAAATGGAGATAAGGAGATGCTCTTGGAAGATATTCGAATTGGTAATATCCCAGTGATGAAGCGGCAAGGAGCTCTGGTCATTAAGGAACCGTCTTTAACACCTCCTAAACAAAAGAAAATTGTTGAGGGTAAAGGTAAATCTGTGGCTGAATGGGTTGAGTTGGATACTCCGAATTGTATCCAAGCATCTGTTACTCCATCTAAAATTGTTGGTTCGACTTCAGGAATGAAGATTTTTGTAAATCGATTTGTGAATTCGAATGCAACCCCTGGACTCTGTCGCAGT
The DNA here is from genome assembly GCA_022539455.1 of Dendrobium nobile. Lineage (NCBI taxonomy): Eukaryota > Viridiplantae > Streptophyta > Magnoliopsida > Asparagales > Orchidaceae > Dendrobium > Dendrobium nobile. Next base: position 16,563,564 of record CM039725.1, read on the forward strand.
GTGATAAATGAAGATTCACATATTTCGATTAACAACAATGTTCATTCGGTGATTGATAATTTAAACATATTGGATGGAGATAAGATGCCTGTAGAAATTCCTAATCTGAATGTATCCGATTCATTAAATCCTTGGAGGAAAAAACTTCATATCAATTTGGATTTAAAAGAAAATGAAGTTACTCTTTCTGATGATGGAAAAGCAGTAAAACTCAAGGAGGAATTGGAGGTTGCCAATGCCAAAAGATTATTTAAATCTTTGGTTATTAAGGTGTTTGGAAAGGAGGTTCCTTCTCATATAGTAGCATGGGAGCTAAGAAAATAATGGAAAGATTTCGGCCAATTCCATTTTACCACTTTAGGTAAAGGATGGTTTCTTTGTTCATTTTCTTCTGAAGAAATGATGGAAGGTGTTCATTCTGGGGGTCCTTGGTTTATCAATGAGCATATCATAGGAATGGAGAAATGGTCTCCCAAATTTAACTCTTCCTCTACTAATAGGCTTTCTTCTCCTATTTGGGTTAGAATGCCTCATCTTCCATTACAATGTTGGGATGAGAAGAGTATAGCGTGTATTGCATCAAGAATTGGCAAACCTATCATGCTAGTTGGTAATATGTTCCATTGGGGAAGAAGAGAGTTTTCTAGAGTATGTGTGAGAATACAACTTAACCAACCACTTCCCCTAGGCGTTTGGGTTGATAGCATATGTGGAAGATTCTTTCAACAAGTGGAGTACGAGAAGATTTCAAGTTTTTTTTTTCATTGCGGGAAGGTAGGCCATAAGGAGAAGGATTGTTTGAATATGACAACAGTCCTTAAAAATGTGGAAGATAATCAAGGATCCAATATAGCTATGGAAAAGGAACATAAAGAAGCAAAAGAAACAACTTATGGTCCATGGATATTGGTTGGTAATAAGAAGAAAAAGATCCCAATTAGAAGCAATAAATGGCTTAATCCCAATTACATCAGCTTTCCACAAAAATCATTTGTTCTTGATAAGATATCTCATGATCAAGGGAAAGCTAATTCAGATAAACAGCCAAAACAAATTTCTTCAAGGAAACCAACGGTGGTTGAGGAACAATTAGAAGATGGAGAGATAAACAGTTCTGGAATGCTGCAGGATTTCAAATCCATGGGGAAGGGTTGCTTGCGAACTCAGGCATGTCCTAAGGGACTACCTGCGAACTCAAGTATTCCCTATCAAAACACAGATGGAGTAAATATGGAGAAAGGTTCTGTTTTTCATATGCAGGATTTCAACTCCAAAGGGACGGGTTGCTTGCGAACTCAGATAATTCCTAAGGGAATATCTGCGAACTCAAGTATTCCCCATCAAAACACTGAAGACAAGAATCTGGGAAGTGCAATGAAACATTTGGAAATGCAAAATATATTAATGATGGAAGAAAAGAAATTTGCGTTAATTGAAGACAACTTTCAGCAGAAGATGAAATCCGGCCTGGTTACAGATAAAGTGGAAAAAGAGAAAGAGCTTGATGTTCTTAAAAGAAGCAATAATAAATTCTCTATAGTTCAAAAAGAGAATGTGGAAGACATGGAAAATTCACTTAAAGAGAACTCTTCAAATGACAAAAAAGGAAAAGAAGTGGAGCAAGATGATACAACTGTTAAAAACTACAATGACAAGAAAGACACTGATCCATTTTATTTATCTTCCTCACCCAGGGATTGACCATCATCATTCTTTGCAGAACTGAGCAACTTGTCATCTAAAGTTGAGCATGAGACTTTTGAATTAGAATATATTCTTCATCTAGTAAAAATTTTCTCCGGCCTGAGAAATAAAATTCAATGTAGATGGATCAATCTCCCATTTTGTGAAAAAAACTAAAAAGGAGTGAGCACATATGAAAAATATTTTTTAGCATAGTGGTAGCCTTTACGAACCTACACTAATTAAAAGCCAATAAGGATCATGAATCATGAATAAGCTTTAGACATAGAAATTCATATTCAAGCCAAGTATAAATGCCCAAACACATCTTCATAATCTCCATCAATTACATTTCTAAAAATTTATAGAACTTCATCATTTCAATCAAGTATGATCTGAACTTGCATTCACCTGTCACTGTAGAAAACACTAATAGTCCAAACCAAGAAAAGTTAATAGATTTGTAAATTCATTGCAAGTAAATTTACATTTTTAAATGACTAGTTCATGGACCACACTTGCAGCAACAACATGGGAGTAAGTTGTGTTATATTTGACCTTTATAAAAAATATATAATTGAATTAATATTTTGAACCACAATTGCAGCAAGCTACTCCATTACATTTCTACAACTTATATATTCTTCAAATAATATATATTTATAAAGCCAACTACATCTCAAATTCCAACTCTTTTTATAGATCTCATGACATCAAAGCATAACAAAGAGTAAGAAACAAGTTTAATTAGGTGGTCTTTTGTAATCAGGAGACATGAATCACATGAAATTAAAATAAGAAAATTAAGAATTCTATGCAAAATAAAATAATCATAATGAATAAGAAGGTCATGTATTTTTTAAGTGAATCATCATACCATAAAATTCAGAAGCCTATCAACCTCAGTAACATCATGATTGTAGAGCTGCGCCTAATATAAAGCATAAGCATTGCCCATTTCCACTTATTTCTAGTATACATAGATGATATTGCTTTGAACTCCATCACACTCTGACATCATATCATTTAAATTCCCTTGTTCAGCCTACCAAAGCTTGTCATCTGTAAGAGTTGATATTAGATTCACTAAAGGAATAGGTAATTGATGATGGAATATAACACTGATGGGTTTAGCTTGCTTGACTTTCTACTGCATAAGCAAATAAGAAGATTGTTCACATTACATAAATGACACAATATGTAAGAGCTGTGTTCATTTTTTGATGGAACAATTTTCAACATCATTATCACTCCCATCAATTATTAGAAAGGTTGCCTACTCAAATTCTTTGTATGCTTCCCAAATATTATTGCACTAAAAAATGCGACACAAAAGGAGTAAAAGCACGCTCAAATGAGGTTCTCATCATTGAAAAATCATCCAGTGCACAATACTATACTGCAAAGAATGCAAAATAACATGATTAATGCAATTATTTCTTCTTAATAGTCGAACATCAAGAGAAATAAGACCTATCTAATATTTAAGAACCACAAGCTCCTAAAGCTTTTTAATTTTATCATAATTTTCAATCCTTTGGGCTCAAGAAACAAATTATAAGAAATGCTTTTGAAAATTTTTAGTGATACTCATATAATCTATTGTTACTACACCAAAAAAATAAACCAAGGTTTAATATTATGAAATATTTAAAATAACGGGTCACAAAAAATTCGTAAGAATGGAAAATGATAACAAATCATTTCAAATTTACCAAATATAAATAAAATTGCTTAAAACAATAAGCTATAATGAAATGTTGTAAGAAAGATAAAAATTAAATAGAATTACATTGAATCTACTCAATAATAGAAGAAACCTCGGCACCACACATGTTAAGATTAGCAATTCTCAGTATCACAAGCCAAATCAATTACAGTGATTTTTTTTTTTCATTTTGTTATGTGCTTCTTCAAAACTCAACCAAAAATTCATGAGGAAAAGTGAAACATGGAATCATAGCTTACTAAATAAAAGTTCCGATGGGGAGGAAAGTCATGCAGTAAAGCAATATTGGAGAGTAATGTAAAGTATTTCTCAACTTGTGTTGCAAATGATAAATCCTAATTTAATGAACTTATTGAAATAAACCAAAAAAAATCATTTTGAAAAAAAAATACTTTTAACAAACAAATAAAAAACTTAATAAGAGGTTCAGAATGGCATCACTATCAATAATTGAAAATATTGTGTTATAATTGAAATATAAACATAGAAATTTGACAATAACAATAACAAGCCTTAGTTTTTCTTCTTCTTGATCTTCTCTGAAACTCTTCTTCTAATTCTTCTTAACTCAACTTCTCTATCCTAATTTCCCTTCTCTTTCTAGTTTTGTAGCATTGTTTTTGAATCACAATAGAGAAAGGCTACTAAATCCTTTTATTCTCACTGCTAAAAATCATCATATGATTACCTAGTAAGCTTGATGGAATAAACTCTACAATATAATGAATGATTTGATGGTTATTGAACTTCAATCTGAATGTGCTAAAAAGTTTATGGCAAGAAAAGCTTTATTAATAATATTATCTCCAAAATGCATGAACTCATCAATACATTAATATTTTTATTTTACCACTTGTTTGACTCATAGAATAAGCTGACAAAATAATGTTCAGATAACTTATTTAAAGTGATGAACTCTCAATTGCACCATAAAAAGATTATTTAAATAATAAGTAGTTAAATACTCGATTCGAGTCTATACAAAATGAAGAACAAAATTTAAAAAAAGTTAAATATCCATAAATAGAAAGCAAGAGTAACCAAAACCAAGAAAAAGGTAAAGCAAATATGAAATTCCTGATAAAATTACACACAAGTGTCCCAAGGGTAAAACATTTATTACTATAAGTAGAAATAGTATAAATAGAATCCATGCATATCCAATACGTAAATATTATATTTTTCTGTTAATTCATAGAAAAGAAGTTCCACATCCTAAATTAATTGTGAAAATCCAAAGAATGGAGAAGCAAATAAGAACAATTTTATGTACTTTCCACATACCACTTGGCAAGCACGTTGAAGAGTCAAAAAATCATAAATTTTGAATTAAGTAGGACTAGGTATTGGACGTGGTATGATGTAAATGGTCTTTGATGTTGATTGATACATAGTAGAATCTACACGACTTCATCCAACTATCAACACACCAAACCGTCAAATATCGATGTCCAGTAAAGCTTGGACTAAAATGATCTTGCCCATTGGACTAAACATTTCCATAGAAGGGAAAGATGATTGAGAATGATGAGAAAAGAGGGATGGATGAGAGTGGTGGCCGATAATCACAAGAAATGCCATGAAGAAACTGAGGTGAGGAGGTTGTATTGTCAGTTTAGCAGGAGTAAAGCCTAATGAGGAGGATGGTAGCGATCAACACTACCATGCAGATTGGTTGCCTTGGCGGGTTATTTTGACTTCCCAATTTATATACTTTCTTTCAATTTGTGAACTAGAGAGACTGAAGAATCCTCTTAATTTGTTTTTAGTCTTGATCACTATATAGAGGAGAGAAAGGAAAGCTTCTACAACCAAAAGATTGAAATTCCTAGTGATGTTTTAAGTATTCGATCTAGAGGAAGAGGATTAAATTATGAGGTAACGTGTCTCAGTAGACCTAGGTGTTATCTATCAAGAGGATAAAACCCACGATCGGTTGAATGATGAGAGGGGAATAAGTTCTCACTATTTCAAATGAAATTAATGATATATTAATATATTATTATGTCATAATTATTTTTTTTAAGATATGTAGTTAAATAAACCATAATAATAACGTAATAAAAAGGTATGTTGTTGTAGTGTGGAGCTCTAAAATTTTTTAGAACTAATCTCACATTCTCAATACTTAATATCAGTTCAATTTAATAAAAATAATCCTAGAAGTTGGTTTGCAAAATCTTTAATAGTTCTAGAATGATCTAATCATTAGTCGGGTTAACCATTTTCAAAATTTTTTAGGTAGTTTTAATTTTAGAAAGACATCTCTTAATTTTTGAATCATAATAATGTAATGATTTCCTTCTATGGCTTGTAAGCATACAACCACAATTTTGAATTAGTAAAATAAAATAAAAGAATAACAAAATATATAGTATGACTAATTATGTAATTATTTCAACAATATAGTAAAATTATAGATAAAACCAATTCTTCTTCAACAAAAGTGCAAAAAATTTGATGAGAGTGGTGGAGTAACCTTTAGAATTGCGAAAATAATTTAGGGCTCTATCAATTCCTAAATAATACTAATTTTTTTTATTATAAAATCTATAAAAATCCCACTTAATATACATATGTATACTTGCCGAATCAAGAAATATAGTGATAGAGTAGAGTATCGATCCAGAAGAATGTTTAATTAAAAATATAATATATTTCAAAATTATTCTCTTTTATATTAATATTATTCATAGCATATGTAATAAAGACCACTCAATCAAGCTTGAAGAGATAAAGGATATATTAAACCCTTCCAATTTCAATACCACTCTAAACTCATATAGTCTATCACACTAGGGAAACCTTTAAAGAGTAAGTGAAACAAGTATAATTAAGACCCCCTCTTTACAATTTAACTCTATAAATTTTTTCTATGTAAGACATTATGCCTATGCTTGCATCATACAAAGCCAATATACCTTATTGTGTCTGCTTTCTAATTCATAGGCTCCACATTATACCTAATATTAACTACACATATGATAACTATGTGCATTAAATGAAGACCTAGCATATTGAAAATATCAATAAATTATTGATGAAGATAATTTATTCATACTCCATATTCTATTTACACCATCAATCTAAAACTAGATAATTTAGTTTGATATAAATATAAAGAATGAGTGAAAGAAACTCTTTTTCATTAATTAATAAAAGAAAGAAAGAAAAAGAAAAGATATCATTGGATGAGTTCGATGATCTTCTCTACTGATGGAGACATCAGAGCATGAATTGTATATCAGAGGCGTGACCGTCGATATACGTCCATGAAAGCATCGATGTAGTTTTGAGTTATTTCATGTATTTGTTTATTATGTTATTTGTTATTTATGTTGTATTTGTTTCTCCCGTTTTACCCCTTGCATGAGGGAAGTCGTATATAAGCCCTAAGAGCAAAGTCATCTCTTATCTTTGTGTCCTTTTTGCACCTGGCTATTTATAGCCCTCATGTTCTACTTCTAAAATTTATTAAATGAATGATAAGAAAATTCGTGCACATGTGTTCTTTGAGTTGTGAGAGTTATAAGAGGGAGCTTTGGAGAGATCCCTAGGAAGGGAAAATGGGTCACCCACCAACCTTGGATATGGTCAGGTTCGTGGTTTGTTTTATCGTTCTTTTCATTCAATCTCTTCTTCCTTCTCCCCATACCCATCCGCCCCTCCCTACGTCCATACTGCCGGCCACCCTCACCTTAGCCATATTTTTTTCTTCCATTTCCCACCACCCTCTGGCCTTTTCCCTTTCCCACTGCCATCAGAATCCTCTACCCACCGCCCCTCCCGTCAGCTCCCAACCACCCATCATTACCCTTATAAATCTATGCTTGCTGCCAACCACCATGATCTCAATTTGAATTTCAAATTCAAATTGCCTAATTAATAGCTTTCCTAAAATAACTCAATGACATTTAAGAAAGAACTTTTATTTGAATTCAATTAACTTTTGAAATTCACATACCTTCCTATTATTCTAATCATATTAGGAAACTTTCCAATTTTAATTAAATATGAACTAAAATTTAGATTTGATTAGAAGCATTAATTAATATAATTGGACTCACTATTTACTCAAGCCAATCCCCTTTTCCTTTCCCCTTGGCTGGCCCGCTCCCTTCCCCCTCCTCCTTCCTCTTCACTTCTTTCCAATATTGATCCCCAATCAACTCCTTAATTTGAATCCAATTAAATTCTTATTGGATTTGGATTCATCCTAGTCATTCCTGATTGAGTGTTTTAGACAAGAATTATATAGCTTTCCTCCAGCTCTAGCTACTCCTTTCCCAAGCCTCTTCCTCCACATCCCTTCTCTTTGGGAGATTCCTGGTGGATATCCAAGACCCCTCCTACTTAGCAAACTATTGTATTGTCACCCAATTATTGTTTGTTCTGCTGTTGGACTTTGTTGAGTGCCAAAAAAGGATTCCCAACATCATGTATTACTGTCTACAAGTTCGTTGTTGCTGTCCACTCAGTTTGGTGGCTACTCTTGCTGCACTGCTGTCCAAGAAGTCAATAATCTCCCTCCTCAAGGTTCCCAAACCCTAACATAGCTAATTACTCCTCCATTGCTTTAGGATCAAACTAGAAGTTTTCTATCCACTGATTATTTGGGTAAACTCTCCTCCAGATCTTCAATCTCTTAGTCACTTTTCAATTGTGGTTATAAGTGATTCATGAAGATCTTCTCAACCAAACTCTATCGAGCTTAGTAAATATAGGGATTGAGTGAACTTCATTTATTTCTAATCTTATTATTAGATCAGGGAATTTTGGTTGAAAACTATTGCATTTGCATGTTGTTGAAACTCTTGTTATTTTGATAATTCAAGTGCTTATTCTGAACCTTAAGCTAAACGAAAGTGACCGCTCTTACATTTTACTTTATCATTTTTATTCGCCAATAGTTCTAATCATTATTATTCTAATCAATAAGTCATGCAAGCTCTTCTCAAGTACTTTAAGCATTGTAGTCCTACATTATCTGGTATCAGAGCATGGTTTAGCTAAGGGTATTCATGCTAGAAATCATCCTATGCTATTACTTATTCATGCTTATTTAATTTACATGCATTTCATCTTTTAGATTATTTTAAAATCATTTTTGTCTTATTATCCTTTAAATTTCCGCACTCGTTTAGTGAGTTTTAATATGGTCTCTTAAGTATCTAGGTGTTTCCCTCAATATAACAACTTCCCTAGTTACCTACAATACTTAACGCCTTATTATTGTTTTCTATCCAAACATTTTCTGCATCATTTAGTGGTATTCTAGAGAGTCTATCATTGTATTTAGGTGATGTCCTCTATTTACATTGACCCCCAAGTGTCCTCTAGTGTCTAGTCATAGACCCGAAACAACTTGGAAGGACTTTAGACTTATTTGTAGGCCAAATGAATAACATTAGCCAACAACTAAAAAAGAATCAAGCTGACATAGCTAAACTTTGTAGGAACACCACCAAATGCTTTGACACACTTGAACAACCTAGGGAATATCCATCCCTTTACATCCCATATAGACCTCCTTCTATGTATAGGAATTAAACCAATCAAGTTGAGAGGCAACATCGTGCCAATCATTGAGCTCCGCAGTTTGGACACAACCCACACCACGGCCCTTACATGACACTAATGAAAAATATTAAATTTGATGCTTTTACCTTTGATGGAACACTCAATCCCTAGCTCTTACTAGACTCGGACAAATGTATAGACAATTTCTGTAAGTGGTATAATATTGTGAGTTCCAAAAATTCGCCCTCAACCTCCACCAACTTTCCTTTTTCTTTAGGGGAGTTTTAACAGACTAAGTTCTGGGGTAAAGTTTGGGAAGGAAGATGGATTTATAGATAAGAAACTACTCAAAGATTTTCCCCTCATTTTGTGAGGACTTTATGATCTGAGCTTTGGTTTCTTATAGGCGCAAGCCCCTAAAGTTAATTACCCCTCCTGATAGTGAGAGATAACTTTTAATTAAGGTTTTTCATCATTAGATATATAGAGATATGTGTTATATGGCATATAGTAGTAATCTGAGTTTAAAAATTGAAGAGTTTATAGGTTAGACATTCAAAATTTGATATTTCACCATCTTACACTTAAAGCGGATGGTGGGAGAATGGATGATGGACCCGATCAAGATCCCATGATTCCTGGTCTACTTAGTTAGACGAGGTAGTCGACCCAACCTGACATAAGGATCCTTATCGACAGTCATGGGTTGCTTCGTCCAAGGGTACCTTGTATACCAGGGGTGGATCTCTTAAGGGGACAAATTTAAATCCACCTTATCTAACAGAGGGTTTTGTGCCCTATCAATCATATCCTATTTATTAATATCTCAAGGATTTCATGCCATTAAGGAATGTATTAGCTCTAGCCAAAATTAGTATTTCGTGGTGCTGTTTGGAAGAAAAACCACTCGGTTGAGAGGGCATTGTGTCATAATCGTTTATCCTACAATGTCATTTGGCTGCATAACTCTCGTTTTGAGGACCCATTCCGCATCCTTACTAGAAAGAGATTATTTTAAAAGGAATCATAGTGATATTTTCGACTATACAATAGCATTATGTGAGCTTAAGTAGATTTTAATTTATCCACCTCAATAGACTGTTGCTGAGGGTGGAAGAATTTTGCTTTAAGTACTTGATGGGTTGGATTTCAATTTTAAATATTTTTGGATTTTTTTTTGAATTTTTGGGATGTTGGATTTTGGACTTTGTGAAGTTTTTGATTTTGATGGACATTTGTGTGGCATTTAGAAGATTTTTATGAACCCCTATGGTAGAGCTCTTCATTCAAAATGGTCATCATCAGGGTAACATTAGAGTCACTTATATTTTCATAGGAATTTGAATTTTGTGGATGTTCTGGTGCATTTGAGATGACTTGTGAACCCCTCCAATTGAGATTTTAGTTCAATGCGGCCATCATCGAGGTATTTGGGGTCATTTCTATTTGATTAAACCTCGTCGACCCTATCAACTTGCCCATAGGGGATCCAATTTTATAGGCTCTATGCCTTTATTCATGAATTCATAATGTTTTAAGCCTTGAAGGCCTAATATGAATATATTAAGACAAATATATTGGTCTCCATAATCATATATTTGTTTGATTATTCGAACCCTTTTGAGTCCTATTGATCCATATGGAAGGATCATGTTCAAATTTGAATTCACTTATTAACCCACTGAGCATTCCTAGACGTCACATGTGTCGCACAACACGATCGTCAGGGCTCATGCAGGTTTATGATTGCACTTACCCCATGTGTATCCTTGTGTACCTATGTGTATACAAACTATGGTGCATGTGCAGGGGTATTTTTGGAAATTAAATAAGGCTTCTACAGTAACTCATAGATGCTCATGCTTGGAGTAGACCCTCTGTATTTGTGCGCTTTGTACAGGTAGAATGTCATGCACTACTTGTTACTTTCTATATGTGGATTGTACTGCACTAACTACTCTCATATTATTGCTTGTAGATAATTATATCCATCACAAATAGGATACCCCTTGTTTGTGGCCAAGTTGCTTTGCATAAAAATCTTTTCCTACCAACCACATGCATTTATATTTGTTGTATTATTCTATATTTTGCTTGTGGTTAACATACTGGTATACAATAAATTTTATATGATAGTTCACAGTGACACACTTTTTAAATGATTTGGCGTGATGTGCATTATTTAATTAGGGATCGTACAACCCGTGACATATAAGAGTGCTCTATTTTGTTGCTTTTCGAAGACACATGTTCACAGGATGTACGTGTTGTATAATATTAATAGCTGGTGTGCAAACTATTTAGAGCACCTATGACTTGCAATGTGATGGATGATTCTAACTTTATTATGAAGCATTTTATCAGAATAATTACTAATGATGTGCTTAGATTCCTACATGTTCACAGTTAACATAAACACATTTTGTAGGAAAGTTATTTTTTTTTTTACTTTTACATTACCCCCCCCCCCCCCACCCCCCTTTGAGATAACTACCAATCGTATTCATGTGCATCTACGTTTGTATTTCACCTTGTGGTGAATATTCTTATAAGAATCCAAGGCCAAAGCCTCGAAATTGCATCATAGAATCTTAAGTCGATGGGGTCCGTAGGTGTACTTTTTTTTATCTTTTAGCAAAGGGGATCCTAGGCTAGCAGGGCCCTTGAATAATTCAAATTCAATGTTATAAATAGGAGGGGAGGTTTAGCTCATTTCTTCGCATTCCATTTATGCAAAGGATTCAGGTGAGGGACTTAAGTATGTGCAAGTCAAGAGCTAGGAGGAAGAGGCTTGATTCCTAAATATTGGTGAACAACTAATTCTCGTACAAGTTTACTATATATTATTTTATGTATGAAATGAATTTCTTTTATCTTTAATTTTTAGTGTCGGGAGCCTAGGGTGTCAGATGTTTTATTTTTATTGACTTAGAACTTTTGGTAGATTTAATCTTTTTTTTTTTTAAATTTTCTAAGTTATAGGTTCTATTGAAAATTTTGGTGGCACCCCAACATCGTTCCTGCATAGGGGGTTGTATATGAGTTTATAAAGCCTTCCTTCCTACCAAGAAAAATAGTCAAAATAGGTGTCAAATTACACCACAGCCACTGTCTCATTCCCTGCTCACTAATAAAAGTAGTCACGGGGTCTTAAAGTACATGTTTAAAACATATTTCCTCGCTTACTAAGAAAAGCAATAATGGGTACTTAACTTATCAACCATAATTTAGAATTATGCTATATTAATATCCTTAATGAAATGAAGAAATACACATAGACATCAAGCAATTCAACTCTCTTCATGATATCATTGCTCTAAGAAATAAAAGGTTCTTGGGGATTTTTTCTTATTGTCGAGAAGTCTCCACAAACTTTCTTCCTTCCAAGAAGGCGAATCACAATCTACATTCGCTTGGTGTTTACTTCTTAGCCAATACCCAATGAACTCATTCATCACCTAAGTTTTTCCTCCATCATCTACTCAACAACAAATAACTTTCAACTACTATCTTCACGTCAAACACTGTTGGCTCCGACCAAATATCAAAAACAAAGATATAAACTTTTTTCTTAAAAATATACCTTTATATTTGAAGTCATTAACCGATAAAATTGTCCTAATTATTGGGTGAATTCTAAAACCATCAATATTCATTTAAATTGAATGGGAGAAATGATCTTTTTTAGTCTTAAATTATGAAATCCTTTCTCAAAGGAAATGAAAATGAAAAAAAAAAAAAAATTTGGGCAAACTTATTGGCCTTCATATAATACAAAGATAATCTCAATTTTTCTTTATAGGATGTAGAAGATTATAGAAGTCACTATGTCTAAATTTAGAATTTACTGGTATCAATATAAATCATTGAGTACAATTATTTATAAATAGTTGTTATTGTTTAAAATTTGTTTCTACTCTAAAATAAGAACAAGTTTTAAATCTTCTTCCTTCCTTAGACCTCTTCTTTTCCTATTGTTCTATTTCACTCTTGTCTAGATCATAATTAACGTTTTTTTAACTTACTATTTTATCCCTCTCTAGCTTATTTATCATGCAATCTCCTTAACCTTTTCTTTTTATGATTAGATCAAAATTTTTGCTAGACACAACATGCATATATTTATTTTTCATAAGAATTATGACCTCATTTTACACCATACAAATGAATGAAGTGAAGTTTTTTTAATTTAACTAAAATGATATCTGTGATGTGTAATATATATAGTCAAAAGAGTGAAAGCAAAATAAAGAAATGAAAAACTTATGTAACATGTCATCGGTTTACATTTTTTGTTCATCATTACTCTTCTATTTAGGATTTATTCTATGAACTCTCCTTCATTCACATTGAAGAGTTTTAACTGAGATCTTAAACTTATTTGTGCAAACCATTTGGCATAATATGTTAGTGTTGCTATATTGTTAACGTTTTCCTTCTAAATCCATCCACATGAATTTATTCTTTTTTTTTTTGCTAGATTAAATCTGTTATTAAGATGCTTGTGAGTAAATGCAGTGTAGACGCCTTCAAGGAAGAAATACTTATATAACACCTAAAACTTCTCAGAAACATCTGCAAGGAAAGGAGAATAATTAGATCTTTTCATCACTCTTTCTATTAGATTTTTTTTTCTACCAAATTTGTCTAATTTGGCATATTGTCAGATGAAGCAGTGAAGAAAGGAAAACAAAATCTCAGGTTGATATTGATTTTTTTTACTTATGAATAAGTGTTTCTAGGTATTGTTTTCTTATTATTGTGTCCTAATATGCAGTAAATATTATATTTCTTTTCTTTTGGATTGGTATCAATTGATTCTTTGCTTGATTTTTATTTGGTTTTCTTGGTTTTTTGCTACTGTGTCAAAAAGTTGTTGCTTCAATAACCAATAAGCATGAGAATAGCTTAAATTTTTTTGTTGAAGTTAGGAAAATTTGACAATTTTGATTGATTCCTATGACACAAATTATTTATCCTCTTCATGTAACAAGTATAATTCCAAAATACTTTTTTTTTAGTGGTGAATTGAAGATTCATTATCATAACTCATAAACAAATGAATGTTTTATTCCTCATGTGTGAATCATGTAAAGTAGGTTGTGGTATCCTAGTTGGGAACTAATTTTACTAATCAATATATCCATGATTAGACTATTAGAAACAATCTAGAACTAATAATTTACATCAATGAATATGTTCTTTTTTTAATAAAGCACTCTTAAAATTTTTATAAGATGGTGATTAGACCTGCAATGGTTTATGCCATCATGTTGGCTGTTAAAAGGCAATCATAATGTTAAGTGTTGCAAAGATGAGGATGCTCATGTGTATGAGTGGCTTTACTCTTAGAGACTGGATACAAAATGAGCATATATGTGAAAAGGTTGGAGTAGCTTCAGTGGAAGATAAAATTAGAGAAGGTCGCCTTAGATGGTTTGGTAATATAAAATGGCATAGGTCAGTTACAGTAATGCTTGAGGGTATGCAATCATGGGGCATTTGTGTTATAACTTGGCTACGAAGGTTTATATTTTTCTAATTAAATACTAGTGGTGAAAATTTGGTGAAAATTTTCAATTTTTTTTGCTTAATTTTCTTGTACTTTAAGAGTTTTGTATTTTTCATTCTTATATTATTATTATTATTATTATAGATAGTATGCAACATAGTAAAGGTCAGTTCACGTCAATAAAATCATAACCTATATAACTAGCATTGTTGGTCAATAGAAAAATAGCATCCATTTGATTTAGAGTCATTCTTTTATGTAGATTTTGTATCCAAAAATAAAAGTTATGAAGGAAAAAAATTCTTTATATGTATGTCTTTTTGTTAGTCTATTAAAAATCAATTTTAATGTTATTTTATATGCTAATATTTTAACCCTTTTAATCTTTTTGGGAGGATAGCTCTATATTTTCTAATATGAGTGACAGAGGAATATTAGCATTAATATTTATCTTACATTTGCATGCACACTTACTAGTAAAGAAATGCAAAGTTTGTTGGACATAATAAGCATTTTTCCTCAACTTCTAATGCTATATATCATTTATTAAACAATATTGCTACAATCCCAAAATAACTATATAAAAAATCTTTGGTTGTGCAATTTTTTTTTCTGTCCCCCTTTGATAGAGAGTTTGTTACATAATGTGATGCATGCATTTTATTTCAAGAATAGTTTTTTATGTGTTGTTTTAATTAAATTAATATGATTCATTCCATTATAACGATGACTTGTAATGAGAACAAGATTTGAATTTTTATTGTCATTCTTCATCCATGGTAAGTGCTCCTGGTATAATAATCATTACTATGAGGGATAAACATAAGCTACTCATCCCGAAATGATATACTATTTATAGTGAAGATGCATTAGTGGCCCTAAGGAAAGTGCTAAGGGGAGAGAGAATGTGAGCGAGTTCTAAGGAGATCTTCTCATCATGAGGAGAGGGGAGGAAAACCATTATAATTAATCTTGATTGGATTATTAGTTTAGAGTCTGCATGGGGAATTATAACCTTTGGCGAGGATCATGCTAAAAATTTCACTCATCTTTGTCTTTTTATTAAGGTGACATCTATTTATCTACTTGACTACCTTTCAAAAATGCATCATTGAGTTAATCGAGAATGGTGATTTGCCTAGGCCTCTACTGCTTGTTAAACATGCTAAAATTGTCCATAAAGCTTAGTACTTTGCTCATGATGATTTTGTTGGGGAAGTAAAACAACACATCAAACATATACGAAAAAAGAAAATAGTAGAAATGAAAGAATGCAAGGATTTATCATGGAAAAACATGAAATCAATAAAAACTATACAACCACACTACATCAAGAAAAAAACTATGAAAATCTTAGAGAAATAGTTCAAATTTCTTCTCTCTCTCACTTTTCCCTTGAAAACCTTTAGAAGACTAACTCAAAAGGACCTAGTTAGAAGTGTCCCTAAGCTTAAGTTCACCAAAAACAACTTGTATGATGCCTCCCAACTAGGGAAGCAAGTCCAATCATCATTTCATTCCATTAAGTATAGTACCACCTCTAGACCTTCAGAAGTCCATCACATGGATTTATTTGTTCCCATTAGCATTTCCATCTTAGGAGGGAAAGTCTATGATTTTGTGATTGTATATGACTACTCGAGGTTCACTTGGATTAAATTTTTGTTTTGTAAGACTGAGTCTTTTGATGAGTTTAGATCCTTCTCCATCTGGATTTGGAAAAAGTTAGGTTGTAAGATCTTGACCATCCATAGTGACCATCGGGGAGAGTTTGAAAATGAGAGATTTTGAGACTTTAATGAGGATAAGGGGATAAGCTACAACGTCTCAGCTCCTAGGACCCCTCAGTAGAACGAGCTAGCTAAAAGGAAGAACTAAACCTTAGTAGAAACCACTAGAGCCATGCTTCTTGAGTAGTCACTTCCAAAATACTTTTGGGTTGAAGTGATAAATATAACTTGTTATATATTGAATAGGGAGAATGTTAGAGTCAAACTTGATAGGACACCCTATGAGATTCTTAAGGGTAGGACACCCAAACTTTCCCACCTCAATATCTTTGGCTATAAGATTTTCATTCTTAATAATGGGAATTCGCACTAAGGGAAATTTGAACCAAAATCTAATGAAGGAGTGTTCTTAGGATATTCAAGTGTTGGGAAATCCTTTAGAAGAAATTGGTGGTGGAGGAGACTACACATGTAGTGTTTGATGAATCTCAGCTTAAGGAGTCTAGAGTTGATGTTGATGTTGGTGTTGGAGAGATTTCCAAAGGAGTTACAAATTTGGAGAAGAGGGTAGAATCCCAAAACTTTGAAGGAGCGGGTGAGATTATCTAAGGATTAGAGAATGTAAATTTAGAGGAAAGGGTTGAACCTACACACACTTTTCCTAGAGATTGGAGAGATTCTTTGAGACATCTTAAAGAACTGATCTTAGGAGATCCTTTTGAAGGAGTTAGAACTAGGCATGGATTTAGGAAGGAAGTGAACCACTTTACCTTTATCTCAATGAATAAACCCACCAATATTAATAAAGCCTTGTCTGATGAGTTTTGTAACTTAGCCATGCAAGAGGAATTAAACAAATTTGTTAGGAATGATATTTGGGAGCTTGTTGAAAGACAAAATGGTCAAAGTGTAGTTGGAACAAAAGGTGTCTTTAAGAATAAGATTAATGATTATGTTGTGGTGATTAGGAATAAGGTGAGATTTGGGGCTAAGGGGTACAATCAAATAGAAGGGATTAATTTTGAGGAGACATTTTCCCCTTTAGCTAGATTAGAAGCCATTAGAGTGCTACTAACCTTTATGTTATAAGGGATTTAGGTTTTACCAAATGGATGTTAAGAGTGTCTTTTTAAATGGGGTAATAAAAGAGGATGTGTTTGTAGAGAAACCCCCAGGTTTTGAGAGTTTCAAATTTCTAAAACATGTTTTCAAATTAAAAGAGGCCTTATATGGATAAAAATAGGCACCAAGATCTTAGTATGAGTGACTTAGCACATTTTTACTAATGATGGAGTTTGTTAAGGGAAGCATAGACACCACCCTTTCTCTGAGAAATGTAGGAGATGAGTTATAAGGGATTAGAAGCCATTAGAGTGATACTAACCTTTATCTGTTATACAAAATTTAGGCTTTACCAAATGGATGTTAAGAGTGTATTTTTAAGTGGGGTAATAAAAGAGGGTGGGTTTGTAGAGAAACCCCCAGGTTTTGAGAGTTCCAAATTTACAAATCATGTTTTCAGATTAAAAAAGGCCTTATATGGAATAAAATAGGCACCAAGATCTTGGTATGAGAGGCTTAGCACATTTTTACTAAAGAGGAAGTTTGTTAAGGGAAGCATAGACACCACCCTTTCTCTGAGAAAAGTAGGGGATGAGTTATAAGGGATTAGAAGCCATTAGAGTGCTACTAACCTTTATCTATTATAAGAGATTTAGGCTTTACCAAATGGATGATAAGAGTGTATTTTTAAATGGGGTAACAAAAGAGGATGTGTATCTAGAGCAACCCCCAGGTTTTAAGAGTTTCAAATTTCCAAATCATGTTTTCAAATTAAAAAAGGCCTTATATGATTTAAAATAGGCACTAAGATCTTGGCATGAGAGGCTTAGAAAATTTTTACTAAAGAGGGAGTTTGTTAAGGGAAGCATAGACACCACCCTTTTTCTAAGAAAAGTTGGAGATGAGTTTCTCATTGTTCAAATATATGTTGATGATTTACTTTTTAGATCTTTTGATAAAAGTATTTGTTATGATTTTTCTAAAACAATGAGTAAGAAGTTTGAGATGAGTATGATAGGAGATTTGTCATACTTTTTAGGGTTTAGTATAAGATAATTGGATGATGGAACCCTTCTAAATCAATCAAATTACATAAAGGATATCTTGAAAAAATATTAAATGGATAAAGCCAAGCCAATAAATACTCCCATGATCTTTAGTGTTCAGTTGGATAAGGACTTGAATAGAAAATTTGTTGATCAAAAGAAGTATAGAGAGATGGTTGGATCTTTACTTTACCTGACTGTTAGCTGACCTGATATAATGTTTAGTGTTTGTCTCTATGCTAGATTTCAAGCTGATCCTAAAGAATCCCACCTGACTGTAATTAAGAGAATTCTTAGATATCTTTTGGGGACCCAAAACTTAGGATTCTGGCATCTTAGGCACAACACTTATTTTGAGATTATTGGATATTCTGATTTTGATTTTGCAGGATGTAGGATGGATAGAAAGAGCACTTCTGGGACTTGTCAATTTATAGGATAGTCATTAGTATCCTGGTCTAGTATAAAACAAAACTCTATTGCACTTTCCACTACTAAACCAAAGTATATTACCTTAGGAAGTTGTATGGCCTAAGTCCTTTGGTTGAAGCAACAAATTCTAGATTTAGAATTACCTATATGCACAATTTTAATCCTTTGCAACAACACTAGTGCCATCTTCATCTCTAAGAGTCCTATCCAACATTCAAAGATCAAACACATTAACATAAAGCATCACTTTATTAGATGTCATGTGACCAAAAGAGATTTTGAGCTACACCATGTAATAACTGAGAATCAATTGGTTGACATCTTTACTAAACCACTTACTTTTGACACTTTCAGCATCTTAAGGACCAGAATGGGTGTGATTGACATAAATGCATGAACTTGATGTTTACTGAATTATGATTTTTCTATTTTGTTGCTTGTTATATTTCTACTATTTTGTTTGTTTGAGATTTGTTTGTTTTAATTTTTACCTGCTTTTGTTTTTCGTGTTTTATTTCTTTTATTTTAGTTTTTCTTCTTTTCTCTGTGATCACTGCAGAAATGATATTTTATGCCATCTTTTTGTTTTTGAAAATTTGTAGTCAATATTTTACATCTCTAAATCAGTTAAATGGAGAAACAACGTTGATTATTTCATTTTCTCTAACCTCATCTACTGTTGTAATTTTCTTTTCTAAACAAAAGTCTATCTCAAATTAACAACTAGATTTTACAATTGAGATATTTTCTATCTTGTTACAATAATCTATCTTATATATATAATGTTCAAAGTCTTTATATTTCTTTCAAATTCTTTGAAATCATGTCGTTGCATTTATCATATAAATTTGATTCTATTTTGTGATTTATTCTTCCTTATATTAGAGAGTGAGTTTTTTCTTCTCTAATATTTAGAAGATATGCTTGTAATTGAGAGTATTTATGAGTTTTGAAAAGGGATGTAGCTTGCAAAAATCTCAAGGGCATAAAATGAGCCCCAAAAAGAAGAAAAATTGAAAAGATGCACATTGACCACCAAAAAAATTGAAATATACACAAATGTATAAAAAATCAAAAGATGTTCAAAGTGAGCCAATCAATTGACAATAGGCATAAAATGAGCCCACCAAAGACAATCTTCCTTCTTTTTCAAACCCTTAAATCTTAGAAAAATTCACGTGTCATTTGATATTTTCAAAGGCTTGATTTCAAATTTCATAATTGTGACAAATTACTTGGGTATATTATTCTATAAGCTATTTTTTGACACCAAGTTTTGAATGGATATCTTTTTCTTAACTAATTAGTTTTTTTGAGTTAGGTCTTTTATTTACAAAAGATGATTCCGCCCTAAGAGAAGTCTGAGCAAGGGCTAAATGGATCAGTTATTCTATCGTTTTTCAAATTTTGACAATGTTAACTTATTGTTCTTATAAATTTTTAAATCAATCACATAGAGACTTTATTATATTCGAGCCTTAATAAAAAAAAACTTTACTTTAATTCTTCTTTTTCTTCCTCTATTCTTCTTTTTTCTTTTCTGATTTCCCTCCTCCTTTTTGTGATGACAAAAGGGGGAGTATTTGTATTATTTTATGTTATATTGTGTTTGTCCCTTAGAATAATTTGAACATCTTGATTCATGTTGTTTCTATTGAACTACTTTAATTATTTTGTATTTTTCATCATAAAAAATGGGGAGATTGTTGCAAATCTGATCTTAGGAAATAGAATTTTAATGATAGTGAACATCTCTATTTTTCTACGAATGCCTTGCCTACTAACGTTTCACATTAACAAGATTAAATTGTAAATCAAACCAGCTCAAGATTCGGTCGATTAGGACTGAGTCTGCTTGTAATGTGTGTTAAGTGTCTTTTACCTTTTCTTAAACATTGTGGCTCCTGATGCTTAAGTAACCTTGCATACACACACTTGGGGGAAAAATTATGTCTGATTGTTAGTGTTCTATGTTTGATCATGTCATCTAGGGTGATCTAAAAATCATCCTGGATGATCAGTTAAAATAAAAATCATAATTAGGGCCTTTTAGTTAAGGCAGGTGTAATTAAGCGAATCTTCCTAGACGATATTAGCATCATCTGGGATAATAGGCTGAAATAAGAAAGAATCAACCGCTAGATCTATTTATGCATGTTTTAATTTTGGACATCATCCAATATATCATCCTAGATGATGTAGTGCAATTATGCATAAATTAATTATATAATTAAGGTTTGATTGCTCGATCGTATCATCCTAGATGATCGTAGGATCGGCTAGGATGATCAATTAATAAATATTAGTTCTTCTTAGATGATGTAAAATTAGCCTAATTCTATTCAGGGCAATGTTCTAGATGATATATGCTGAATTGAACTAATATTTTGGGATGATAATGAGATTGGCCTGGACAATCAAGTTATTTTTTCATCATCCATACATCTATTAAGGGCGATGTCATGGATGATATTTGTCATTTTATACTAATTAGCCCTGATGATCTAGTTATGCTTCCATCTTCCAAACATCATCCAGGGCAATGATCTGAATGATATTAGATGACTTGAAATAATCATACAGGACAATCTGAACAAAGTAACCTTCCAATCATTCAAACTCTTCCAAATCTTCCTAGCTGATTGAGCTAAATTTTAACTGATCATATAGGATGATCGTTAGATCATCCTGGATTATATTTATTGATTAGTTACTAATTAGGGCTATTTTGGAGCCCTTGTTTAAAAGACCTCTTATTTTTCTTTAGAGAATAACTTTTGTTGTTGTCCTGCCCTGAGAGAGCTAAGAGGATAGGTAGAGTAATGGAGAGAGAGAGAGGATCTTGTGAGTGGGAGTTTGTGAGGGGTTTCACAAAGGTTGCTCCAAGTAAGGATCCAAGTCATCTTCTCCAATCGTCATCCCTAGTTCCTTGGAGGTTTGAGAGAGGTCTACTTCAGCAACTGACCAAGGTTCTCTACAAGCTTTTGGAGGAAGAAAAAGAAGTTGGATTCTTTTCTTTCTTCTAGAGGAAGTAAATGGAGTTAGGTTCTCTGCCTTCTTCTAGAGGAAGCAAAAGGAATTGGGTTCTCTGCCTCAACAGAGTCGGTGGAAAGGAATTTTTATATGGGATTCTCTGCCTTGCTGTGGGGGAAAAAGGAGAGATACTGAGTTTAGTGCACAATACGTGGAGGAGAGGCTCTGAGGAGTGGACTTAGGTCAAGTTGACCGGACTACTATAAAATTTGATGTGTTCTTTCTTATTATTATTCCGCATTTAATTTCTGCACTTCATTTCTCTTGTGGTGAATCTTTGTTTGATTTATTATTGTATTTTTTTTTTGGAGAAATTTTTAAATACCAATTCATCCCCCATCTTGGTTAGCCTCGGGACTAGTTCAAGAGGGCTTAATATACCATACGAACTTTCATTATTAAGATTACATATTAATGTTTACATTCTATTAAATTCATTCATGGCATTGATGTAATGGATATGAAGACATAAGCCTCAGGATACATAACCCCATATCTCGAGGTAGTTTAGCCTATAAACGTCACTGACTAAGTGTTGTTTTTTTGTTTTATAATTATTATCTAATTTAATTCTTAAGGTTAATGATTTATTAAAATTTTGATGATTTATAGATTTCATTGCATATTTTACTATATTTATAGTTTTACATATTTATTAACTTTTTAATTCACTGTAGTTTATAAAATTTTTATACTTTTTATAAATACTAGATTTAACTATTAGTTCAATGCCTTTGAATTTGTTTAATTTAAAATTTTGTAAAATTATTTAAGGATTTTACATTTTTAGGTTATTTAGGTGGAATTAAATTTGACCAAATAATTGATTTTTTGATTTACTGTGATTTTTGAAATTTTTATATTTTTCATAAATATTACGTTTGATATGAATTCAATGCCTTTAAGTTTAGTTAATTTGGATGTTTCTAGAGCTATTAATGGATTTTACAAGTTTAATGTATTTTTATATATTAAGTTTGACTAAATAATCAACTTTTAATTTACAATGATTTTTGGAATTTTTATATTTTTCATAAATACTTGAACTAAAGATGAGCTAAATACCTTTGAGTTTACAAGATTTGAAGTTTTCTATGATTATTTATGAATTTTAGAAACATAATACATTTTATTGACCCAAATATTGACTTTTTGATCTACTGCAAATTTTTGTTTTTATAATTTTTCTAATTACTAGACTTGGAGATGAGTCAAATGCCTTTGAGTTTGTTTCATTTGAATATTTTTATAATTAGTTATGATTTTTTTTGGTTTTTTTAATTTAATGGATTTTTTTAATTATTTAACTAGGGTGCTTTTTTTAAGTTTATAATTACTAAAGTGATGGAGATTCAAGAATGTTGCTGTGCTGAAGAAGGTGAAATTGTTGAAAATAGTTCTCATAACATGTCAAAATTAGAAGCTATGTATGATAAAAAAAGCAAATTAATCCACTGGATGAATAAGGAGGTTTCAAAATCTAAGAAGGCTGTGGTTGGAAGTTTATCTTCTGGAATGAAGGTTAAACTTATTAAAGAGCATAAGTCTCTTGGTTTGGGTAATATACTGGATCGGGACAGGAAAAAGGAAGGAGGTAAAGCTAAAAAGAATAGGGGACCTTCCCCCATTTTTAAGCAATGAATTCGCTGATTTTCTAGAATTATAGAGGACTAAGAAAGTGGAGGTTGCTCTATATCTGAAGGAGGTGATTAAAGATCACAAGGTGTTTTTTGTAGGGATTATTGAAACTAAACTGATTTCTTTGGAGAATTCTCAAATTCCCAGATTTCTGGGTAACAACTGGGATTCTTTTTTGGTTCCCTCTGTAGGCTTATCTGGAGGCTTGATGGTTCTATGGAGGAAGGAATTGGCATTTTTCACTGTGGAGGAAGTCTCATCCCAATTGATAGTGGGGAAAATGGAGGTTTTTAATAAAGAAATTTGGAAGGTAGCAACTTTGTATGGGAGCACTAAAACTAGTGATAGGAAACTCCTTTGGGAATGTTTAAAAAAACATTGCTCGGAAGACTTGCCAATAGTAATAGGAGGGGACTTCAACTGTGTTCTCAGTCAAGATGAAAAGAGAGGTGGGAAAAGATTTTTCTTGTCTTAAGGAGCTAAAGATCTAAAGAACTTTATGATCAACAATGATCTACATGAGGTGGGGTCTATGGGACCTATGTTTTCTTGGTGTAATAACAAAGCTGGAGGAGCTCGGATTCTAGAGAAGTTGGATAGATGTCTTATCAATTCCAATTCTTTGAATTCTATTCATCTTGCACTGGTGAAACTCTTCTCCCGTGTAGCATCGGACCACTGTCCTGTTTTATTGGAGAGTTTTAAACCAAGGGTGGTTTACAGCAAAGAGATCCGCTATGAAGAAGTTTGGGCTACGTATCATAGAGCAGAGACAATTGTGCAGAATTGTTGGAGCAAATATGCTGGGAATGATCCGACATCTTCTCTTAGTGCTAAATTCAAAAGAACTTTGAGAAATCTTTTTTTCTGGAGTAGAGCTAAGTTCAAAAACCTTATGTCTCTTCGGGACAAGCTGAAACAAGAAATACCGGAAATCCAACTAGAAGAGGCCGAAGTGGGGATTTCTTTCGAAAAGCTGCAGATTTTAAGAATCAAAATCAATGAGCTCAATGTCACTCTTACAAGGCTTAATACCTAGTGGAAGCAAAGAGCTAAAGCAAGATGGATGGAAGAAGGTGATTTTAATTCTGGATTTTTTCATGCATTTGCTAGTGCCAGGAAAAATAGCAACTGGATTAGTCACATTAAGACTAATAAAGGTAATATTACAGAAGATGGCAATGAAATTCAGAAAGTTTTTTCAGAATTTTTTAAACTAAAATGGCAGCATAGACAATGTATGTTGGATGGTTGGCCTGAGCCTTCAGCAGTCATCATTGAAGTTGATCAATCTGTTCTGGATGCAGAGTTCACAATGTAGGAGCTTCAAGGCATAGTGGATAAATTGGGGAGTAATATTGCTCCCGGTTTGGATGGTGAAACTTTTTTCATTTTTAAAGAAATTCTGGAAATGGATTGTAGATGATGTTTGGCTAGCAGTGGGTCAATTCTTGTCTTATGCTGATATGCACCTGTCATGGAAAGAAACTATTATTGCCTTGATTCCGAAGATTCAAAATCCTCAAGAGGTAACCAATTATCGGCCTATTAGCTTATGCATAACCATTTATAAAATAATCGCAAAGATGCTTTTGAGTAGATTGGAAAAGGTTATTCATAAGATTATTTCGGTGGACTAAGCTGCCTTTATCAAAGGGCGTTCCTTGTCTTATCATGTACTGTTGGCTCAAGAAGTTTTCAATAAATTCTGGTATTCTAAAGAAAGGAAAGGACTTCTAGCAATCACGCTTGAATGGAACAAGCTTATGATAGAACGGGTTGGCAAGCTTTAAGGCAAGTGCTCTCTCACTTTAAATTTCCTAGCAATTTTAAGGAGCTTATTTTGCAATGAATCATAGATCCTAAATATTGCATCTTGATCAATGGAAAAAAAACTGATTGGATTGAAGGGAAGTGTGGTTTTAGGCAAGGATGCCCTCTATCACCATATTTATTTATTTTATGCTCCCAAGTCTTATCAGATGCATTAAATAGTCGAAAAGGGGATGTGTGGATCTCTATTTCTTCCAAGGCTCCTAGAGTGTCCCATTTGCTTTATGCGGATGATATTTTAATCTTCTAAGAAGGCAAGAATAAAGTTATTAAGGAATTGAAAACTATCATAAATAACTATTGTTTATGGTTAGGCCAAAAGGTTAACAACTCTAAATCCATTATTGTTTTTGGAAAACATACTAACCATGGAATTAAGAAGAGAATTTCTAATCTTCTAAATTTTAAGATGGTTAAGGAGTTGAACTACCTTGGTGTGAAGATGTCCTTGAGGAGATTGGTATCTATGGATTTCTCTAAGCTTATGGAAGTGGCATCTAAAAGATTGAATACTTGGTGAAAAAAGTTCATCTCTTTGGAAGGAAAGTTGGTTCTCATCAAATCGGCATTCCTTTCACTACCAATGTTCTTATCTTCAATTTCTCTTGTTCCTTTGAGTATTCTTAAAGACTTTGATAGAATGTGTAGAAACGTTTTGAGGAAGAAGAAAGATGGGAATGCAGGTCTTCATTTTGCTTCATGGGAGAAGCTTTGCAAGACTAAGGAAGAAGGCTGTAGAGGCTTATTCTCAGCTGTATCAAAAGTTGGTCCTTTACGGGCTAAACTAGCATGGAATTTTTGTATGAAGCCTACTGCTTTGCTGAACCAAATCCTGAGAGCTAAGTATGGAGGAGATGTCTGGATGACACCAATGAAGAAAGATTTCTCACCGACGTGGAAGATCATCACCATGGGAGCTTATTATCTTAGAAACTTTGTTAGATGGAATGTTTCTAATGGCAATTCAATTAATTGGATGTTTTATAGTTGGATTCTAGACAAATGTATAGCAAAATGGTTGAATTTTGTTAACTATTTGGAATCAACAAAATTCAAACTCAACTCTTTTATTTCGGAAGGAAAGTGGAATATTGATCAATTACAGTTGTTTTTGGGGAGCAACTGATAGATATTATAACTTAGATTCCCATTGATGCCGGCAGGAGGTATGATCTTATGGAGCTTAAAGCAAAATTATTTGGAAAATCAATTGCGGCATTGGCTTTTCAAGCATTGACAGATAATAATGGAAGAACTGCTATATGGAATTGGATGAAAAAGTTAAAACTGAGACTGAATGTTGAACTATTTTGGTGGAGGCTTTGTAATGATGCCATTCCTTCTACTGATTTTCTATTTAGAAGGAAATTGAGCATTTTCTCAGGTTTCCCGAGAGGTTGTGAAGAAGATGAGAACGGATGCCATATTGCAGTGAAATGTGGTAAGCTACGAGTGTGATTTCTATT
The DNA here is from genome assembly GCA_022539455.1 of Dendrobium nobile. Classification (NCBI taxonomy): domain Eukaryota; kingdom Viridiplantae; phylum Streptophyta; class Magnoliopsida; order Asparagales; family Orchidaceae; genus Dendrobium; species Dendrobium nobile. The sequence continues at coordinate 16,590,248 of CM039725.1, forward strand.
CTCTATAGCTGGGGATTCCAACTTCCATTTTTTGCCAATCTTCGTGAATGTTTGGAAGGTTTAAAGAAGCTTGTTGGGAAGGATTCCTTCATTGCAAATATGTATTGTACTACTACTTGGCTTGTGTGGAAAAGCATATGTAAATTGATTCATGATGGCATTGAAGACTAGCTTAATTCTTTGACGGCAAGGGCTGTTTCTATAGCCACTGTAAGTAATTTCATTAATTCTACTCCGGACAACTGGGATACTAACCAACGAAAGCTGTATTGCTCTTGGTATCCTCCTCCACCCGGGTGGATAAAATTAAATGTAGATGCTTTTATTTTAAGCAATAATATGGCTGGTTTTGGAGGTGTGGCAAGAGATGATAAAGGAAGACTTCTTATTGCTTCTGGAGCTAATCTTATGCACTAGGACATTTCACAAAAAGAATTTATGGCAGTTCTCTACCTGAAGAATATCATTCGGGAGTGGATGTTTGAAGCTCAAGGAATTATCATTGAAGGTGATAACTCCAATATCATAAAACTTCTACAATCGGCTATGAGGAGTTGGAAGGTTAGTAAGTGCATTGATGATAATTTGGCTTTCCTTTTTTATTTCAACCATGTATTGTTTTCTTTTGCTAAAAGAGATTGTAACAAATTAGCGAATGTTTGTGCTAATTTGGCATTAAAGAATTCTTTTGTATGGGAGGATATTAGCTTTGAAGAAATTCTTCCTTCATTCTTGTTACGTTTGAAGGATGAATGTGATTCTTTAGGTTCTTCTTGAGTAGCTTGTTTTTAGGTTATTTCTTATTTTAATGCAATTTTCATTTCTCCGAAAAAAAAAAAACTAGGGTGCATTTCCTATTTGTTCCAAATAAGGTCCAAACCTCTTGAAATTTTTGCCAAATGTCAAGAATCACTTTAAGTGACCATTTCAAGTGTTTTGAATTTATTGAGTATATATATATATATATATATATATATATATATATATATATATATATATATATATATATTATTTATTTTAATTAATTCTTAAATTTTTTAATTAAATTAGTTTTTATTTTGGGTGAATTTTAAGTAGCATTTATTTTTCTTTTGTTATGATTTTAATTATGAGCTTTTTTTTTTTAAATGTAAGTTTTGGATTTATTATGAATTTATTGACGATTCTCAAAGATTCTTGAACAACTATGAACATGAATCTTGGGTTAACTAAATGACAAACCAAATTACCTCTAAATGTAGTGAAATTTGAAACATAAATACATGAGCATATGTGCTTAAAACCCACTGAATTTAGTCTCGTTAAAGTTATCATAGGTTTTAAAACTAATCATTAAAGCTAAATGCATTTATAGTTTTGATAATTTATTTCAAGAGTTGTATTGATTTGATTTGTGTGAAATTAGTGGCTAACTATCTCAAGTACAAATATAAACACACCACATAAAAATTACAAGACAATTCTAAATATTTTATGAGTTATGAATTTTTAAAGTTATAGGCCCAAAATAATCCCTTAACTTTGGAAATTCAAATCATAAAAATTGAAAGCTCACAAGGACCCAAGAAAATTATAGGAGAGGAAAATGATGCTAAAAAATCAACTCTCCAAAATTATGCTCGGGGTAATTATTGAATATTGGGAAAATCTATAAAATATGTATTCAAACATCTCTTATTTTCTAAGGATACAATGATCAAATTATCTTGAAAATATTTTCAAAAAATAGTAGAGCTCAAATCGTTTCCTATGAGCCCAATAGCACTCAATTTAGTAAAGATTTGGATTTTCACTTATTTATTGAAGTTATTGTCATTTAATTAGTTTAAATAATGCATTTAAATGCATTTTAATGATCAATGCCTTAATTAATCAATCAATGGAAATGATTGATTATGTGGCGCTGTGTCGCCACCACCCAATGACATGTGGCAGCGTTCGATCCGTAACTTAAACTCATCAGAAATCAGATCTGATCATAATTTCTACCATGGAAAAACTGCTGAACTGGATATGGCCACGCAGCTTGCAAAATCTTAGAATATATGTACATTCAAAACTCATACCCTTTCCGTACAATTCTAATTATTCAGGTTGTCTAACCGGCCAATCAGACGGCTTAGATTAAACTATATTTGTTTAGTTCAATTTGAACAAAAATTTTAAATGCTTATAACTTTTGATCCAATTGTCTAAATTCAATGAAATTTAAAACGGATGATCCTGGAACCGTAATCTTTCAATGTCAAGTGTTTGATGGCTTTATCCATTAAATGCTTTGGGTACATTGAATTTGAATTTAAAACTTCAAGTGAGAATATTTCACTAACTAGTTAATGGATTTGCAAGATCTTGAACTCTATGGATTATTTAAAGGATCCTCTTCAAGTTCCTAGAAGATACAAGGAGCTGATGATTTCCAATGGATCAAGAGATGGATTGATATTATCTTTCTCTCTCCTTCTCTCTCTCTCTCACACTCTTGATGGTTTGGGGTTTTCGTGAATGGAGGGTGACAGGCAGAAGCTATGGAAGAGTTGGGGATCCTTCTATGAGGCTAAAGAATGAGTTTGATCATCCATTTTTTTTATGGAAGAGGTGGCATTTATAGGAGATAAAATGAGATGGTGTTAAGATAGTTGCTATTTGAATGCTTTACATTTTTGCATCTTATGTAGTTTTGATGATTCCAAACATTATTGTTTAAATGTGTAGTTATCTTCTAACAATTTTAGAAGATTTGTATTTGCTCTTGTGTATACTAACATTTCAAGAAAAACGAACTCCAGACTACGAAGACTTCAAATCAAATTCAGAATGAGATACTTTGTAAAATTTGAAGTTTACATTTCTTTGAAATTAAATTGAAAGGGAGTGATTGTAATTGAGTGAATAAAAACATACACACACATAAGGAGATCATAAAAAATTTATACTGATCGTACTGGGCGATATCCATTCGTACGGGACGATCAGACAGCTATCTCCTATTGAGCACGTGGAACGAATAGGAACTTGCTTAAAAATTTTTCTAAGTCCTATTCGTCCAGGACGAATTTTACAATCGTCCAGGATGATTGGTTCTCTGTAAATTTTCGTCCAGACGAAATTAATAATCATCCAGGACGATCTGGTCTCTGGAAAATTTTTGTCCAGACGAAATTAAATTATCGTCCATGGCGATTGGTCCTCTGGAAAATTTTCATCCAGACGAAATAAATAATCGTCCAGGATGATCGGTCCTCTATAAAATATTCTTCCAGATGAATAAATTTTCGTCCAAACGATTAACCGACTTAGAACGATTTTCAGCAGTTTCTAGAACCGACCTTGTAATAATCGTTCGTACCGGACAAACCTAGTTCGTACAGGACGATCAGCTGTACGAAGACATATCATACACATATACAAATGGGGTCATTTCAAATCGTTTAAGTAAAATCGTCCAGGACGATCCACGATAGTACGGGACGATCCACTGCTTACAGAATTGAATACTCACAGTATTTGGGCGGTTTTTCTTGTCTTTTGTATAAATAGTCCAAATTAGACTGCTACCCAATCTTTTTGTCATTTGATCTTCGTTCATCTTGAGAGAATAGCCAAGGAGAGAGTGGAAGAGAGCATTCAAAGGAGGATTTCTACCATTGGAGCGAGAAGGCTTCACTTGGATTTCAAAGGTAAGAGTCTCTACTTGTAAATTAGGATTACTTCACTCTTTTCCTTCTTCCTTCTAGATTCTTGTGAGAAAATCTGTCAAGGAGATCCGATTCGCTGCCGACACTTGGAGAGTGTAAATAGCTGAAGGGTTCGCTGCCTACACTTGGACAGTGTGAATAGCCGAAGGGTTCTCTGCCTACACTTGGAAAGTGTGAACAGCCGAAGGGTTCTCTGCCTACACTTGGAAAGTGTGAACAGCCGAAGGGTTCTCTGCCTACACTTGGAAAGTGTGATCAGCCAAAGGGTTCTCTGCCCACACTAGGAGAGTGTGAAAGGACGAACGATTCTCTGCCAACACTAGGGATTGTGTAAAAGGACGACGATTCTCTGCCGCCCCGGGGAGTGGTGAAAAGAGTGTGTTGTAAAGGCTTCTCCGCCTTGCTGTGGGTGCAAAAGGAGAGTCACTATTGGTATTAGTGCAATACTCAGAGGGTGCCTCTAGGGAGTGGATGTAGGTCTGGTTTTAGACCGAACAACTATAAATCTCGTGTCATTTACTTTACTGTTTTTACATTTTCGCATTTTATTTCTTAGTCTTAAAAACCTTGTGGTTGAAAAACTTTTTCTACAAAACTTAAAAGAAACAATTTTTATTTCGGTTCAACATAATTTTAAAAGAGGGCTTAAAATTTTTAAACTATCAATTCACCCCCCTCTTGGTAGCCTTTGGGACATTAACTTAGGCTTAGCAACCTAATTACTAGACTCAACAAGTGGTATCAGAGCATCGTTTCAGAATCATAAGTTTGAACTACTTTTTGATTAACATAGATGGCTACATTTGGAAACCAAAATACACCTGAAGGTTACTCTATCACTAGACCTCCACTGTTTGACAATATTCCTTTCGATTTTTGGAAAACACGCATGTCTACTTTCTTACAGTTACTTGATTATCGCATGTGGATACTAGTCCAAGAAGGTTAAACAAAACCAACTAGATTAGTTGATGGAGTTAGAGTAGAAATACCTTTTGCAGAATGGACTATAGAAGAACGTGACTTAACACAATTAAATGCCAAATGTTTAAATAGTTTCTTTTGTGCTTTAAAATCTGAAGACTACATGCGGGTTTCCACTTGCAAAAGCGGAAAGGACATATGTGATAGACTTTGTATAACTTATGAAGGGACAAATGAGGTTAAGCAATCAAGACTCAATATCTTGTTACATGACTTTGAACTGTTTCGCATGAAACCTAATGAATCTATTTCTGACATGTACACAAGATTCACACAAATTGTCACTTCTTTGCATGCACATGGTAGGGAATTAACAAATGCTGAAATGGTCAATAAAATTCTTCGATTTTTACCTACGGCTTATGATGCTAAAATTACCGCAATTACAGAGTCTAAAGATCTAAACATATATTCTATTGACAATCTTCTTGGTTCACTCATTGCTTATGAGCGAGGAGTAAGTCAAAGAAAGATTGATGCAGGTGAACTACGAAAGGAGAAAAATATTGCATTAAAGGTGGAAGAGTCAGAGAGTGAACACTCACAACCTGAGGATGAAGATGATATTGCACAGATGATTAGACAATTCAGAAGCTTTTTAAAAAGAAAGTAGAAGAGACGCCAGCAATGGAAAAGAATTAAGTTTAACAGAAATGGCAAGGTTTCTAATGAAGTGATTTGTTATGAATGCAGGAAACCAGGTCATATAAAGACTGAATGCCCAACACTCAAAGCCACTCTTAGCAAGGAGAAGGTAGAGGAGAAACCAATGGTAAAGAAGGGCAAGAAGAAGTTTCAAAGAGCTTTCTTGGCGGACTCAGCTTCGGACTCATCTGAGACTGAAAAAGAAGAAGAAGTCACCAACCTTTGCTTGATGGCAGATAATGTTGAACAATCAGATCAAGAAGAGGTATGTGACTTAACCTATGATGAATTGTTTGAAGTTTCTGAACACATGCATGATGTATATAGGAAAATGAAAAATATGCATGCTAGTTTAAATTTAGAACTGGAAGAGTCATATGCTTCTATTCAAGGCGATGTTCAAGATAATTTCCCTCTGATATGAACTAATCGTCTACGATGATTTCGTATCTGCCTGGATGATATGACCAAAAATCTTTTGATTGTCCCTAACTGAACGGATTAATTAAGCGCAATTTACACTCATTGGCCATTATAGCTTCGTTCTTTTAGGGGAAACTTGGTAAGTTTCTTTGGCAACCATTGTAGCTTCGTTCTTTTAGGGGAAACTTGAATAGAGAGCTTGAAAGGGAGAGAGAAAAGGGTGGAGTTTGAGACAGGAAGAAGATCTTTGGAGGGTGCCTCAAGAGAGTGTGGAGGGGGATTCCACACGGTTGCTCCGGCAAGCTTGCACCTTAGTACCTTCGAATTCAAGGCTTATATTGAGGGAAGTTCATGGAAGAAGAAGATATCTTTGGTGTCAAAGGACCCAGCTACTCTGCCGCGTCGGGGAAGGTGGAAGTTATTTTGTAAGGGCTTCTCTACTTAGCTGTAGGGGCTATAGGAGAGACACTTCAATTAGTACAATACTTTGAGGGTGCGTTCGAGGAGTGGATGTAGGTCAAGGTTTGACCGAACCACTATAAATCTGGTGTGTTCTTTTTTTTATTATTTCCGCATTTAATTTTCGCATTATGTTTTCTTTGTGGTGAATTTTGGTTTGGTTTTAGTTTTGTTTTAAAGATATTTAAAATACCTATTCACCTCTCTCTTAATTAGCCTTGGGCTAGTTTATAAGGGGCCTAACATCCCTAATGAACTTTCATTGCTCTGCTAGCTTTTTATACTTAGCTTATCTTGCTTTTTTGTACTATATTCTACCTATAGCAGCTTAGATTTATCAACATTCATTTAATTTATTATGATATATTGACTCTTTATTTTTTTATTGGAAGCTATTTATAGTCAATAGTTATAGCAGCCAAGGCTTGCACTTATAGGGGATAGAGCCCACAGGTAGCTACAGGAGCTTGCATTAGGGATTTGGATGGATTGCAGGGTGTTTTGTTTATGTTGGAGAGTTTCTGTTTGTGTTGTAGGGAGTTTTGAGAATAGTTGTGAGCGTTGTAGTTTGAGGGGTTTAGAGAGCATTGATATCAATTGTATATGTTAATTAGAGAAAAACATATTTTTATTACCATTTTAGTTTATTTTTATAATTACTCAATTAATTATTAAATTCATTAAATAATTAATAAATTTAAATTTAAAAGCTTTTGAAAAACTCTCAAATTTTAAATGCTCTCTGATTTTAAAATTATTCTTGAATTTTTTAAATTAATCAATCAATAAATTTTAAAATTAATTGATTTTGATTAAGGAATTTTAATTAATGAATTAACTGTTTAATTAAAATCCAAATTGAATTGCTCTCTAATTATTTTTTGAAAAAAAGTTCTATAATTTTGAAGGAAATTTTGGCAGCCTGCTGTCATCTCCTCCCCACCGAGAGAGAAATCGGGACGGCAATGTCATAATTTCCTTCTATCTAGATCTAAGGTTGATGATGTAGGGTCTTCAAATTAAAACCATCTCACCAGGATCTAAGATTGACTGTGGGATCTTCAATTTTTATTTCATCCAATCTAGTGTTGAAGAGAGTTGTTAGCTTTGCATGTTTTACATTCTTGCAACTTGTATGTTTTGTTGATACTAAATATTATTGTTTTGATTATTATATTCTCCTAACACATTTTTGGAAGAATTCTTTTTCCTCTTGTGTGTACTAATATTTTAGGAAGATCATACTCCAGATTGTTGAAAACTTTAAATTATGTTCAGCTTAAAATAATTTATAAATTGAAGTCTGTATTTTTCTTTTTATTGAGTCTAAGAGAGTGTGATCATAATTGAGTAACCTAGCATACGCACACCGGGGGAGAGCTTTAAAATTCATAATTTTTGAAACTGATCGTACAGTACGAACCATGTCCATACAGGAAGATCTGGTAAGTGCAAATTTTTCCTAAGTATTATTCGTCAAGATGATATTTACCTTCATCTCAGAATGATGCTCTATGGACGTGTTCGTTTGCACAATATTTTCTTACATCCAAGGATGATGCTCTTTGGATGCCTTCGTCCAGACGATAATTACCTTCATCTCAAGAATAAAGTTATTAAGGAATTGAAAACTATCATAAATAACTATTGTTTATGGTTAGGCCAAAAGGTTAACAACTCTAAATCCATTATTCTTTTTGGAAAACATACTAACCATGGAATTAAGAAGAGAATTTCTAATCTTCTAAATTTTAAGATGGTTAAGGAGTTGAACTACCTTGGTGTGAAGATGTCCTTGAGGAGATTGGTATCTATGGATTTCTCTAAGATTATGGAAGTGGCATCTAACAGATTGAATACTTGGTGACAAAACTTCATCTCTTTGGAAGGAAAGTTGGTTCTCATCAAATCGGCATTCCTTTCACTACCAATGTTCTTATCTTCAATTTCTCTTGTTCCTTTGAGTATTCTTAAAGACTTTGATAGAATGTGTAGAAACGTTTTGAGGAAGAAGAAAGATGGGAATGCAGGTCTTCATTTTGCTTCATGGGAGAAGCTTTGCAAGACTAAGGAAGAAGGCTGTAGAGGCTTATTCTCAGCTGTATCAAAAGTTGGTCCTTTACGGGCTAAACTAGCATGGAATTTTTGTATGAAGCCTACTGCTTTGCTGAACCAAATCCTGAGAGCTAAGTATGGAGGAGATGTCTGGATGAAACTAATGAAGAAAGATTTCTCACCGACGTGGAAGATCATCACCATGGGAGCTTATTATCTTAGAAACAATGTTAGATGGAATGTTTCTAATGGCAATTCAATTAATTGGATGTTTTATAGTTCGATTCTAGACAAATGTATAGCAAAATGGTTGAATTTTGTTAACTATTTGGAATCAACAAAATTCAAACTCAACTCTTTTATTTCGGAAGGAAAGTGGAATATTGATCAATTACAGTTGTTTTTGGGGAGCAGCTGATAGATATTATAACTTAAATTCCCATTGATGCCGGCAGAAGGTATGATCTTATGGAGCTTAAAGCAAAATTATTTGGAAAATCAATTGCGGCATTGGCTTTTCAAGCATTGACAAATAATAATGGAAGAACTGCTATATGGAATTGGATGAAAAAGTTAAAACTGAGACTGAATGTTGAACTATTTTGGTGGAGGCTTTGTAATGATGCCATTCCTTCTACTGATTTTCTATTTAGAAGGAAATTGAGCATTTTCTCAGGTTTCCCGAGAGGTTGTGAAGAAGATGAGAACGGATGCCATATTGCAGTGAAATGTGGTAAGCTACGAGTGTGATTTCTATTCTCTATAGCTGGGGATTCCAACTTCCATTTTTTGCCAATCTTTGTGAATGTTTGCAAGGTTTAAAGAAGCTTGTTGGGAAGGATTCCTTCATTGCAAATATGTATTGTACTACTACTTGGCTTGTGTGGAAAAGCATATGTAAATTGATTCATGATGGCATTGAAGACTAGCTTAATTCTTTGACGGCAAGGGCTGTTTCTATAGCCACTGTAAGTAATTTCATTAATTCAACTCCGGACAACTGGGATACTAACCAACGAAAGCTGTATTGCTCTTGGTATCCTCCTCCACCCGGGTGGATAAAATTAAATGTAGATGCTTTTATTTTAAGCAATAATATGGCTGGTTTTGGAGGTGTGGCAAGAGATGATGAAGGAAGACTTCTTATAGCTTCTGGAGCTAATCTTATGCACTAGGACATTTCACAAAAAGAATTTATGGCGGTTCTCTACCTGAAGAATATCATTCGGGAGTGGATGTTTGAAGCTCAAGGAATTATCATTGAAGGTGATAACTCCAATATCATAAAACTTCTACAATCGGCTATGAGGAGTTGGAAGGTTAGTAGGTGCATTGATGATAATTTGGCTTTCCTTTTTGATTTCAACCATGTATTGTTTTCTTTTGCTAAAAGAGATTGTAACAAATTAGCGAATGTTTGTGCTAATTTGGCATTAAAGAATTCTTTTGTATGGGAGGATATTAGCTTTGAAGAAATTCTTCCTTCATTCTTGTTACATTTGAAGGAGGAATGTGATTCTTTAGGTTCTTCTTGAGTAGCTTGTTTTTAGGTTATTTCTTATTTTAATGCAATTTTCATTTCTCCGAAAAAAAAAAACTAGGGTGCATTTCCTATTTGTTCCAAATAAGGTCCAAACCTCTTGAAATTTTTGCCAAATGTCAAGAATGACTTTATGTGACCATTTCAAGTGTTTTGAATTTATTGAGTAAATATATATATATTATTTATTTTAATTAATTCTTAAATTTTTTAATTAAATTAGTTTTTATTTTGGGTGAATTTTAAGTAGCATTTATTTTTCTTTTGTTATGATTTTAATTATGAGCTTTTTTTTTAAATGTAAGTTTTGGATTTATTATGAATTTATTGACGATTCTCAAAGATTCTTGAACAACTATGAACATGAATCTTGGGTTAACTAAATGACAAACCAAATTACCTCCAAATGTAGTGAAATTTGAAACATAAATACATGAGCATATGTGCTTAAAACCCACTGAATTTAGTCTCGTTAAAGTTATCATAGGTTTTAAAACTAATCATTAAAGCTAAATGCATTTATAGCTTTGATAATTTATTTCAAGAGTTGTATTGATTTGATTTGTGTGAAATTAGTGGCTAACTATCTCTTGTACAAATATAAACACACCACATAAAAATTACAAGAAAATTCTAAATATTTTATGAGTTATGAATTTTTAAAGTTATAGGCCCAAAATAAACCCTTAACTTTGGAAATTCAAATCATAAAAATTGAAAGCTCACAAGGACCCAAGAAAATTATAGGAGAGGAAAATGATGCTAAAAAATCAACTCTCCAAAATTATGCTCGGGGTAATTATTGAATATTGGGAAAATCTAGAAAATATGTATTCAAACATCTTTGATTTTCTTAGGATACAATGATCAAATTATCTTGAAAATATTTTCAAAAAATAGTAGAGCTCAAATCGTTTCCTATGAGCCCAATAGCACTCAATTTAGTAAAGATTTGGATTTTCACTTATTTATTGAAGTTATTGTCATTTAATTAGTTTAAATAATGCATTTAAATGCATTTTAATGATCAATGCCTTAATTAATCAATCAATGGAAATGATTGATTATGTGGCGCTGTGTCGCCACCACCCAATGACATGTGGCAGCGTTCGATCCGTAACTTAAACTCATCAGAAATCAGATCTGATCATTATTTCTACCATGGAAAAACTGCTGAACTGGATATGGCCACGTAGCTTGCAAAATCTTAGAATATATGTACATTCAAAACTCATAGCCTTTCCGTACAATTCTAATTATTCAGGTTGTCTAACCGGCCAATCAGACGGCTTAGATTAAACTATATTTGTTTAGTTCAATTTGAACAAAAATTTTAAATGCTTATAACTTTTGATCCAATTGTCTAAATTCAATGAAATTTAAAACCGAAGATCCTGGAACCGTAATCTTTCAATGTCAAGTGTTTGATGGCTTTATCCATTAAATGCTTTGGGTACATTGAATTTGAATTTAAAACTTCAAGTGAGAATATTTCACTAACTAGTTAATGGATTTGCAAGATCTTGAACTCTATGGATTATTTAAAGGATCCTCTTCAAGTTCCTAGAAGATTCGAGGAGCTGATGATTTCCACTGGATCAAGAGATGGATTGAGATTATCCTTTCTCTCTCCTTCTCTCTCTCTCTCTCACTCTTGATGGTTTGGGGTTTTCGTGAATGGCGGGTGACAGGCAGAAGCTATGGAAGAGTTGGGGATCCTTCTATGAGGCTAAAGAATGAGTTTGATCATCCATTTTTTTTATGGAAGAGGTGGCATTTATAGGAGATAAAATGAGATGGTGTTAAGATAGTTGCTATTTGAATGCTTTACATTTTTGCATCTTTTGTAGTTTTGATGATTCCAAACATTATTGTTTAAATGTGTAGTTATCTCCTAACAATTTTAGAAGATTTGTATTTGCTCTTGTGTATACTAACATTTCAAGAAAAACGAACTCCAGACTACGAAGACTTCAAATCAAATTCAGAATGAGATACTTTGTAAAATTTGAAGTTTACATTTCTTTGAAATTAAATTGAAAGGGAGTGATTGTAATTGAGTGAATAAAAACATACACACACATAAGGAGATCATATAAATTTTATACTGATCGTACTGGACGATATCCGTTCGTACGGGACGATCAGACAGTTATCTCCTATTGAGCACATGGAACGAATAGGAACTTGCTTAAAAATTTTTCTAAGTCCTATTCGTCCAGGACGAATTTTACAATCGTCTATGATGATTGGTTCTCTGTAAATTTTCGTCCAGACGAAATTAATAATCGTCCAGGACGATCTGGTCTCTAGAAAATTTTCGTCCAGACGAAATTAAATTATCGTCCATGGCGATTGGTCCTCTGGAAAATTTTCATCCAGACGAAGTAAATAATCGTCCAGGATGATCGGTCCTCTATAAAATATTCTTCCAGATGAATAAATTTTCGTCCAAACGATTAACCGACTTAGAACGGTTTTCAGCAGTTTCTAGAACCGACCTTGTAATAACCGTTCGTACCGGACAAACCTAGTTCGTACAGGACGATCAGCTGTACGAAGGCATATCATACACATATACAAATGGGGTCATTTCAAATCATTTAAGTAAAATCGTCCAGGACGATCCACGATAGTACGGGACGATCCACTGCTTACAGAATTGAATACTCGCAGTATTTGGGCGGTTTTTCTTGTCTTTTGTATAAATAGTCCAAATTAGACTGCCACCCAATCTTTTTGTCATTTGATCTTCGTTCATCTTGAGAGAATAGCCAAGGAGAGAGTGGAAGAGAGCATTCAAAGGAGGATTTCTACCATTGGAGCGAGAAGGCTTCACTTGGATTTCAAAGGTAAGAGTCTCTACTTGTAAATTAGGATTACTTCACTCTTTTCCTTCTTCCTTCTAGATTCTTGTGAGAAGATCTATCAAGGAGATCCGATTCGCTGCCGACACTTGGAGAGTGTGAATAGCTGAAGGGTTCGCTGCCTACACTTGGAGAGTGTGAATAGCCGAAGGGTTCTCTGCCTACACTTGGAAAGTGTGAACAGCCGAAGGGTTCTCTGCCTACACTTGGAAAGTGTGAACAGCCGAAGGGTTCTCTGCCTACACTTGGAAAGTGTGATCAGCCGAAGGGTTCTCTGCCCACACTAGGAGAGTGTGAAAGGACGAACGATTCTCTGCCAACACTAGGGATTGTGTAAAAGGACGACGATTCTCTGCCGCCCCGGGGAGTGGTGAAAAGAGTGTGTTGTAAAGGCTTCTCCGCCTTGCTGTGGGTGCAAAAGGAGAGTCACTATTGGTATTAGTGCAATACTCAGAGGGTGCCTCTGGGGAGTGGATGTAGGTCTGGTTTTAGACCGAACAACTATAAATCTGGTGTCATTTACTTTACTGTTTTTACATTTCCGCATTTTATTTCTTAGTCTTAAAAACCTTGTGGTTGAAAAACTTTTTCTACAAAACTTAAAAGAAACAATTTTTATTTCGGTTCAACATAATTTTAAAAGAGGGCTTAAAATTTTTAAACTACCAATTCACCCCCCTCTTGGTAGCCTTTGGGACATTAACTTAGGCTTAACAACCTAATTACTAGACTCAACAAGTGGTATCAGAGCATCGTTTCAGAATCATAAGTTTGAACTACTTTTTGATTAACATAGATGGCTACATTTGGAAACCAAAATACACCTGAAGGTTACTCTATCACTAGACCTCCACTGTTTGACAATATTCCTTTTGATTTTTGGAAAACAAGCATGTCTACTTTCTTACAGTCACTTGATTATCGCATGTGGATACTAGTCCAAGAAGGTTACACAAAACCAACTAGATTAGTTGATGGAGTTAGAGTAGAAATACCTTTTGCAGAATGGACTATACAAGAACGTGACTTAACACAATTAAATGCCAAATGTTTAAATAGTTTCTTTTATGCTTTAAAATCTGAAGACTACATGCGGGTTTCCACTTGCAAAAGCGGAAAGGACATATGGGATACACTTTGTATAACTTATGAAGGGACAAATGAGGTTAAGCAATCAAGACTCAATATCTTGTTACATGACTATGAACTGTTTCGCATGAAACCTAATGAATCTATTTCTGACATGTACACAAGATTCACACAAATTGTCACTTCTTTGCATGCACATGGTAGGGAATTAACAAATGCTGAAATGGTCAATAAAATTCTTCGATGTTTACCTACGGCTTATGATGCTAAAATTACTGCAATTATAGAGTCTAAAGATCTAAACATATATTATATTGACAATCTTCTTGGTTCACTCATTGCTTATGAGCGAGGAGTAAGTCAAAGAAAAATTGATGCAGGTGAACCACGAAAGGAGAAAAATATTGCATTAAAGGTGGAAGAGTCAGAGAGTGAACACTCACAACCTGAGGATGAAGATGATATTGCACTGATGATTAGACAATTCAGAAGCTTTTTAAAAAGAAAGTAGAAGAGACGCCAGAATTGGAACAGAATTAAGTTTAACAGAAATGGCAAGGTTTCTAATGAAGTGATTTGTTATGAATGCAGGAAACCAGGTCATATAAAGACTGAATGCCCAACACTCAAAGCCACTCTTAGCAAGGAGAAGGTAGAGGAGAAACCAATGGTAAAGAAGGGGAAGAAGAAGTTTCAAAGAGCTTTCTTGGCGGACTCAGCTTCAGACTCATCTGAGACTGAAAAAGAAGAAGAAGTCACCATCCTTTTCTTGATAGCAGATAATGTTGAACAATCAGATCAAGAAGAGGTATGTGACTTAACCTATGATGAATTGTTTGATGTTTCTGAACACATGCCTGATGTATATAGGAAAATGAAAAATATGCATGCTAGTTTAAATTTAAAACTGGAAGAGTCATATGATTCTATTCAAGGCGATGTTCAAGATAATTTCCCTCTGATATGAACTAATCGTCTACGATGATTTCCTATCTGCCTGGATGATATGACCAAAAATCTTTTGATTGTCCCTAACTGAACGGATTGATTAAGCGCAATTTACACTCATTGGCCATTATAGCTTCGTTCTTTTAGGGGAAACTAGGTAAGTTTCTTTGGCAACCATTGTAGCTTCGTTCTTTTAGGGGAAACTTGAATAGAGAGCTTGAAAGGGAGAGAGGAAAAGGGTGGAGTTTGAGAGAGGGAGAAGATCCTTGGAGAGGGACTCAAGGGAGTGTTGTGGTGGATTCCACACGGTTGCTCCGACGAGCTTGCACCTTAGTACCATAAAATTCAAGGCTTATTTTACTGGAAGTTCACAGAAAAAGAAGATCTCTTTGATGTCAAAGGACCCGGCTACTCCGCTGGATCGGGGAAGGTGGAAGTGATTTTTTAAGGGCTTCTCCACGTAGTTGTGGGGCTAAAGGAGAGACACTGAGTTTAGTGCAATTCTGAGAGGTGCCTCCAAGGAGTGGACGTAGGTCAAGGTTTGACCGAACCACTATAAATCTGGTGTGTTCTTCCCTTTATTATTTCTGCATTGTATTTTCTTTGAGGTGAATTTTGGTTTGTTTTGAGTCTTATTTTAAAGATATTTAAAATAACAATTCACCTCTTTCTTAATTAGCATTTGCCAAATAATAAGAGGCCTAACATCCCTAACGAACTTTTAAGTGGTATCATCACATTGTTGTATTTGTATCTTTTTTTCCCATTCAAAAATTAATATATATATATATATATATATATATATATATATATATATATATATATATATATATATATATATATTATATATATATATATATATATATATATATATATATATATATTGATTCAGCCTATTTTTAAAAATTTTATTTTAGTAAGGAGGAGATGAGAAAATGTTTTTATTTTTGCAAATTCAACTAGTAATGTTTGGCATCATAAAAAAGGGGGAGATTGTTGTAGATCTAGATTCATGGATTATGATTTTTATTATAGCGAACACTCTTGTTTCTCTATGACTCCATTGCATACTAACATTTCAGATCCACAAGATCAGACTGCAATTGGAACCAACTCAAAATAGGATAGACTAGGTCTAAGTCACTTTGTACACCTTTTTTCCTTTCTTGAGTCTTTGTAATTGGTGTGGCTTTTGATGCTTTATAACCTTTCTATACACACCTTAAAAGAATTTTTGACTGTTCTCTAAAGTTTACTATTTTTGGTAACATCGTCCGGGATAATATTTATATTTGCTTGGACAATCGGTTCAAAAATAGAAACCTAAATAAGGGCATCCTGATTAAGGCAACCGTCATTAAGCCGATTGGTCTGGATGATCCTTCTATCAACCAGGACGATAGGCTCAAATTAGAAAGAATCTACCGCCAAATCTATTTAGGAATAATTTATTTTCGATCATCAGCCATGACAATCCAAATCATCAGACTAGATGATGTTGAAAATTATGGCTAAATAAATATGGTAATTAAGGAAAGAAATTAATGGTGATTTGCATGATCATATCGACCAGGCCGATCGTAGGATCGACCAGGATGATTTGACATTAGAGAGCTTTTAATCAGGGCGATGTTCAGGATGATTTTCCTCTGGCTTGAACTAATCATTCAAAATGACATCCTATCTGCCTGGATGATATGACCAAAAATCTTTTGATTGTCCCTAATCGAACGGGCTGATTGAGCATAATTTATACAGATCGGCCAGGCCAATATTTATATCAGCCTGGACAATAATGTCGACAAGTTGCATTAATGAGCTAATTTTGAGCTCTTCTATTTAAGCTTTGACAAGACACTTGATAAGTTTCTTTGGCAAGCATTGTAGCTTCATTCTTTTAGTTGAAACTTGAAGAGAGAGCTTAAAAGGGAGAGAGAAAAGGGTGGCGTTTGAGACAGGAAGAAGATCTTTGGAGGGTGCCTCAAGAGAGTGTGGAGGGGGATTCCACACGGTTGCTCCGGCAAGCTTGCACCTTAGTACCTTCGAATTCAAGGCTTATATTGAGGGAAGTTCATGGAAGAAGAAGATATCTTTGGTGTCAAAGGACCCAGCTACTCTGCCGCGTCGGGGAAGGTGGAAGTTATTTTGTAAAGGCTTCTCTGCCGAGCTGTAGGGGCTATAGGAGAGACACTTCATTTAGTACAATTCTTTGAGGGTGCGTTCGAGGAGTGGATGTAGGTCAAGGTTTGACCAAACCACTATAAATCTGGTGTGTTCTTTTTTTTATTATTTCCGCATTTAATTTTCGCATTATGTTTTCTTTGTGGTGAATTTTGGTTTGGTTTTAGTTTTGTTTTAAAGATATTTAAAATACCTATTCACCTCTCTCTTAATTAGCCTTGGGCTAGTTTATAAGGGGCCTAACATCCCTAATGAACTTTCATTGCTCTGCTAGCTTTTTATACTTAGCTTATCTTGCTTTTTTGTACTATATTCTACCTATAGCAGCTTAGATTTATCAACATTCATTTAATTTATTATGATATATTGACTCTTTATTTTTTTATTGGAAGCTCTTTATAGTCAATAGTTATAGCAGCCAAGGCTTGTACTTATAGGGGATAGAGCCCACAGGTAGCTACAGGAGCTTGCATTTGGGATTTGGATGGATTGCAGGGTGTTTTGTTTATGTTGGAGAGTTTTTGTTTGTGTTGTAGGGAGTTTTGAGAATTGTTGTGAGCGTTGTAGTTTGAGGGGTTTAGAGAGCATTTGATATCAATTGTATATGTTAATTAGAGAAAAACAAATTTTTATTACCCTTTTAGTTTATTTTTATAATTACTCAATTAATTATTAAATTCATTAAATAATTAATAAATTTAAATTTAAAAGCTTTTGAAAAACTCTCAAATTTTAAATGCTCTCTGATTTTAAAATTATTCTTGAATTTTTTAAATTAATCAATCAATAAATTTTAAAATTAATTGATTTTGATTAAGGAATTTTAATTAATGAATTAACTGTTTAATTAAAATCCAAATTGAATTGCTCTCTAATTATTTTTTGAAAAAAAGTTCTATAATTTTGAAGGAAATTTTGGCAGCCTGCTGTCATCTCCTCCCCACCGAGAGAGAAATTGGGACGGCAATGTCATAATTTCCTCCTATCTAGATCTAAGGTTGATGATGTAGGGTCTTCAAATTAAAACCATCTCACCAGGATCTAAGATCGACTGTGGGATCTTCAATTTTTATTTCATCCAATCTAGTGTTGAAGAGAGTTGTTAGCTTTGCATGTTTTACATTCTTGCAACTTGTATGTTTTGTTGATACTAAATATTATTGTTTTGATTATTATATTCTCCTAACACATTTTTGGAAGAATTCTTTTTCCTCTTGTGTGTACTAATATTTTAGGAAGATCATACTCCAGATTGTTGAAAACTTTAAATTATGTTCAGCTTAAAATAATTTATAAATTGAAGTCTGTTTTTTTCTTTTTATTGAGTCTAAGAGAGTGTGATCATAATTGAGTAACCTAGCATACGCACACCGGGGGAGAGCTTTAAAATTCATAATTTTTGAAACTGATCGTACAGTACGAACCATGTTCATACAGGAAGATCTGGTAAGTGCAAATTTTTCCTAAGTATTATTCGTCAAGATGATATTTACCTTCATCTCAGAATGATGCTCTATGGACGTGTTCGTTTGCACAATATTTACTTACATCCAAGGATGATGCTCTTTGGATGCCTTCGTCCAGACGATAATTACCTTCATCTCAAGATGATGCTCTCTAGACGTGTTCGTTCAAATGATATTTAATGTATATCCCAGGATGATGCTCTCTGATGCGTTCGTCTAGATAAAAAATTATGGTTAGTCCCAGGATGATGGGCTCTAGAGTAGTTAAAATGAACTATTCGTCTAAATGATTAATATGGTTCATCCTAGGACGATCTTCTCTATTATGGGAACTTAAGAGTCATCTATTTTTTGTAACAACGAACTATGTAAATAACCGTTCATACCGGATGAATATTATTCGTACGGGATAATAATCAAGTACGAAGGGAATTCAAACCAGTTCATGTTTAGTTCATACACAACAGTAGTTACACTGTTCATCCGTATGAACTAGGATCGTACGGGATGATCAATAATGTATAGATTTGAATAATTGCAATTTTTGGACGGCTTTTTGTCTCTTTCATATAAAAGGTCCACTTAAGACTATCATGCAATCTTTTTGTCTACTGGTCTTTGTGCAAATTGAAGGGATTTTAAAGGAGAGAGTGTGAGAGAGTGTTTGAAGGAGAGTTCTTAGTACTATAGCGTGAAGGGTTCACTTGGTACTCAAAGTTATGGATCTCCATTTGTGAATCGTGATTATGTCACTCTCTTCACTTATCCTTCTAGATTTCTCATGAGAAGATCTTTTAAGGAGATCCGGTTCTCTGCAAACACTCGAGGAGTGCGAACATCTGAAGGGTTCTCTGCCTACACTTAGAGAAGGGTTAAAGGATGAAGATTCTTTGCCTTCACTTGCAGAGTGTGAATAGCCGACGATTCTGTGCCAACACTTGGAGGGTGTAAAAGGATGAAGATTCTCTACCACACCATATAGTGGTGGAAGAGAGTTTTTGTGAAGGCTTCTCCACCTTACTGTGGGGCCAAAAGTAGAGACACTTATGGTAATAGTGTAATAACTGAAGTGAGAGACTTTAGGGAGTAGATGTAGGTCATGTTTGACCGAACCACTATAAATCTTGTGTCTTTTATTTTTTGTTGCTTTTTTACTTTACTGCTTTGTTTATCTGTGGTTGAAAAATCATTTCCAAAATTTCACTAAAAGTTCTTATTAGTTTAAAATAAGAGAAAATTTTTAAATTACCAATTCACACCCCCCCGCCTCTTAGGTAGCCGTTGGGACATAAGCTTAGGTCTAACAACCTAATTCATAATTAACAAGTTTCAGCAAGTGGTATAAGAGCTTAGTTTCAAAATTATAAGTTTAGACTACTTCTTAATTAATTAACATTGCTACATTTGAAAACTGAAATACACCTAAAGGTTATTACATAACTACACCTCCTTTGTTCAATAATATTTCTTTTAATTTTTAGAAATCACGCATATCTACATTTTTACAGTCACTGGATTACCATATGTGGATCTTAGTTTCAGAAGGGTTTATAAAACCAACTAAATTAGTTGACGGAGTTAGATTTGAAACTCCCATTACGGACTGGACAATAGAAGAACGTGACTTAGCACAACTTAACGCTAAATGCTTGAATAGTTTCTTTTGTGCTCTTAAATCTGAAGATTACATGTGGGGTTCTACTTGCAAACGTGGAAAGGATATATGGGATAGACTTTCTATAACTTATGAGGAGACAAATGAAGTTAAACAATCTAGACTTAATATTTTGTTGCATGAGTATAAACTGTTTCGCATGAAATCTAAAGAATCCATTTCTGACATATATATAAGATTCACAAAAATTGTCACCTCTTTACATGCATTGGGTATGGAACTAATGAATGTTCAAATGGTTAATAAAATACTTTGTTGTTTATCTACTACTTATGATGCAAAAATAACTGTGATTACAGAGTCTAAAAACTTAAATGTTTACTCTATTGATAATCTTTTTGGATCGCTAATTGCTTATGAGTAAGGAGTGAGTCAAAGAAAGGTTGATGCAGGAGAGCCACAAAAGGAGAAGAATATTACACTAAAGGTGGAGGAGTCAGAGAGTGATCAATATGTACCTGAGGATGAAGACGACATCACATTGATGACTAGACAGTTCAGAAGCTTTCTGAAGAGGAAGCAAAAGAGATGCCAGCAATGGAATTGAGGTAAATTCAATAGAAATATTAAGGTTTCAAATGATGTTATTGGTATTGAGTGTAAGAAACCTAGACATATTAAGTCAGACTGTCTAGAACTCAAAGCCACTCCTAGCAAAGAGAAGGTAGAGGAGAAACCAATGGTGAAGAGGGGCAAGAAGAAATTCCAAAGACTTTTTTAGGTGGACTCATCTTCAGACTCGACGGAAACTAAAAAGGAAGAGGAAGTCACCAATCTATGCATAATGGCAGATAATCTTGATCAGTCAGTTCAAGAAGAGGTACGTGACTTAACTTACAATGAACTTTTAGAAGTCTCAGAACGCATATATGATGCATATAGAAAGTTAAAGAAAATACATGCTAGTTTGAATTTAGAATTTCAGGAACTATAAAGAGAATAAGATATCCTTAGGAAATATCATACATTAATTGATAACAACCACAAGAAATTGCTTGATGAGTTTGATGATGTGAATAAGAATCATGAAAATTTAAAATAATCTTATGCAGAACTTCAAAAATAAATTAAAAATAGTAAGGATGAATCAGAGAGCAAATTATATCGAATATATTAAACAAATTGTATCTTGGAAGACATGTATTCTTTTTATAAATTAAAGAAAAAAGATCTCAAGGATAATAGCATACCCCCAAGACTTGAAGATTTCGTGAATCCTATTTTGTATCCTAAATTTATGCAAATCATAAATAGACAGAAGAATTATAGAAAACTAAGAAATATATTTCTCTGAGTCAAATGTTATAATTGTGGATTGTTTGGACATATAGCTCACACCAATATAGTGAAGAAGAAAATCCTTTTTGTGTGAAGACCTAACATGCATAAACATAGATATATCATAGATGCATTTGTTTATAATTTGCAAAAAGGTAAACCCAAACTTGTTTAGGTTCCTAGGTCTAACGTTTGATGATTTTGCAGGATTGCTCTCACACAAGGCCTCGTGAGAGCATATGGTTTCTGGACAGTGGTTGCTCAAAGCCTATGACTGTAGATACTGCAATATTCATATCACTAGAAGCCGAGAGTGGAGGCAGGGTTACACTTTGAGATAACACCACAAGGAAGGGTCAGGTATAATTGGAAACTTGAAAAACTTTTTTATACAGAATATTTTGTTGGTAGAAGGTTTAAAGCATAATCTTCTAAGTATTAGTCAGTTATGTGATAAATGTTATTGTGTAAATTTTTTTTCTACTAGCTGTATATTAAGATTGAATGGTAATGATGTTTTGAATGATATAAGGGTAAATAATATGTATATGCTAGACTTAAATTGTATCAAAACTCCTTCTACTTTTTTTTAAAAACTATTTCTGATGAATCATGACTTTGGCATAGGAGACTTTATCACTCTAGTATGAAAAACCTTAGGAGGATTACCCAAAAGAACGTAGTAATAGGTATACTAAAACTAGACTTTACTAAGGATCACCTCTACAATGCATGTCAATTAGGAAAACAGGTGAAATCCTCTTTTCAGTCCAATAAGGATCTTATAACTAGTAAACCATTGGAGATTTTACATATGGATCTTTTGGAATAGTTGGAACTATAAGTCTAGGAGGGAAGGTATACGGATTTGTCATTGTAGATGATTTCTCAAGATTCACATGGGTTAGATTTTTATATCATAAGAGTGAATCATTTGAGAAATTTAAAAAATTTTGATTTGGATTCAAAGGAAACTAGGATGCGAGATAATGACAATACAAAGTGATTATGGATGAGAATTTGAGAATAAAAAATTTGAGTATTTTTGTAAGGATAAAGAAATTGATCACATTTTTTCTACACCTATAACCTCTCAGTAGAATGGGGTAGTTAAAAGAAAAAATAGAACATTAATAGAAGCCGCTTGAGCCATGTTGGTAGAATATTCACTTCCTAAATATTTTTGGGCTGAGGCGGTTAGCACGGCATGTTATGTTCTGAATAGGATGAATGTTAGATCAAACTTAAATAAAACACACTATGAGTTACTAAAGGGAAGAACACCAAATTTGTCATATTTACATGTCTTTGGATGTAGGGTGTTCATACATAATAATGAAAAATATGTCTTAGGAAAATTTGATCCAAATCAGATGAAAGATTTTTTATAGGATACTCAAGTATTGGAAAATCTTATAGGATACTTAAATATTCAATAAAAGAACTTTGGTAATTGAGGAGACCACACATACTGTATTTGATGAATTTGGAATTATGGAAGAGCCACTTATTAAAGAGAATGAAATAGAGATTAACTCCCAAAAGATTGAGAAAATAAATTTGGAAGAAAATTTGGAAGTAAAAAACTGGGTTCCTAGAGATTAAAATTTTATAAAAACCACCCAAAGTAATGTATTATAGGTGAACCTAATGAGGGTGTTAGGACTAGGCAATGACTGAACAAAGAAGTCAATCATTCAGCCTTTATTTCAATGATAGAACCCACAAATATAGATCAAGCACTTTCAGATGAATTTTGGATATTGGCTATGCAAGATGAATTAAATTAATTTGTAAGAAATAAAGTTTAGGAATTAACAACTAGGCCAAAGAATCAAAATGCATTTGGAACTAAATGGGTATTCAAGAACAAAATGAATGACTTAAGAGTAGTCATTAGAAATAAGGCTAGATTGGTGGCTAAGGGGTATAATCAGATTGAAGGGATTGATTTTGAGGAGACTTTTTCCCCTGTAGCTAGACTTGAAGCAATTAGGGTTTTGTTAGCCTTTGCGTGTTTTAGAGGATTTAAAATTATATCAAATGGATGTCAAAAGTACCTCTTTAAATGGGGTAATTCAAGAAGATATTTTTGTAGAACAACCTCCAGGCTTTGAAAATTCTAAACACCCAAATCATTTTTTCAAATTGAAAAAGGCATTATATAGATTGAAACAGGCACTTAGGGCTTGGTATGAGAGGTTGAGCACCTTCCTACTTGAGAGATCTTTTGAAAAAGGAAGTGAGGACACAACTCTCTTTTTAAAAAAATTGGGAGAGGATATACTCATTGTACAAATTTATGTTGATGATTTCATCTTTGGATCTACAAATAAAAATATTTGTGATGATTTTTTTTTTAAATAATGAGTAGTGAATTTTTGATGTATTTAATGGGATATTTGAGTTACCTTTTAGGTTTTAGCATTAAGTAAATTGAGGAGGGTACATTTCTTAGTTAGTCAAAGTATGTTAAGGACATCCCCAAAAAGTATGAAATGGACAATGCTAAACCTATTAGTACAGCTATGAGTTCCTCAGTTCAGTTGGATAAGGACCCTTAGGGAAAAATTGTTGATCAAAAGAAAATTAGAGGGATAATTGGATCTTTGCATTACTTGATAGCTAGCTAACCTGATATCATGTTTAGTCTTTGTTTATGTGCTAGATTTCAATCAGATCCAAAAGAATCATATTTGACAATAGTGAAAAAGATTCTAAGGAATCTTTTAGGAACTTAGAACTTAGGGATTTGGTATCCTAAGTTTAGCTCTTCATTTTAAATAATTAAATATTCAAATTTGGACTTTACAAGTTTTACGGTTGATAAAAAGAGCACTTCTGGAAAATGTTAATTTATTGAAAATTCTTTAGTCTCTTGGTCCAATAGAAAATAAAATTTCGTAACCCTATCTATTGCTGAAGCTGAATACATTGCCTTAGGAAGTTGTGTGGCAAAAGTACTTTGGTTGAAACAACTATTGATTAATTTAGGATTAATAATAAGCACTATTCCCATTTATTATGATAACACTTGTGCTATTTGCATTTCTAAAAACCCTATTCAACATTCAAGAAACTAACATATAAACATTAAACATCATTTCATAAGGAATCATGTATCCAATGGAAAAATTGAACTCATTAATGTTACAACTGAAAATCAACTTGCAGACATTTTAACAAAACCACTAACCTTTGATACTTTCAGTACATTAAGAACAAGGCTTGGTATAATTGCTTTGAATGCTTAAATAAATATTTCTGTAACTTTGATAGGTATTTTTGTAAGTGTGATTTTTAATTTTGTGTTTTGTTTCATATGTGTTTTGTTTTTGTTCGTATGGTTTTAAATTTTTTAGTTTTGATTATTGGTATGAAAAAATTGTGAATGGAAAATTTTTTTCACATCAAAATTCCTATTTTTAAGCATGGTTTAAAAAATTTGTGTGACAAACATCTGTACAAAATTAATTTCGTACAGGACAAATCATGTAGCGTATTAACAGTTAATTTATTTGGTTTGCATGAAGTTTTTCAGTTTTTTTAATACAATTCGTCTATACGATCGTCACGATCATCTTGAGGAAGTGCTTTCAATCGTATGAGAATTTTCTTGATCATTATATGGATAAGAATGGATTTTATTTCTATTCATACGTATGAACCCACATTTGAACATACGAACCACGTGTCACCTGAACTAGGGGATGATTCAAATGGTCATTAAAAATGATCTTAAAAAGCTGGTCATTCTGGACAAACACCTGTTCATCCGTACATTCATCTGGTCAAAAAGTTTGTATGAGAGGATGCCTCATAACTCATATGATTACGAAAAGTCTGTTTCATTTCTAATGCATGCATTCGTACATACAAAATTTCCATTCGTACTTATGAACAAGTTTCGTACTGGATGAACCCAAATTTTATTCATATGAAAGGTCATTTTTTCTTTAAATTGGAAGGTTTAGATTTTAAACTTCATTCACCCAAAAAGCCTTTTCAACCTTCTAATCCTTTTTTATCTTCTCAAATGCCTAGTTCAAGTAAGATGGTTAGGCAAGCCAAGGAACTAACCAGGGGGCCTCGGAATGCCAATGACAAATTTCTTTCCAAGGAAAATGAAGAATCATTCACTAGGTTTGTAACTGCTAAATTGACCCCTTCAAGAGTTTTAATTCAGGAGAATACAATTTATTAGATTTTTCCCCTCTTTGCTTCCACTCAATTTGAGTTTATCCTCACAATGATTTATTCCTTCAGTATTTATACTTTTCATTACTTCCCAGCAAACATGATCTTTAACTCTGATCAAGATAGGATTAGATCCTATGTTCTAGGAAAGTGTAGAAATAACCAAGCAAGATCTGGGAGCTCTCTTAAACCTAAGGACTGAAGGAATATGAGCTGACACTTTGACTTCATCCATAACATATAATTGGACTGAGATTAACCGAGTGCTTAGAGGGATTAGACAAGAATGCCATTTTCCCAAAGTGAACACTTTACCTCAAGATTCTAGAATCATTTAGCATGTGCTTAGAACTTCCATCATTCCTAAAGCTGGTGATAGAATTAATATAACTCCTCTTCTTTCCACTGTCACTTATCATATCATTACTGGTCAACCTATTGACGAAGCCCAACTCATTCTTGATTACCTTTATAAACTTTCTAAGATTGGAAATGTATCCTATAAAAGAAAGAAAAATAGTGCTCTAGGATATCTTGTGACTTACATTCTTGACAAGAAGTATGAATTTGTTTACCCTAATATGTCTCACCTTGAGGAGGCTTTATTCTATAATAATGGTTCATTCTGAGCTATCTTTTCAAAACATGATTAAGGTGATGACGTTTTGAGAGAGGAGAGAGCACCTTTACCTGCGCCTACTCGTGAACCAAACTTTCAAGATTTTGTTCACAGGTTTGATCATCTTGAGACCTATTTTGATCACCACTTTGATCAAATTGAGAATCACTTACAGCAGCAGGATGAGCAGTATAACAAGGACATGGGTTGGATGCTAGGCCAACTTGATGTTATGAGTTTGAATATGGCTATGATGAGTAGCTACTTTAATTTCTTCAAGCAGCCTCCTCCTCTAGATCAGGGTCCTTCAGAGTGATGATAATACTTCCTTCTTGCCTCTCTCTACCTGTGATGACTTGATGTGATGAGATTTTATGTGATGTATTTATAGTTGTTTATGTTTTTATGTTATTGAGTTGTTTGCTTCTCTCTATGTTATGAGTTTTGAGAATATGTTTATTGATATCAATCGTAATCAATATAATATCCGTTATCATGATATTAATAAAAGTTATCCTGTCTTGCTTTTAGAGTTTTTGATCTCTTTTTAGAAATGATTGTTGGCCTATATGATAATCCCTAATATACTGATCTTACAAGTGCTATAATTTGCATTGCAATATAAAATTGAATTCATTAGAAAATCTAATTTTTTCAAAAATTTAAGTGGTGTTATAACTTGATCTTATTAAGAATTTCAATCTCATGTTTCTTTTTAGATTAACATAATTTTAATATTATTATTGCAATTTTGATGTTTTCTTATTTTTATTTCTCTTTTTAATATAAATATAGTTATACTTAGAGAAATTTGAGATTTTATATTATCGATTTTGGAAAGATCAAGAATACACTTGGAAATGTATAAATGTACAAAATATTAAAATAATGCACAATAATTAGCAATTTTAAAAAGAGGCATAAAATAAGCCCACAAGTAAAAATAAGCACAAAGTGTCCACAAATATTGGAAAGATGTGCAAAGCGCCATAAATAATGTTCCTTCCTCAATCTTTAATCTTTAAATTCAAATTAATCTTATATTCAATTTAATTTTTTATTGAAATTTGAAATATACAAATTTTACATTCATCTACTTTACAATGATTCTGCCTATCTCATTGTCTAAACTGATTCATGATTTTAATAATTTTTTCTTGTCTATGTTATATCTATACTTAAATCATTTGAATCTATCTATTTTTCTATTGGCATTAAATTTTATTTGCAAATATAACTCAATCTCTTTCAAGGATCAATTATCAAAGGCTTTTCGTATGACTTCTTACATTTCTGTCTTTGTTCGTTTCTTCTCTTTTCGTTGTTGTCAAAAACGGGAAGAAATATTGTTTGACATTTATTCATATTTTTTGCATTTTTGTTGTTTGCATTGTTTGACATTTGTTCGTATTTTTGTTGTTTGCATTATTTGACATTTGTTCTTATTTTTTTTTTTTTACTTTTTTGTGTGTTGTTCGTATTTTTTTATATAAAATAAAAATAATTATTATTATAAAAAGTTCAAACAACAATGCCCCTTATTCTCAAATGTTTATTGAATTAGGGGGAGTTTAAGAGAAACTTAGGACATTGAAATTTATATAAACAATAATTGTTTTTGCCATCATCAAAAAGGTGGAGTTTGTTGAAGAGAGTTGCTACTTAGCTTTGCAAGTTTTACATTCTTAGAACTTATATGTTTTGATGATACCAAATATTATTTTTTTTATAATTATATCCTCCTAACATATTTTTGGAAGAATTGTTTTTCTCTTGTGTGAACTAAATTTTCAAAAAAATCATACTCCAGTTTGTTGAAGACTTCAAATCAAGTTCAGCTTATAATATTTTATAAATTA
>CM039725.1:16623230-16663631 GCA_022539455.1 Dendrobium nobile
TGATACCTAGCCCACAGTGCGCCTTGGCCTAGGAATTTAAAATTTTGTAATAATCATTTTCTAGAAATTTAAAATTATTAATTAGAAATAATTATTAATAAATATTTTTAAATATTTATAATAATCATTTTCAATAAAATTATTAACTTGAAATAATTATTAAGTAATATTTTAAATATTTATAATAACTATTTTCCAAAAAATCAAAATTATTAACTCGAAATAATTATTAGTGAAAATTTTAAAATATTTATAATAATCATTTTCCAAAAATTTAAAATTCCGTCGGAAATCCATTAGAAAATTCGTTGTAAAATCCACCAGAAATACTAACAAATAATTCGTCAGCTATGTATTAGAAAATTCGCCGGAAATATTTCGTCAGAAGTTCGCCAGAAAATTTGCCAGATATTCTGACGGATTTTTTCTACTAGAAATTAGTGTTTTTCTTGTAGTGTCAACAACATATAACTTCACTTTTATTGAATCTAATCTCTTTATATGGTGAAGTTAGAGGGATATGGTAATGGAAAGAGAAGTTCTAAACCTAACTTCTTAGTTATGCCATCTCTATAATCCCATGGTTTAAAATTAAACTTCAGGATCTCATAAAAAAATATGAGGGATTAATGATACTTTATGATTACAATAAATTAATAATCAAAGTATTTCGCGATTAATATCCAACATTACAAAAAAAAATAATGTGATATACTAACACTTCATCAAAGAAAGATTAGATATCACCGCTATTTAGTATAAGGTTTCGATAAATTACTTGCAAGCTGAGAATGAAAAATATATGTTCTCTAGTTGAGGGGGAGTGTGAAACAAGAACAGTATAATGATCACTCTGACAACTGAGGAAACAATGCAAGGGAACCATGATGACAATCAGAAGCAACAATCTAAGGATATACCATATGTTTAATCCAAGGAATGTAAGTTTCCATTGATTCCAAATATATTTGAAATAGCTAATAAGGTGGTTAAAATAGTTTCCTACATTTCCTTTATAAAATTACGAATGTATATTAGTTCATGGTTATGTCTATCTTATTGTTATAGTTTATTAAGAGTAATATTCTTTTTTATGATTTACACCTTATTTAAAGAATGATAGAAGAGCAGCTATCTATACGAGAAAAAATAATAGAAGGAAATTATTCTTTCATCTTTCTTTCATTGTTTAACTTTTATTTTCTTCTTTCTACAAAAATAATATTTTTGCCCACATTCTCTTAAATAACATAATCACCATGATAAGGAGTAAATGGCTATTTTGGGGTTCAAAGAATAGTTAATATTCAATCCTAAGTTATACTAAAGCATCTCAGTGATATTAATGTTTGACAACCTAAATTCTTTATATTTTAGTGGTGTTTTAGAATAGCAAGAAACACCATATACAACTAAGAATAATAAATTTACCATATGCATTCTTTTTTTTCATATTTACAAAAAAATACCATGCACTTGTTAAAGTTGAGTGCAAAAAAAAAAGTTGTTTGATAGGGAATGCTGAAATTATTCATAATTCATGGAATATGATGGGGGATTATGATGAGTTAATATGTGACTAGTTGAGATTAAAACATATTAAAATTTTATTTGATATAAAATTAGAAAAATCTAACTAAATTATGTAACTATACCTGTCAAATCAAGTAATAAAGTGAGAGTAGATTGTCGAACCTATGAGAAATTGTTCTTCTTAATTGCAACTTAACTACTACTGCTTACTTCAACTGCAACACTTATTCTATTGAAAATAAAACTAGCAAAAAGATTTTCATACTTATGTAAATAAAGCATTTTTGAATAATGAATGTATAATGTAGTTTTTCTAATGAGACTCTTAATTGTAGATGTGGACCGGAGAATATGAATCTCTATATCTCTGTCGAGCATATAGGGGTAAAAATAAAGTTTATGGCCTTCCTATAATTTCACTCTCCATAGAACCTATAATCTTTAAACATCATATGTCTTGGCATGCCAATATTCTGTTTCAATATTCTTAATTATTCCAGCATTCCTACATCGAGGATGTACATCATAATAAATTTTAATTACACACATGGCCTTTGTATTCAATAAATGAAGAACATGAGCTTAAAAATATAATTTATCACTTAAGAAACAAGAGTGTATAATAGTACTTACTAATCTTTTTATATCATCAATCCAATACTAAAGAATTAGCTATACATGAAAAATATAATAGGTAAATTCATTCTTATTACATTCATTGGAAGAAAAGATACAAGAGAAGTAATAAGCAAATTATCGTTAAGAAGGATTAAATGATCTTTTCCACACTTCTTCCACCAACTACAAATTTTCTTATATAAAGATGCTATGTTCTTTACATGAAAAAGTATCTTGCACTTCTCTAGTCTCCCTTAGACTTTACTCTGAGGGGGCACTAATGAAAGATAAATATATTTACAAGAATTCACTCAACTGACTTAACTCCTAAATAAATAGAGCTAAAAAACTATTTTTATGATGTATAGGGATGGGTTTAGGTGCCATGGCACTCAACAAGGTGGCATCATGGTGTAAAAAAAATGAAGTAGCACCTCAGTGCTCTAATGTTTACTCTCATGTGGCACTGGTTGACATGTCACGGTTACTACTTCAAAGGTCACATATTTTGGCTAAATCTACATGTCTTCTCATCTTTTACAACTGATCCATCGTGGCGCTAAAAATATTGAGCACTGCGTTGCCCGAATTGGGAATTAGGGGATAATGCATTAAAATGTATGGCACTTTGACATGAATTTTCTTGAGGCTCTAATGTTATAAATCTGATTTTGGGTACATAAATGCTATGCAGTGCTAAAACATTGTCTATGGTACCATCACGGCTTTTGTAAATAGAGAACATGATGTTGTTATATTAAAATCATAGGACCTATGTTCATATTTGCAGTAATCTCCCCCTTTTTTATGATGACATATATTGTTGGTAATGATTCAAATTTTTTTTGCTATATCCTTAGCTCCTCCTTACTAGTTGAGTTTTAGAAAATAGGGAAATTTTTTTTAATAATAGAAAATAAAAAGAACACAAAAAAACTTGAGCAAGAAATAAAAGATAAAATAATGAACTATTTATAAAAAAGGAGTTATAACCTAGAACCAATAATCTGCTCCCCCTTTTGACTCCACCAAAAAGGAGGAATGACTAAACAGAACATCAAAAGAAAAATAAACATTAAATGAAAAGAAAAAGAACATAAAAATAGATCACGAACATAAATAACAAAGCACAAACAGTCATCAAACCAATGACAAAAAAGAACACAAAAATATTTTAGTGTTTAATTTTTAATTTATCTTGATTCAAGCATGAATGGCTATAATACCTAGTCTATTCCTCGAGGTGCTAAAAGTTTCAAAGTCAACGGTTTTTGTATGTATATCTGCTTATTGATTTTTTCAGAAGTTATATGATGTAACTCTATATTTGTCATATGTTATATAATCTTTAATGAAAGGGTTTCTAATTTCTATGTGTTTAGTCCATGAGTGTTGGATTTGATTTTTTAAAATACAGATGACACTAGTATTATCACATACTATTTCAATAGTGCTGACAGGAAGTCTAAGGATAAGGATTTATTGTTTAAGCCATCAGACTTGAGCAACACAATTTCTTACAACTATATTTTCTGCTTTAGCTCTATATAAAGCAATAGAGTTTTATTTTTTACTAGACTAGAAGACTAAATATTATCCTATGAATTGACATATTTTAGAAGTAATTTTCTTATCAATTCTATATCATGTCAAGTCTAAATCAGAATATCATATGATTTAAAAGGATAAACTATGCCTAAGATATCAAATTCTAAGGTTTGTGGGTTCCTAGAAGATATCTAAGAATTCTTTTAACAACACTCATATGAAATTCTTCATGATCAGCCTGAAATCTAGCAAAGACACATACACTAAACTTAACATCATGTATACTAGCAGTCAAATAAAGAAGTGATCCAATTATCCCTTTGTATATCTTCTAGTAGATTGATTTTCTATTTGGATCCATATATAATTAAACAGTGGAGCTTATTAGAGTATTAATTTCATTAGCATTATATATCTCATATTTCTTATAAATTTCTTTAATATATTTTAATTATCTATAGAAGGTTCCATCATCCATTTTTTACACTAAATCTAAGGAAATAGGAAAGCTTTCTCATCATGCTCATCTCAAACTCCTCTCTCATTATTTTTTAAAATTTCTAATAGAGGTTATTATTTTTTGATCCAAATAGTATATAAACATAAATATGAATAATGAGTATATCTTCTCCTTCTTTCTTTAGGAATAGGGTGGTGTCTACACTCCTCTAAATAAAAGTTCTTTCTAAGAGCAATGTGCTTAGCCTTTCATACCAAGCTCTAGGTGATTTCCCAATCCATATAATTCCATCTTTAATTTAAATACAATATTAGGAAATTTAGAATTCTTAAAATTTTTTGTTTGTTTAACATTTACATCTTCTTTAATGACCCCATTCAGGAAGTCACTATTAGCATCCATCTTATACAACTTGAATCCTCTAAAATAAGGAAAGACTAATAGCACTATAATGGCTTCTAATATAGCTACAGGGGCAGATGTCACTTCAAAATAAATTTAATCAACATGATTGTACCCCTTAGCTACTAATCTAACCATATTTCTAACAACTATCTCAGAGTCATTAATTTTATTCTTAAAAACCCATTTAGTTCCTACACCGCTAAGATTTTAAGGACTACTAACCAACTCCCAAACATCATTCCCAAAATGTTGATTACATTCTTCTTGTATAGCTAGGATCCAAAATTCATCAGATAAAGCTTGATTTATATTTGAGGGTTATACCTTAGAGATAATAGCATAGTGGCTAACCTCTTTTCTAGGTCTATGCCTAATTCTTATTCCTACTGATGAATCTCTTATGATGTGCTCCTTAGGATGACTTGATAAATATCTCCAACCTCCAAGTAATGAGTTTTGAGGCTCTACTCTATTTTCTAGGATAAAAGATTCTACTTCTTGGGTAACCTCAACGACTTCTTCTTCTTCTTCTTATAACTTAAACTCAATAGATTTATAAGATTCATCAAATAATACAATTGTGGCCTCCTCTACCACTAATGTACTCTTATTGAAAACTCTATTGTATTTGTCTACACTTAAATGTCCTTGGAAAACTCCATCATCAGATTTTGGATAATATTTTTTCTAATGGAGATTTTTTATTTTTTTTAGAATGAACACCTTACATCCAAAGACTAAAAGGTGAAAGAGATTGGGTGTCCTTCCATTGAGTAACTCATAGGGCATCTTATTGAGCTTTGATTTGACATTAACCCTATTGAAAACATAACAAACATTATTTACTACATCTGCCCAAAAATACTTTAGATGTACTTAGCTAGCATGGCTCAGCAGCTTTTACCAAGGTTCGATTTTTCATTTCAGCAACCCCATTCTACTGAGGGCTTCTAGGAACTAAAAAAAAATCTATTGTATATCTAGCTTCTTATAGAATGATTCAAACTTTACAATTTCAAATTCTCCACAATTATCACTATAAATAGTTAGGATCTAATAACATATATTTTTTTGAACCAATGTAGATAATGTCCTAAATTTCTCGAAAGATTAATTTTTATCTGATAAAAATCTAAACCATGTAAATCTCGAGTAATTATCAGTAATCACATATTCATATGTTTTCCTGCCTAAGCTAGTTTTGCTAACTAGTCCAAATAAATCAATGTGAAGGATTTCTAAAGTTCTATAGGTGGTGATGTCTTTAATGGAGTGAAAGGAAGTTTTTATTTACTTTCCTATTTAATAGGAATCAAAAAGGTGGTCCTTAGAGAATTCTAGTATAGGTTTACCTCTAACTAGTTTGTTTGGGTTATTTTTCTAAGAATTATAATGCTTGCATGGCATAGTCTCCGATATCATTGTTAGGATTCATCAGTAAATATTTTCAATCATAGAGAACTAGTATTTTCAATAGAAATTAAATCAAACATGTAAACATTATTAATTATCTTTCCTTATAAAATAATATTACCATTTAAACTAATCACACAACTAGTATACAAGAATTTGATATAAAAACATTTGTCACACAGTTTATAGATGCTAACTAAATTAAATTTCAGGCCATCTTCGAGTAAGACATTTTCAATAATAAAATTCTTGGAATTATCAATCATATATAAACCTATCTCTTTCTTAGTAATATTATATCCAAGTGTAACCTTGCCTCATGCCTTGGCCTCCAGCGTGATGAATTACATCATGTCTCCAATTATGTGCCTTGAGCATCCACTATCCAGGCACCACATGCTCTCACTAGGCCTTTTATGAGAGAATTTCTACAAAGTCAATCATTTATTAGATTTAGGAACCCAAGTGAGTTTGGGTTCCACCTTATGCCTTGATGAATTATATACATGATATGCTGTGGTGCAAGTGATTTGGGTCTCCACACTAGTTTAGACTTATGTTGTATTATGCATGTGCGGGCTATGAGACCTAGCATGCTACCAGAATGACACCTTGCACCAGGGAAAGAATTAACAAATCTATATGGGTTGTGTTGCCTCTTCCTAAGGTATGTGATATATGTAGTGATGTGAGGTTATACCACTGTATCAATATAGGTGGTGTTCTACTTTGTTATTGTGCATGAATTTTTGTTTTTAAAAATCAATTCACAATTTCAAGACTTAGAACTTTAAATTTTAATGCATGCTCATTACTATATAATTAAGATGCACATGTTTCTAATTATTTATTTGATTTTTTTTTTCAAGAAGCTTTGACTTCAAGGTTTCATTTGTATTTTTTAGATTAATATGCCTTTTTTTCAATGCATCAAACTCATCAAGTAAAGATAAGTGACTACTATCTAAATCCGAATATTCTACTATTAGACAATTATGCTCTTTTCGTAAAGTAGTAAAATCAGTGTTTAATCTAGAATACATCTTTTTGGAGTTTCTATTTGAATCATAAATTTTTTTCAGATATGATAAATAATTCATCATAAGATAGGTAACTAAATTCATCTTGATCGAATTGATTAAGATTTACATTATCCATAAGATATATATTTTTTACATCCTCCTCTACTTCTTATTCAAATAATTTTGTGGTAGATTTAGCCCAAAATGCCTTATATGTATGTTGCTGCCCCTTTTTGAAATTTGCCTTCTCTTCACTCTTCTCCTTAATCGGGGGAGTTTTATATTGGGGTAGTATGTCCTCAAATGGCATGGCTTTCTACATTCAAAACAAATGGAAACAGATTTTTCTTTGAAAGTTTTATTTATTTTAACTTTGTTTCATTACTGATGAGGCTTTTGTTTTCTTCTTGGAAAGTTTTGAATTGACATGTCATAAATGCTATGTTATCATGTTCCTCAACTG
This sequence comes from Dendrobium nobile, assembly GCA_022539455.1. Classification (NCBI taxonomy): domain Eukaryota; kingdom Viridiplantae; phylum Streptophyta; class Magnoliopsida; order Asparagales; family Orchidaceae; genus Dendrobium; species Dendrobium nobile. The sequence goes on from CM039725.1 coordinate 16,630,693, forward strand.
TAGAGCTATCACTTTCTAACTCATTTACTCTCAATGCCACCACTTTGTCATTTCGCTTATCTCCTACTACTTATAATCTCTAGCTCTCTCCTTGCTCACAGAAAATTAGTGAGCCCAGTAAGTCATCTAAGGAAAAAATATTAAAATTTTATTATTAACAAATGATAGTAACTTTGGCATCATAATTACTAGGAAAACATTGAAATTTTTTGTTTATTTCCTCAGAATTTTAAAGCTCTATACCAAAAGGATGTAGATATTTCACGATTTATGTAAATCTAGTGTACATGTCTGCAGATGATTTCATTAATTTCAAGCAAAAGTGTTCATAATCATGCAACAAAATATTCAACCTAGATTATTTAACGTCAGTTGTTCCTTTATATGTAATACACAACTTATCCCAAATATCCTTGCCAATGGTACATGTGGATACTCTCATATAACGTTTAGACATAAGAGCACAAAAAAAAAAGTTTATTGAAAGTACGAGATGCACCGAGAGGGGGGGGGGGGGGGGGGGGGGGGGGGTTGAATTAGAAATTTGTTGTAATAAAAAGACAATCCTAAATAGAATTTCTAATTTTTTTATTTATAAAATTTAAATAAGAATATTAAATTGATGCGGAATTGAATGCTTAAAACACGATTACAACACTAGTTGGTGAAATTTAAACTTTCTCAACAAAGTATTCCACTATGATTTTTACCAAGCAATTTTAAAGAAAGTAAAATGCAAAAGATAAAAAAAGTGTGGTATGGGAAAAATCATACCAAAGAATTTATAGCTGTTCGGTCACTTGACCTACGTCCACTCCCCGGAGTCCTCCACTATTGTAATTTCACTACTAATAAGTAATTCTCCTTTTTTTCCCACAGCAAGGTGGAGAAGCATTTACAAACCTCACTTTCACCAACCAAATGTGGCGGAGTGGCAAGCGCTAGGTCACCCTTCCGGTGATTTTAGCAAACCTTATTTTTCTCCCTCTTGGAGATGGTTTCCAGTACCTTAGAGGACATGGACGTAGAAGAATCTCCCCCTTAGAGAGCCTCCCACAAGGTCTTCTCGGTCCACAGGAGGAAGAACGTGCAGTAAGCTAGGATAAACCATGTGATCTCCCTCACACTCCTACCTCACAAAGCTGACCTTCTCCTTCCTCTCATAAACCCCAAAATCTTCTCAAGAGCTCTCTCTCAAAGAATCCCCCTCAAATCAAATTCCTCTCCTACAAATTAATTTCAAAACATAAAAATTTAAATTTTTAAAACAGGCTTCAAGAACCTTAAAATTTTTCAATTTATCCATTATGATTGTATATTATGAACCAATATCGTACAGTAGAATTAGTTCAAAATATCCTTCGTCCTGGTACGAAGGATTACGAACTGGAAATATTTTTTGAATATTATCCTACAGTAAGATATAACATCATATAATACGATATATAAAATCCTTCTAATCATATAGAATAATTATTGGGATGATGAAAACTCATCACTGTACATCGTATAGTACAAACCACTTCGTACAGTATGATTAGTTCAAAATTAAGTGATCAGCCGGTATGATGTCCGGGACGATCAAAAATAGCCTCGGTATATCAAATAGTACAAACCATGTCGTATAGTATATCAAAATCTCAGACTAGGGGTCATGGACTGCAACAATCTTCCCCATTTTGATGATATCAAATAATGTTGTTTATAAGTAATTTAGCAATGATTTTTTGTTTTGCTTTTTTTGTTTTATTTTTTTAATTAAATAAAACATCATGTGAATAAAAAACAAGATAAAAAAGTGCATTTCATTGTAATTAAAAATAATAAGTTAAATAGGACATACTAACTAAAATACACAACAGACTTCTCCCTCTTTTGACATCACCAAAAAGAGGAGTAACAAACAACAATGAGAAAAATAGCACAAAATAGAGACAAGTCAAAAAGTAGTATGCCGATCTGGTAGAGGTGGAGGTGGAGGTTGGTGGAAGTAGTGGTGGATGGACGCGAATTGTTGATTAATTGATCTAAAGTCTTCCCCAAACCACCGCATGTCCTCCTCGTATTGGTGGTACTATTCTTGAATGTGAGTGTCAAGGAGGCTTTGTAGTTAGTCGAAACATTCGACTAAGTCATCATGAGGATAGGCCGGTGTAGGTCCTGGGGTGGTGCATTCCATATTGGTCGAACATGAGCTCTTGCTAGAGTAGGCTCTCCTTCTTCTTCATCAAAATTTGATTCATCCAGCTCTTTACCCTGATGAAACAAAACACGGAAGGAGGCATCCGTATAGAAAAGGGGTAGATTTTGAGGTTCACTAGGATATGTTAATTGATATTTGTTTTGAAGAATGTATAATATGAGGTGGCGAAGGGCTAGATTTTATTTTCTATGGGTGGTAGGGAGGTGAACTAAGTTCATGTTTCAGATATAATCAATAATTAAATCAGCCTCATCAAATTTGGTATTTGACATAATAAGGTAGTTTGCAATAGATAATATTGGGGTTATGCAGATTCTATTGCCAGCTTTGGGTATGATTGAGGTTAAAAGAATGTGTTGAATAATTCTAGCATTTCGGGTTAGTGACTGAATGAGTGGTTGGTGTTGGTAAAAAGCAACATTCCTAAATATTAGATTTGCATCACTCCACTTCAATTCATTTATGAGGAAGGAATGAGCTCTAAGACCTTTAGTACACAACTAAATGTATTGGAAGAGGTCTTCCTTAGTGATTTTGTCACGTTGTTGGTAGATAAAGGAGGTGAAGATTAGGTTTTTGACATTCATAGTTAGGTTAGCCAGGAATTCAAATAGAAGTTCATAATTATATGGGAAGGCTAGGGTAAGGAGGTATTACAAAGTGGTGGATGAGAATAAGCTTATTACCTTAAAATTTATGGAAGATTGATTCAACATTTAGGATGGGGTAATTTTGCATGACTTGTATTTGTGATAGGCTTCTTCATCTTTGGTGGTCAGGAAATGGTTGTTGGGACAGTGAGAGGAAAATGAGCTTCCAAGGATGAGACGACCACGCTTGTTGGAGCTTGCCATTTAGTGAAACTAGGTGAGAGTGAATGAGGTTGCTAAGGAGTTAGTGAAATGATCTTAGGACTCAACCAATTTATAGAGGTTTTAGACTATCGTACACTACAATCAAGGATTGTAAAGTATGATATAAAATAATATAATCTGGATGAACATTTGGAAAAGGTGGTCAAATCGTACGGTATGATACATATCGTACAGTATGATCTGAAGGAATTACAATCATCCCAAGGGTCGTTGGTATGACTTTTGACAAAAAGCGTCATATAGTACGAATGGTGTTCGTATAGTATGAACTATAATGATATCGTATTGATCCACTTTAAGTCATCCTCATCCATTTTTCTTACATGGATCATACAATATAAAATAAATAAATCAAACAGTTCAAAGTGAAATTATATTGTATTGAATGGATTTAATTCGTCCCAATCCATTTGCTGATGTGAATCATACTGTATGAAGAAGAGATATCGTACAGTATGATGTGCAATTATATCATACCAAACGGTTTGAATACACAGCCACGTGTATCGTAAATCACGAAGTGACTTGTATAGTATGATATGTAGAGATGAAATTGAGGCTGGGCTGTGATTTGTGTAGTTTTGATATATCGTATAATACAAACGTGGATCATATAGTACAATGGAAAAAAAATTATCATTTTTTTTAGTTTTGTGTGGTGAGTGTTTGATGATCAGGAAACACCTTAGACCAAATATTTTTATTGGTTTTTTATTTATTTTGGATTATGCATTAATGTCTATGACACCAAGTCTTGTCCTTTAAGTGCTAATGGTGTCCTAGGCTAGTGGTTTCATGAAAATGTCTGCCAATTGAACTCCTATAGCTATGTGATGTAATTCTATGTCTCCTTTAGCTACATTATCTAATCTGAAGTGATGTCTAATGTCAATGTATTTTATTCTAGAGTGTTGAATTTGCCTTTTAGAAATGCCGATTGCACTTGTGTGGTCTCATATGATTGGGATGGTTCCTACCAGGTAATCCAAGATCAAGAAGTTATTGTTTCAACCATAGTACTTGTGCAACTTAACTTCCTACAACAATATATTCTTACTCGGTCGTGGTGAGGGCTATAGAATTTCACTTTCACTTGGATTAAGAAACTAAAAATTGTCCTAAGTTTTGGGTGCCTAGTAGATATCTAAGGATTCTCTTGATCGCAGTTAAGTGAGACTCTTTAAGATTAGCTTAAAAATAAGCACAGAGGCACACACTAAACATTATGTCTTGTTTATTGGCAGTTAAGTAGAGGAGAGATCTGATTATTCCTTAATATTTCTTCTAGTCTATTGATCTTCCATTCGGGGTCTTTATTTTATTAAATCGTAGAGCTCATTGGTGTGTTCATGCGCATAGCACTATCCATTTCATATTTTTTTTAGAATATCCTTATTATATTTTGTTTGGCTAAGAAATAATCCATTATTATTTATTTTACACTAAAGCCAAGAAAGAAATTAATCTCTCCCATCATGCTCATTTTGAACTCATTACCCATTATTTTTGAGAATTCATCACATACATTTTTATCTAAAGATCCAAACAGAATGTCATCCACATAAATCTAAATAATGGGAATTTATCTTCAACCTGAATGGTGTCCACACTACCCTTTGCAAATCCTCTATCTAGTAAGAATGAGCTAAGTCTTTCATACTAGGCTCTAGGTGCTTATTTTAACCCATACAGTACCTTTTTTAATTTGAATACATGGTTTGGAAATTGTGAAGTTTCAAATCCACAGAGTTGCTTAATATAAACATCCTCTTTGATTACCCCATTCAAAAAAGCACTCTTTACGTCCATTTGATATTGTTTAAAACTATTGAAGCAAGCAAAGGCTAAGAGCACCCTTATGGCTTCTAGTCTAGCTACCGAGGTAAAGGTTTCTTGAAAGTTTATCCAATTAATTTGTTTATACTTCTTAGCTACTAGCTGGCCTTATTTCTTACTATGTTTCCTGAGTCGTTCACCTTATTTTTAAGGACTCATTTAGTTCTAACTACACTCAGTTTTTTAGGTCTCTTGACTAACTCCCAAACATCATTCCTGGTGAATTGGTTCAATTCTTCTTGCATTGCTAAGATCCATAATTCATCTCCTAAAGCTTGATCTATACTCTTGGGTTCTATCATAAAGATGAATGCAGAATGACTAACAACCTTCATAGGTTCGTGCATAGTTCTCACAACCTTCTAAAGGGTCTCCTAAAATTAATTCTTTAGGATGACTATAAGAGTATCTCCATTCTCTAGGAAAGTCTTCCTGAGGTTCTACCCTTTCTCCTATGGCCATAGTTTCTACTCCTTGAATTGCCTCCACCTCATCTTCTTTGATTTTAGATTCAGAGGGCTTATCCAATTCATTAAACACTATACTGGTGGACTCTTCTACTACTAGGGTTCTCTTATTGAAGATTCTATAGGCCTTATCTACAGATGAATAACCTAAGAAGACACCCTCATAAAACTTGGGATCAAATTTTCCTAAGGGAAGTTTTCTATTAATTAAGATAAAGCACTTGTAACCAAAGACATTTAAGTGTGAACGATTTGGTGTATGACCCTTAAGAAGTTCATAAGGACTTTTATTCAACTTTGATGTAATGTTCATCCTACTTAAAACATAACACGCTGTGTTTATCGCTTCTACCTAAAAGTATTTAGGAAGAGTGTACTAAGCTAATTTTGCCTTAGTAGCTTCTACCAAGGTTCTATCTTTCTTTATGCTATTCTATTTTGTTGAAGAGTTCTAAGAGAAGAGAAGTTATGCTCTATTCCTAACTCTTGATAGAAGGATTCAAATCTTTCATTTTGAAACTCTCCAACACAATCACTATGGATTATTGAGATTTCACCTTGTAATTTTTGTTGAATCCAAGTGGACAATATCTTAAATTCCTCAAACAACTCATTCTCATGTGCTAAAAATCTTATGCAAGTCATTCTAGTGAAGTTGTTTATAATTATAAATCCATAATTCTTCCCACCTAGGCAAGCTGTGCTAACATGTCCAAATAAGTCCATATGAAGGAATTCTAGTGGCTTAGATGTGTTCACATAGTACCTTAGAGGACATAGACGAAGATGAATCTCCCCCTTAGAGAGCCTCCCACAAGATCTTGTCAGGCCATAGGAGGAGCAACGTGCAGCAAGCTAGGAGCAACAGTGTAATCTCCATCACACTCCTCCTTCACAAAGCCCACCTTCTCCTTCCTCTCACAAACCCAAAAATCTTCTCAAGAGCACTCTCACAAGGAATCACCCTCTAATTACATTCCTGTCATACAAATTAATTTCAAAAGACTCTAAGAACCCTAAAATTTAGATATTTAAAATAGGCTCTAAGAACCCTAAAATTATTTAATTTAGCCGTTATGATCGTACAATACTAACCAATATCATATAGTATGATCAATTCAAAATAGCCTTCATTCTAGTATGAAGGATTATGAATAGGTAATATTTCTGAATACTATCGTATAGTACGATATGTAAAATCCTTCTATTCTTACAGAATGATTGCTAGGAAGATAAAAACCTATCACTGTACATCATATGGAATGAACCATTTTGTACCGTATGATTAGTTCAAAATTAAAGGATCGTCCGGTATGATGTCCACTACGATTGAAAACAACCTCATTATATCGTATAGTATGAGCCATATCATATAGTATGATAACCAATAAGAAATTAATCCTTGATTTATTGACCAATCGCAGGGGTTAATTTAAGTAAGTATTCAAAATATCGTACAGTATGATAGAATCATACAGTACGATCAGATCAAAATTTATGAATTAAGAACCTACTTAAATTATTCTGGCGACTAGGGATTTGAATTAGAAATACATCATACAATATAACTTGTTTACAGATAGCCATTGAGCCAGATCAGATCGTATAGTATGATTACAACTCATACAGTACGTTTGATAGAGAAATATTTTTTTTTCTTTGTTTTAAAAACTTCTCGCCCTGTGTGTGTGCATGGTTGCTCAATTTTATAAACAATTTGTGGCCAGACTCAATAAAAGAAAAATAATAATAAAAGAAAAATTATAAGGTTATAAAGTCCAAATCCTACTCAACCCAGTCTTGAGTATTCTTTTTGTCCTGAGTAATTTATGATCTTCCTGAAATATTAGTACTCATAGATAAGATCAGAAATAAAAAATATTCAATGAATAATAATTCAATTGACATTGTTTGTCATCATCAAAATCTCAGGCTAGGGGTCATGACCTGCAACATTTTAACATTTTGCATTTATTATAGCTTAGTCTCTATTTGCATTGCTCCATTCAATAAATGGTATTTCAGTTTTGATGCCATTAAAAAATGAGAGGAAGCAAAATAACCTTTTTGTTCTAAAAAGTATATATGAAAATTAATAGATTGCAAGAAAGTCCACATATGAATTTTTCAAAAATTAAATGGTATGTTATCAAATGAAGGTGGATGAGTTATCGAGTAGCCTTCTACAGTGTTTTTATTTCTAAAATTTGTCATGGATTATTTTCTTAATGTTTTCTAAAACACTACTTGTGAGAACCGCTTTAATATTAATTGAAAGTTTGATGTAGGATGTTAAGCCTAAGTTAACTATTCATAAGTATATCAAGAGGGGTGAGGGGGTGAATTGGAAGTTTTAAAAAATGAATTTATTGTTTTAAAATACAAAACTTATTATTTTGGATATTTCAATAATAAAAACACAAGCAATACTATTACATGATATTGAATCTAATAAATTTATTAAAAGCTATAATAATGGTGATAATAAACTAATAAATATAATTAAATATCAATCATAAATTTTAAATAAGCAATTATTATGGAAATAAATTGTATAAAAAAATAAATTGAAGAAGATGAAAATCAAAATCAACACACCAGAATTTTATAATGGTTCAGTAAAACAATGACCTACATCCATTCCCCGAAGTCCCCCTCTCTGAGTATTGCATAAAAATTTTAGTGTCTCACTTTTAGCCCCAACACTTAGGCGGAGAAGACCTTATAATCTTTTCACCAACTTGGTGTGACAGAGAAACTTGACATCATTTTGATAGTCCTATGTCTGTAACTGAAGATGTTTTTAAGCTTGCAGATTTTAGCCTATCTAGGTCTGTAAAAAAATGGACCTATGTTCACTCCCTAGAGTCCTCTACGAGTATTTCACTAAACTTTTAGTGTCTCTCATTTATCTCTCACAACTAGGTGAAGAAGCCCTTATAATCTTTTCACCAACCTGGTGCCATTGAAAAACTTGACCTATTTTTATAGTCCAATATCCGTAAGTGCAAATGTTTTAAAATTTCCTAATTTTAGTCTATCTAGGTATGCAAAATTTTAAGTCTTTTATTTATTGTCCTTAGTTTTATATGCTATATTAATTTGGTTATATTCATCATTATAAATTCATTGATGTCATCTACTGCTCTACCTTTTACTTGCCCTTTGAGGTAGTAATTTGAGAATATAGTAATAAGATAAAGAGTTTGATTTATTATATTTGACTTTTGTATTTATACTTGTAATATTATAAAAACTGTCCATTTATTTTGTTGTGTTAATGAATTTTTAAGCAATTACATGCACATGTGGGCAAGTAGAGTTTTGGGATTATTGTGTTTGAGCTTCTAAATTGATTTCCTCTTTTGTGTGGTGAAAGTAATGTTCAAGTATTTCAAGTCATAACAAGTATATATTCCACTTATGATTAACTTTTATAATTTTTATGTATGGGGTCATCTTGATATTTTTTATCTTTTAAGGAATATAAGAGACAACATACCATTGCCTTTCAAAGTTTATTGTCCCTATATTTCATTTTGATTCCAATGATATATGCATAAGGGCTTTGATATAAGAATTGTGGTTCAAAGTACTAAACAAATTGCAAAATTTCAATCAGACATGTTTGACTTATGTTTATGAAAGTTTCTAATATTATAATATTCAACTTATATTTTGATGAATCCTATAAGCTCAAATTTTTAAAATGCTTGAGAAAAATATCCAAAAGTTTACTATTACTGGGAGGTAGGAGGCATATAAAATCTAATTTTTATAATAGTTAAGATTCGATAAATATCTTGGATAACATTCTTGTTATTTCATCTTTAAATTAGGTTGAACTATTAAGGGACTAGTTTACGCATTCAATTGTAGTTCTAGGTCTTCTTGGTAATAGAAGAGACTTTCTTCCTGCTTTTAGGTGTTCTTTTAGAATTGTAAAAAAACATGAAAAGTTATAAAATAATTAATGATCATCTTCCTACTCACATGATTTTCTACAAGAATCTAATTATTGGTTAAAATATTTCTTATTTTTGTGTTAAAGGAATATTTTTATCATTTTTAGGTTCTAACTGCTATAGTATGGTGCAAAGAGGTTGTGAATGATAGGCATTTTTTACATGAGCAACATTGGTATGTTATAACACATTAACAAAAGAAGGAAGATTAGTTGAGGGGGTATTCTTGTTTCTCCAAGTGAAAGTAGCTGCTAAATTTTTTTAGAAGCTTGGTGGGGCTAACGAGAGAGAGCGCATTACCCAATTGAGTTTCTGACAAATCCAAAATGAAATCATAATTGTGAAATCACACATATTAAACTTTATGAAAAACTTTTTTATGCAATTTCCATTACCCAAAACAATTTTCTAATGTATGAGTGATTCTTGCTGAATTTGAGCTCAAGATTTGGTTGGCGAGTCAAGCTCAAATTAGGCATGACTCGACGTCAACTTGACTCATTTACACATCTAATTTCAAATGCACCAAAATTTTATACTTCATTTATTTTACTTTAAACCAAACAACAATATTTTCAAAACCTATTCATTTTACTTTGCACTTTTTATAGGCTTCTAAACATCCCCTTAGTAAATTCTTTATATTATAATTTATTAAATCCTATTAATTGTTTGGCATAATAGAGATTAAATTTGATTAATTCTTGATGTATTGTTTAGTTATGTATTTTAGGATTTAGATGTTAGATGAAATAAGAATTTAGTAAAAATTATTAATGATGAAATTAGTATATATTACAATATTATAAAAAAATTAATTTAACCATATCTAATTATACTTATTACATGCAATTATCATTTATGATTTAATTAATTAATAATATGTTTTAAGTTAATATTTTTTAATTAATTAATATTAGAATTTTTATATAATCACTAAATATTAATTATTATTATCACTAATCTACCACAGAGTAAAAAATCTTATTGCTAGTATCTATTAATGATCACTTTATAACTAATCTCATAGAAATTTAGTAATCAAAATACACAATTAATAGTTAGAGCTAAATTTTTTTTATTAATATTTATATTAATTAGCATAAATTATACTATATAATTTCCCTATAACGGCTAGAAAATCTTCGTCTCACAATTCTCGACTAAATTCTAGAATTTTCTATGCTTCGCTCTTGTGGAAAATCTTCCTCCTCCAGTTTGCTAGCGATAGATTTGAATACCTAGAGAAAGATTTTTACTATCAATGACATATATTGTTCATGTTGATGTCCAGTTGATTGAGCCGCATTTTCACACGCTCATTGCCCCAGATAATCGGCTAAATGGGTCAATCGTTTGACGTTTAAGTTCTACTAGTGAGTTTATCCCTGATGATCTTTCTTTTTGATAATATAGGACTTTTGCTGCTTATAGAGATAGCTATTTTAATTGTTTCTTTCTTCTTTGTTCTTTTATCCTATTCCTATTTGGTCATTTCTATTCAATCGAAGCTTCTTCGCCTCCTTAGATAACATTATTCGGTGGATAGAAAGTGTAGCACGCAAAGGTTACGATCTTTCCCCCTTTCGCTAAATTGAAGCTTCTTTTCCTAGAAAGCATTTTCCAACCGAATCGGAAGTCTAACTCACCGTGAAGGTAATGATCTTTCCCCCTTCGCTAAATCAATGCTTCTTTGCCTTTAGATGATGTTGTCCAGCTGAATCATACGCCACATCTGTAGCACGAAGGTAACGATGTTCGGCTTTTATGTGCTTCGATAGTTGGTTCTAAATAAGATTATATTTTTCTTGTTCATGGCTACCTCATCTCTTTTTCATGTGCTCGCCTATTCGTTGTTGTCCCACATCGTCTGCTTTGCAAGTTTTGAAGGAGTTGCTAAATTGAAACTTCTTCGCCTCATTGGACAAATCTGGCTCACCGCAAAGGTAACATCTTTCCCCCATTTTGCAAAAATGAAGCTTCTTTGCCTCCTTTGACAATGTTATCCATCCAGATGAGAAGTTTCGATGGTAGTTCACCGCTAAAGTAATGATCTTTCCCATTTCTCCCATAAATTTATCAAACTATCAGATATGATTAAGGGAAAAAGCCAAACAAATGTTGGGGCAAACGATCGGATGAGATTTTGGATGAAAAGCAGGAAACTGTTTGGGTGAATTATTGATGAAATTTATGGCTAAAAAGTTTAAAAACATGAGGGATTTAACTTAGGGTAAGATTTGAGCTATGTGGAATCACTAGTAAATAGAAGACCAACTTAAGGATCAAGCACATTATCTAAAGGAACCTTTGTAACTTGAATTAAAAAAAGAAATCATGGTCTCATGGTCTTAGGGACAAGTTCAAATCAAAGATAAATATACTGGAAATGAAAACTATTGTATAAGATGAACACTATCATTTAAGGGATGGACAATAATATAGCATTGAAAGAGAGTAAGTTAAGAAGGAAACTGTAGCTTTTACAAGTGAAGGTGCATGTGGTAGTATGTTAAGGTGGCAGTAGATGATGTTAGAATTAAATTTTGAGACAAAAGAGGCTTATATCTTTTTTTTATATATATTGCTTCATCAACTTTTCATTTTAAAAAAATTAGGGGGTAATAAGACTATTGATTACAAAATTTGCAATTTTCTTTGAAAATAGATAAACTAACAATTGAGTGTACATGTAGAATAACACAAAGATGGCTGTTTAATTGGAGTGGAAGGTGAAATGGTTTCTTGGCATGTAGGATAAGATTGGTTTCGCTATAATGTTTCCTCACATTTAGAGTGAATTTTTAATAAAATTTGCAATGACAATTGCAATTCATATGATCAAAATTGATCAAAATAAGGAACACAAAAGTCACCTCAAAATTTCATGTGACTCAACGAGAACAAAAAGTTATGCTGAGTTCGCAAAAATAATAGAAAAGAAAAAAAGTATCAAACTCATCTCAAATTGAAATTGAATCCAATCATCACTCACATGATTGAATTTGAACTTTGTTGTGATATGGCTAGTTATACCCACCTTCTAAATCATTTCAATACACTAAACATAATTGTAAGTTCATTTGATTAAATAAGCAATAGATCATATTATAAGATCAATAATCTCCATTCCCTCTCCATCCACTTAAAGCTAAGTCAATATATTCTTCTCTCCAAATAAAATTATTGATGCTAAAATAAGCAACAATTGGTTTACAGACTAGCCATAATCAAAAGTGATATTGTGATTAAGAGTGATAACTAACCATATTATTTGAACATATTAGAAATCATTAAACATTATTATGAATTTCTTAAAAATATGAAAGCTAAAATGTATAAAAGTCATTTTTGGGAACTACCTAAGATATCATTCCAAGAATGTTCTAACTTTCATAGATGATCAACAAGTTATCCTTATCAAATAAAATAAAGATGAACGAAGAAAAATATATATGGACTAATGACATCTCAATTGTACAAAAGTAGTTCTCAATCAATGTCTATATTACTAGGTGAATAATTTTGACTTATCTTGAATGCTACAATGGTTTTGGAATACCTCCCATATTGTTCAAGTTATGAGTCTTGTAATATAAGGAAATGACATGCATGTAGTGGAGGAAATTCTTTGGGAGCACACTCACATATTTAACTGAATGTATGCAAAAAAAAAAAGTAGCTATAATAAGTGTATTAAAAAAATAAGGCTTTTTTTTTATAATACTGCATAATGCATTAAAAAAAGAAGACCTAATACAAAAAAACTAAGTGATAGGGAACCAATTACATTCCTCCTTCAACAAAGAAAAGAAGGAAGGAGGAACCTTATTACAATCCAATTCTTCCCATAAAAACTCACCTTTCAACCCATCGTTAGCACAAAAACTGGCTAACTTATTACATGCTCTATCTGTAAAATGAAATAAGAGAACTTCAAAATCTTTGAGAAAAGATAAATCTTCCCTTCCAAATTGATTGTCCACTCGATCATCTTTGACAATCGAGTTCTGTAAATACTACATAATGTTCAAGTTGTCTCCCTCTATAATAATACCTTTTACATCCATCATCCAATCCTAGATAACTCCTCTCAATGCATGAAAAGCCAAAAGCTCCAAGTATGCATTGTCCCAACGCAAACAACTAAGCCCAAAAATCAATCAAAAACCTTCCTCTATGATCTCTGAAAACGCCCCTTGCTCCGGCCTTATTAGAGTGAAGCAAAGCTACATTAATATATACCTTAATCCATCTGTGTGGAGAAGGATGCCAAAAAGAGGAATTCAGCAATGTATGCGGGTTAGCACCCCAGTTGTCTGAATATAGATTAAACTTTGTAGATATAGATGCAAAACTAATAGCATTAGAAATAATATAGCCCGACCCGAGCACATGACCTTCATGGATGAAAGTATTTATACTCTTCCAAGAATGAAAAATAATAGAGCAATATACTTTTGCAATAAAAGGATTCAACTTCACTTACATTCTCAGATTTTCCAAATAGTCCTGTAAATTGTTAAACACTGAAATGGAAATGCCTGACTGGTTAGCCATTTTGATTGCTAGAATTAACTTTAAACATTTGACAGCAACATACTCCACATCCTCCTTCATCTCACAACCTCTCAAACATAGGTTGTTACTTATCAATCTCCTATACATTAGGAAATAAGTAGTTGGAATAGCATTCTTCATAAGACGCCACAAGAATATTGCAACCTGAGAATTTAGCTATAAATCTTTTAACCATTTCCAAGTCTGTATCAAAATTGAGTCTTCCACCTCCGATACTATCCTAGAGCACTTTGCCAAAATTGTAATAGTATTACCCGAATAGTTTCTAACCAGTTCCACTTCATCCTCTGTATGCTCAGAACCAATCCTAATATTAAGGATCATTTTCGCCAGCTCTGCTTTAAAAAACTTAGTTAATTTTTCATGATTCCTAGCTCCATCAATAATAAAGCTTGCAAGAGGAGGAAAATCTTCATCCACCACTACAATTAATATTGGCCACCTAACAAGCTCCTTTCTAATACCTAAATGTCTTTAATAATATTAACTGAAGATCCAAAATTAATTCTCCACCTTACAATTGGTCTAAGAGCATTAGATCCGCTCAGCAATAATTTCCAAGTCGAAGAAACATTCAACCTCCCCTCATCAGCCCAAACATTTCTACCATAATTTGCAAGTCATGACTTAATGAGAATAGAATTTGGTTTGTTAAAATAATCCCAAACCAACCCGGCTCTCAAAGGCTCCACCAAAGCAACTGCAGAATGAATCCCTTATCCTTCATTTATAACCGGTTCACACATATCTTTCCAAACAACAAAATGTAAACCATGGCTCCCATCCTTTTTGTTCCATAAGAACTCCCTATACATCTTGTCAATCTTCTTCAAAAGACTCAAATGAATTAAAGAAAGAGAAGAGTAAAAGACATGAATTGAGAGCATCACCCACTTAATAAGCACTAATCTCCCAGAAAAGGAGATGAATGTTTTACCCCACACTTTAAGCTTTGAGACTGATTTCTCCAATATACTTGAGAAATCTGCAGCAATAAGTCTTTGAAAAGCAATCTTTATGCCCAAGTTTTAAATAATAATTAAAAGAATTTATAGACATAAAATAATAATTATAACATTTTCCTAAAAAAATGTTTTACAATAGATTGAGGGATGAATTTGACTCCCCAAAAAATTAATGAAAAAAATAAATAAAATCAAATTAGGGAATTGTGTGAGCACTCTACAAAGTTGACCATGAAAAAAATTTATGAACCATCCAAATTTCCCTCCTCTTTCTCCCTTGAGTTCCCAGCTTGAGCCCTAACCATTATCAATCCACTATTTTCCCATGCTAGCCACATCCCTTTTTTTCTTTTATTTTTCTTCTCTCTTTATAAATTCTCCCCTCTTTTTTTGGCTAACATGTCACAACATTGCAACTTGGTACATGCTAAGTTGTTTGCCTTGCAAGTTTCTTGTACATTTTTTAAGCTATGACAAGATTATTTTATAGTACTTTTCTATTTTAATTGTCTACTGAATCATCTCAATGTCCATAGAAGTCTTTCATAGCATGGTGGACATAAAAATTAGTATCTAGGTGTTTGGAGAATCCATACACATCTCTGTAATTGTGGTATATGACTTAATTTTGGTTAAGAGTCCCATGCATTACCTATAAACATCATTCTTGGCATGGTGAGAAAGCAAGACATGCTTTATGGTATCCTCCTTGAAGGGTGATGTGTGGAGTGTTGCCAATATATACTCAAAACTTACCTAAAAAATTTAATAATTTTTTTTTGGTACATGATGAAAATGAAAACAATAGATTGTACATGCAAAATGAGGCTACAAAAACCTATAATTGGACAATAAGTCCCATAAAGAGCAAAAAATAATTTAAAATGGACTTTAGTGACTCACCAATAGAGTGTGAAATAAATGTCTCGTTATATTTTGTCACATGATGAACTCAAATGAAAAATGATGTGCGAGACACCCCTATCCATAGATTCGAAAGCTTCTCCCCTAGGACCTCCGTATTTATTAAGTAAACAAAATATTAACTACTTAAAATCATTATGTATTTGCTGCCAAACTTTTATGTTGTGTTAAATACATGTGAGCAAAATTGCAAGTGAAGATGGTAAAACTATTTAAACATCTTCATAAAAGTAAATCTTCTAATAAAAAACCCACTCATCACTCCAAAAAAAAAAAATTGAACTAAATAATATTAAACATTGGACAGACATTGCAAAAAAAAAATATAAAAGAAATCAAATCCAAACTATATAACCTCAAGTGAGTTGATAGGATGAGGAGTACTCTTGATATTAAGATATATTTGAAGAAAAAAATAAGTAAATATAGAAAATTTAGAAAATAATGAATTTTTTTTAAAAAAACCTGAAAATAATTCCAAATAATATTTGGAGAATTTTATATTCATCTCACCCTCACGTTGAGTGAGCAATCCCTATTTTTTCTCTTAATAAGTATGAATAGGTATTCAAATTTCTCAAAATTATGAGGGTGGGTACAAACATTGAGAAAAATATAAAGTTTCTTTTACAGATAAATTTTCCAAATATAAAGTTAGATTTATTTGGGCAAAAGGGGAATTTGACTTTTAATAGGAGATCATGGAGAAAAAGGATTCATGTAGCTAACCACATGTAGTGGGATAAAAGCTTGATGTTGTTGTTATGGAGTTGTAGGAATAGAGTTAATAGGGCCCACATTTAAGCAAATATCTTAGTAATAAAATAATGATTTCAGATATTTTCTTTGTGCCTAACAAATTTGTTCTATAATAGACTAGGGATTGACAATCTAGTTGTAAGTCTTGTTAAAATACTATCATGTATTTTGTATAAAGCATTAAATGCTTTATATAATGAAAACTCGATCTAATAAGAAAATCTCGAAGTCGACTTCCAAATAGGTTAGTGTTGTAAGGCCTAATATTTTGGCCCAGTCATATTCAAACAATCACCAAGTTAAATGTAAAGGCTTATGTACTCAACTGAATTGGCCTTTTTAATTATAATTTATGGGCCAACAATTTAGTCATGAGCACTTATAAAAGAAAGAGAAATTAATTACAAACATTTTTATAGAATTTATTGATAAATAGTTTTAGAAAATGAGGACTTACTTTAAGGCTTTATGTGTTGGTAGTGTTGCATTTTTTTCCCGATAAAAGATAAGATAGTCATTCCCAATTATTGGTTGCCTTTCTGAGCTACAAGAACATTATCATTACTTGAAAGGGCATTGAGGTAACCAAAAATTCTTTTAAAGCTATATATGTAATAATAATAATTGTCCCCTGAAGCCCTCGGATATCGATTTGATCCTGCCGAGTGAACCTAAAGGGAAAATACCCACCCCAACCTTCCCTCGCGGGGAGGGGGAGACAAAATGCCATCAAAATTATGGGAAAAATGCTAATTTTAAAGAAAGTATCCAAATTGTTAGATTAGAGTTGAAGAGTAATTTCGATGTTCATTTGCTCCCTCGAAGCCCTCACCTTGAGGTTTAATCTTGTTGGACAGATTGAACGAACAAGTGGTTGTTCTAACCTCTCCTTGTAAGATGAGGAGACCTTGACGTTGCTGAAATTATGCGAGGAGGCTACCAAATTGGAGAGTTTCAATTAATTAAACAAATTTTACTCATTAAAATATGAATTAATTGATTAATTAAAATATTAATTAACCAATTTAAAATAAAGCTTAAAATTTCACTTATTAATTAAAATTCAAACAGTTAAAAAAAAAGATATAAAAAGGAATGAAATTAAATAATTAATTAATCATTTTAATTTCAATTTAAAATTTTAATTAAAAGTGTGTTATGATTGGTACACTAATCGGTATACAACTTATTAGATAGTGTGTTGTCGTCTTCTAGATCTGTTTCCATGAAACCATTTTGAATCAAATTCAATTGACCTCTCCATCTTCATTAAGAAATATTATTCTTTCGTATGACCAGTACCATGGTGTCCTGCAACTTTCACTGTCATTGATGGGAACTAAGAACTTCATCTTAAGGTAAAGTATTTAAACTAGGTGAAAGCAATGCACCATTAGTACTAGAGACTGGTTAATAGTCCAAATTAGCTCAATTGAGTTCCGTGGTTAGGCGTATTTGTAAACAATTTGTGATTTGTTTCTGTGAAAGTGGAATAAATTACTGATGATTGTACCCATAGTACTCCAAATCAGAGATTACTAGGTAGAAGAAAATTCAATCAAAAGTGAATTCAAGTTCATTACTATTTCTTTTTCTTACTGAAAAAGTTAAATAGTAACTTTTACTAATACAATAATTCTCACTATAAGAATTAGAGGCATCGTACCTCTGTCTCGATGATGTGGGGGGGAGATTCGATGTATTTCAACCATTAAACTAAAACGTCTTCTTTCCCTATCAAAGTCAAAATCCTATCTTTGAAATTTCAATACTCCGGGAACATGAAAGGAGGGAAATAGAAGAAGTTGTTATGGTCAAAGGGATAAAAATTTGCCTCTTTATTAGTGTAGATTCAATTGCATCTTTGGATGATGCTGTTGGATACAGAATACATAAGCTTGGATAAATGAAACAGCAATTTCTAGTCCAATTAGTGCAATGAAGATACTGAATGGGATTAGAGTAATGATAGCTGTAATAGCACCTGATGTAAACATTGGTGCTAGGAATCCTGAAAGAATTTTCAGTAGTGTATGTCCAGCTACAGTATTAGCGAATAGTCGGACTCCTAGTGAGAAGGCTCGAGCTAGGTATAGAGATTAGCTACAATTGGAACTAGTAGAGGTACTATTCCTATGAGTGTGTACCTGAAGGTACGAAGAATGAGAAGAGTGTAATCTTTGTGTAGTCGTAGCCAAGATAGTAACACCAATAAAGATTGTATACTACAACCATAATTGATTGATAGCAACTGTAAATCGTTATGGAAACATACCACTTATGTTAGCGATTAGATGAAGAGCTAATGAGTGAGTAAAGGGATAAGTAGGTAAATTTTCGTTAGCAGCACCAATTTGTGAATGAACTAGACCATGTACTGAAGCAAAACTACTTTCTAGTGAGATACCTCCATCGACTTGGAATTATTGTATTATGTTGCTTGCCATAATGTGTAGTGCTAGTACTAGATAGACTGTAGAAATTGTATATGTCCTAGGTTTCGTTCAATGTTTTACCAATGATTTTTTTGTCCTCAAGAAGTAGAATATGCAAATAGCAAATACAGCACCTATGAAGAACATAGTGAAGTGTTGCAAACTACGTTTTATGAACGTGTATGCAACATCTAGTGAAGCGTTATGCTCAGAATTACATCCTGTTAGTCCTCGCCTATGTCAAAAGAGCAAGAAATCCAAGAGCAATATGCATTGATGTGTAATTTCGTAAGTGATCCACCGTATAGTGTAGCTAGCCAAGAGAAGATTTCATTCCTGTTGGTTACAGCAATAATCATGTAGCAGCTGTGTATAGTAGCCGCTGTATCTAACTAGACCTACTGGCGACATGTGTGTGACGAAACCAAGGCGTTAGATAATGAACAAGCTATTAACCCCCCAATTAATCTAGCAAATACTGGTTTTCCTGAGAAGCCACTTACTGATGTGACTAATCATTCCAAAGTCCAGGAAGAATTAGAATTCAATTCAGTGGTCTCACAAAGAACCAGAATTAGGTGTTGTAAGAATTGGGTGGTTCTCCACCTCCTGTGGATCATAGAATGATGTATTGAAAGTTTTCGGTCTGTTAGTAAGCATTGTAATAGCTCCAGCAGTACTGGTAGTTAAGTAGTAGTAGGATAGCTGTTACAAAAGTACGCCATACAATAGAGGAAGTTGTAATGTAGCAGTTCATTGTTTACGCAGTTTAGTAACTGAGTAATGAAATTCTCTAGATCCTCAGCATATGATGAATTCCTGCTAGGTTAGTACTAAAGATATCAAGTATCAATGCTTATACCACCTTGAGTGACTTTGTAGTCCTGATAGTAGTAGGGTAAATCAGCATACTTGAATCTACTTCTAGATTAGCTCTTTATAGTTCATTGCAATATATCTAATATTGATTGTGACTATACCATTCATTTTCCTTACTAGTAAAAGGGAAAAGGTCTGTTACTTTCATTTCAAATTCTTAATCTAGCCGAATATGATCGAATATTCCGCATTAGGTCCTGAGCCTTTGTCATACGAAGCAAAATCTTTCTTTTTCTTGTAAAGATGCGTGCTCAAATACACGGTATTCTAGTGCTTTCATAGTTTGAAAAGTAGTAATCTGCAATGTTTTGAATTGATCAGATATGGTAAGTTACCACCAGTATATATATGTTTTCTTTTGTGTTACATATGACTCAAATTAGTGCAATAGCCTTTAGAACAATACAATCTAGTTTTTGTGTAATCTCGAAAGCATGTACTAGTCGTCAGTCCTTATCTTAATAACAATATAAGAACTTCTTCTGCTTCAGTAAATCCAATAAGCATGAATAGTCATTATATTCATAGCATCACTTAGACTAGAAACCAGTGTTATTAACCTTTTCCAAGCAGACTAATTAGAATTTTCAGGTAAGTTTGTTTCTGAGATTTTATAGATTAGTATTAGGCGTCCTTTTTCTTCAACTAGATTTAGATAGATGATCTATCATTCATATATTAGTAATAGCTTTCTGGAATAGGCTATAACTGAAAGATTCACTAGTAAGTAGTGATACGATCAAAAATAGGTAGAATGTACAATATTTGGATATCTCGAACTCGATATCGAGCCAGTATTTCGTTTAGTGTAAAGGTTCATATACAGAACCACACCTAGCATAGCTTTACTTAGATAAAAGAAGACGTAGGTTTAGAATTGACTATTGTCCAATTTGTAATAGAGAAAGTCAGACTCCTTTCTTAGTCTTAGCAATAATAGAAAGTACCACTCCACTGTAAGACCACAAGCAAAAATTGTGCGCGTTGGACCACTAAAAATGCACTACGTTTAGTCTCAGATGGTGCTCTCCAGTGAATAGTTAAAGCTCATTTATATTAGTAGTAGTGATTGTGACACTAAAAAAACTAGTTGATTCTAATAAGAGTATCATAGACAAGTACATAATGAAGAAGATTTCAGTCCACAGGAAATAGAACTTTATGATAGAACCCAGGTGGATTGTCCCCAAGTAATGATGACATTTGAACATTCTTTCCAATAGATAGTCGAAAGCTAGTGAATAAGTTATTCATCTCCGGAGTAGACGGAGTTTTCCGATACGATGTAGGTTTAGTAGATTACCTGTCCCATAAACAGCCAGTAATTCGGGACAGTCTTCCTTTCCACATGTCCATCCTGTTCCTGCTCCTTGCTTTAGCAAATGCACTAGCAAGTTAGTAGAAATAGTGATGGTGGTAGTAGCCAGAATTGAATATGTTGTTTAGTCGAGAAAAGCCATATCTGTGGAGCACAACCATTACGGTACATAAGGTAGTTCACAAATCTCTCTCTACCATGCGCAAAACCACCCTTGAAGGAAGATCATGGAAATGCGTGAAGCTTTCATATATAATAGTTGATGTATCTCCAGTTAATATTACCTGGATACCATTCGGATTAAGCATTTAGATGCTGTCCGATCATTGCTCAAATACAGCACAGATCAGTGTATATAGTTCCAATATCTTTGCGTTTGTTGAGTAAAGTCCATCGAACCGACAGCGAATAAGCTTGGTATTTATTCTAATTCTAATTCCATTGATCTTATAAAACTATTGTAAGTTTAGTTATAAAGACACGGTAAACTCTAGTTCTTCTTTCTTTCATAGGTATGTCCTACTAACGGACAAAAAGGAATTCGAACTCCTAGGATGGTTTGAATTTTCCAGACAATTAGCAATCGCCTACACTACACCAATAGCGGTTTTCCTGATTAAACCTATAGGAAAGAAATTTCTCCTTCCATTTTTTATCGAAGTCTAACTCAGTCGGTTTAGAGTGCAAGACTATTCTATTGATGCCGTTAGGTTACGTTAATCCTACTACCTTTCATTTCACTTAGGTAATTGAAACTAGAGATGGGTTGAATCGATAACCATCATCTCCAGTGACCAAAAATGATTCTTTCCTTTAACGTACACCTATTATAAATCTATTCTTCTAGAAAAAGGTGAGACTGTAAGGAGCAATATATTCTTTCTTCTATGCCGACTACTAGATCGAACTACGTGCCAATGTAATACAAGTGACCATTTAAATGAAACTCAAAGACCTCTCAAGAATTATTTTTATAGTAAGACTATAGTTAGAGATTATCTACTTATCTGACTCGACTAAGTCAGACCTTAATAATAGAGTTACATTCCAGGATTCGAACACTGGTCTAGCAGGACTGAATCGGCTGTGCTACCTATACACTAAAGTACTTTTTCAAATGAGATTTTTCTTTGTTTCAAATATCAACTCATTTCCTATATGAAGTTGTTGTAGAATACGTGAACAGTATAAGTACAAAGTTATGGAAGATACCGAAGATTACAGCTACGATAAGTAGGTGGGAAGTATAGCATAAAATTCTAGCGGCTTAAGATCTGTTAGTAAGGAATTATTGACTACATGCACCAAATGCAATACGTCTATATTAGCCAAATTGATTAAGCGCACTAGAACAATACCTGTACTTCACTAGTACAGCAATATAGTGGATTTGCTTGGAAATGCACCAGCAAGACAAGGTAATTCTCCAGCCCTAGTTGCACTTAGAGTTACAGCATGCGTGAAAGATTGTAAATACAAAGATAGAATTGAATAAATAGGTGGCATATATAGCTGTCACTACCTCCGTAGTATCGAAATAGATCTGTTGTGGTATCGATCATATAGTGACACCTCCTACAACGTGATAGAAAGAGTTGCAGGAGACTCTACAACACCATGTGAAAGAACTTATTAGTAGAGCTCCATCCAATAACCTTGATTGTATTACAAAATAGTCCTAGAACAACAACAGCCCATGTGATCCATACTTTGAATAAGTCTACTAGAGCTTTAGTCTGTTTGTCGTAGTGTTAGCTAGTGACTGCATAAATTAGTGTAATTACAGCAATTAGTTTGAAGTAGTGAGGAGAAGTTGATGTAGCATCTGTAGGAATTGAATGAGAATTCGCATGTAACCGTGAGTAGCTAGTTTGAGTAATTAGACAGCTAGAATTAACACTTCCGAGCTAGTGTAGCTTCAGCATGATCATCGTGGGTAGCCAAACAGAATGGAAGTAAGGTGATTTAATAGCCATTACTAATAAATACTGCTAGCCAGAGAGTTTTATTGTGTATTCAAGATTCATTGCGATAGAGAAACTACTTCTTAGGAAATCTGTTGAACCTAACGTTGAAGTAATTACCTAGAAAGCTATGTAGGCATAAATAGGATCCATACATAGAGTCAAAAGGAACGAACATTAATCGCTCGTACTCTGATTGCAACACCCCCAAATACCCCACAATTAGAATAAGTGGGATTAGTATCTTACAAAAGCTAATACTAGATAGTAGACTATCCTAGTACTACAAAAGACGCATATTAGTAGTGTTTTCTATAACAGGAATGCAATTAGAAAGTCTTTCATGAAGTTTCAAACGCCGTTCCTAGTTCTTTTCGTGCAAAAGAGAAGCACCAAAGGAAGTGCTTTCATTACCTATTGGCGTTTTCAACGAGAGTGCTATCTAGTGTTACTGCTAACAAAGAGATATTTAAGAAAGCGGTTCCGCGTTTGAAGGGAACCCAATCGACGAAAAGTTTCATTATGGCTGGTCACGATTTAGAATATAACTAGTGAAATGAAGACAAATAAAAGAACCCAGTCACTTAATACTACAAAAATCGTGACCGATAGCGATCACGGACGGATGAGGGAAACCAGGCATGATTACCATACCTGGACATACCACGCCTTTTCCGCCTTCCTTCAAAGGCGGTTGTTCAAGACTATTACCGCTTCTGTATAGATTACTCCATCTATCACCTAAGCATAAAGACTACAGCTGAACTGGATCGCGAGGCTTAGCACTTGAACATTGGAATGCAAAGATTTTGTCGAAACCGAACATGGAAGGACACTTCTCGCGACATGAGAGGACTTAATAGGCCTACCCTTATTCTGACAATTGATACTGCTACACATAGAAAGTAGCCCTCCTCAACTCGATTCAGGAAGCCACACTTTCCGTTAGAAGGTATTCATTACGACGCCTTCTCCTGAAGGCGGCTTAACCCAGGTCGTGCTTTTTCTTTCCTATTTCAACTGGATCCTACGGCTGGAATACTCAAATAAAAAAAAAAAGCGAAGGAAGAGAAGGAATCCAAGATCCTGGCAGAAAAGAAGAATATTGCCATCTAATCCCACATAAACCCCCCTACCATATGAAACCTTACCCTAGGTAAACTAGTCACAGGAACACGTTATACCACGTTACCATCATTCACTATTACTATGAAAAGGCCCTTAGCCCTTGAAGATCTTGACAGCGGGAGATCGCGAAAGACCTATATCTCGGACCACCATCGAGGGGAAGCTGAAAAGGAATTCGCATAGCATAGAAAGATCTCGAAGGAAACTGCCGGAGATTCAGGGACAGGACATTGGCTTACGAGAACTCCCATGGAATCAAAGTGAGATTGCTTATTGTATTGCTTCTTTCTTTGCCCGAGTTATAAAGCCTCTTCAATATAGGTTCTATTTTATGATAAAAAAATGGCATATTCTATAGAGAAAGAAGTTCTTACTATAGCCCAATTCCCAAATAGATCTAGTTAGACCTCCCAGGGCCCCATAGGTTAGGCTATGATTCAGCAGTAGGCTATCACTGGCACGACATCGAAATTTTTCTTCAGCACTGCCACCGGCCGTGACAGCGATTTCCTCCTTATGGCTGCACATGAAAGCTCTTTTTCCTTCTTGCGGGAATAAGCGCTCTTTTTTGGAGATAGGACAAGTCACGGGGTGGAATCCTCAATCTAAATATTAGTGAATGTACGTAGGAGGGCTTCAAGCCTTATCCAAGCAAGATTAGACAAGAAGAAAAAGAAGACATCATACTCAATACGGATCAGATTTGAATATGAATATGAATCATATTTGAAGAGCATATTTTTTTCTTCTTCTTCGAGTACCTCAGATTCAATAATCTTTCTATGCTTACAATAAACAATTCAGACCTGAAAGTCCAGGCTGACTCACTCTCCCTCCATTTCTCTTTTCTGGACAGGGTTTTGGATCTAAACGCGATATATCTGTACGTCCTCGTCTGATTTTGGTTGTCGTATCATGATCTTGATTCTTCTATTATTGAATTCTCAGAAAAACTATCGTTAGGTTGGACCATTTTCTATTTTTGATTGTATTGTTTTTTTGCCATGGTCCGGCCTTCTCCCCATAGCTGAATGCGCGGTGCTTCGAGCGGCTTGAACGCCGTATCCTCTCTACCACCTCAATACTAAGAGTGGGGGGCATATGGACTAGTCCATGGATTATTGAATCGGTTAGGCGGAGAAGACCGGGAGAGGCGTCATAACCTCGGCCCTTTGTCAAAACGGAAGAAACACTTTTTCGTCACATCCCCAACCCGGCCTTCCGACCTCCCTGCTCAGGGTGGTGATCAACCACCACTGTGGTGAGCAGACCGGGTCCCGATAAACGCGGGGCTCTGTCTGAACAGGGGCCTTCCAAGTAGCCTCGAAGGCGGGCCCATCCAAACCTGCCTGTGTCGCGTGGGAACACTTCTCCTACGCCTTCGAGAAGTCAAGGAAAGCTCGGGCATTTTCTTCTTCTTTGGGAAGAAGAGGCCCGATTGATTTTCAAAACAGAATATGCATAACCTGCTGATCCTGTCCACATGCTTCTCGTCTAGAAGCTGGATCTCTTTTTTTCTTGTTAATGGAAAACCTGATCGTGGACTGAGGTAAACTTGGTCAGAACGCGTGAGCCAAATTTTGACGATGATTCTCAGGCAGTGAAAGTGAAAACGGTATGTTGAAAATGGAAAATTTCTTTGCGTTTACTTATTTCAACCATTCTTCATGGTTATGCCTTTCTCTTTTTTACTTTTTCTAAAGGTTTATGAACACGGAAAGTGGTTGACCTTCAATGATGCTGTGGGGGGGAAGAAGGCATTAGGGCTCACACAGTCAGTGCAGACCTCTATTTCCTGAGGTTGGCACGGCAGAGGGAGGTAGGGGGGAGCCTCTTGGAAGCTAAGAGAGGCGGAAGCGGCAAATCGCTTCTAACGAGTTCTCCCAACACTGGAGCTTAGTGCTTCACTCTTTTCAACTGGCGTGTCGCTTGCATGATGTGCTCTGAATCAAATAGAATAGGAGGAGAAAGAAAAAGCTATGATGACATCTATGGAGTCGATAATTTCCAAGATCTAATTATACCAGTTTCATTATTATGTAGTGGAGAAAACGCCTCACAATCTTCATGTTTACGCTTCGCCTTCAGGGAGAAATGTTCTTGGTGGATGGCAGATCCGCTGGTACCAAAAATTATGTATGCAGATGAGCCTACAGGTAGTCCAATCCAACCGATCACGAGCCACGGTTTGAGAATAGGTGGGATCCTTGAATGTAGGGCTGTGAAATCCACTTTTATCAATAAAGCGGATTTTTAGAGAGATTCTTCATCGATCTAGTGGCACGGCGTAACACTGTCAAGAGCGAGCAGCCGCCAGTGCTATTCATGATTTTTGGGGATCTCCTGGATGTAGTGGCTTGTGAACCGCTTCTTCTTCTTCACGAAGATTCAGACAAAACCGAGCTTGGTTAACTTACAGTCAGATTTGGCGAACGAACGAAAAAGTCAGAAGGGTTTTCTTATTGACAATGTCAAGGAGGTTATTCGGTGCATCGCAGGTGTTCATACATTTCTTTCCTTCTATCCTCTCATATATTCCAACGGTATAGCGGAATATCGTTCACGGCATTTGAGAGCTTAAACCCCAAAAGTACGAATATATGTGTGTGGCGTGTTCTAACAGCAGCAGATCAAACAAGTAAAGATGAGCAAAAAAAAAAGAGCAATGGAAATCCGAAGCACCTCCTAATCCAATTCCTTTTGGTTAGGGATGTGCACTGATTCCGGCCCTCTATTGAAATAGCGAAGAAAGGCTCTTGCTCGAATGCGTGACTGCGGAAGCGCCTATCGTCCAGCACGGCACTCTAAAATGTTGGGTTTGGACAGGCGGTAAAGAATCTGTCGGACCTAGGGAGTACGAATAAGAGAATAAGAATAGTATAAGATAAAGAAAGAACACCAACCAACGAGTGAGTGGCGGATTGAGGATGGAGTCTCGCAGAAGAGAAGATGTACGCGCATAGCCGGCCCAGACTCACTTTTCTCGCTTGCTCCAAGAAAGGAAGGAGAGACCTTGAGTTGGAATCCTTGGACGGGCGGCGTCTCATGGGCACATTCAAAACTGGAGATCTACCATCACACATGGGCTCGGGCTTTCGACAAGCAGTGTCCAAAGTGCGATCGTTCAAAGAATGCGACATTGTGCTTTTATCCGAAACCCATGTCGCGCTCGCGTGGGGAAAATTAGGATCCTAGTGGAGCCTTCGATCAGAAGGTTTGTCTCTAATGTGTGTACAGCTCGCTACAATGAGAGACGTGTCGGATTAACCTCCGGTACGGAAGTTCCATCCTATCCTAGAAAGACCAGTCTTCTTCGAACCGACAAATCGCTGAGAGTCGGAAGATATAGCAGGTGGGTTTCAATAACGCAGACGAACAGCGGATGCACTGCACTTATATAAGACGCAATTCGCGCGTGAATGTACTGTACACGTATCATCAAATGTGGAGGAACTATCCCCCTTTGCATTAGTATTGAAATTCCTGTCTTTTAGAAAGAGACGCTAAACGATTAACCAGAAGGTGCAGGTGTAGTACCAAAAAGGAAAGTCAAGCTACCGGGTCGGAATTGCGATTCTCGAATCGAAAACCTTTCCAAGTGAGGCATCGAGAGCGACTTTGCTTGCGCGTGGAGAGAAAGTCCGATATCCACTGGTGCAAGGAGAGAAAGAGAATCTGTTACTTTCACTTTCTTTATTAGAAATAGAAGGAGATAATATGAAAAGAAGAAAGAAAACAAACAAAAATACTAATGAATCAGACCTGCGATCACCTAGAAAAGACATCACGAAACCTTGTGGGAAAAAAAGAATTTGCTGAGAGACTGTAAAAAATACGGATATCGTATTTTACAAGTTAACTGGAAGTTCACAACCACATAAGAATCCTAGTGAACCAAAATAGGATACAGGCACCAGCAAAAATTGACTTGTTTTTCGAGACCCGCGATAGAGATCTATCCTATATGATGTCTGATACGCCAGTTCATTACTAACTAGATCCAGTATGCAATTCGATGAATGGAGAAATAACCAAATGGATTGAATCGTTTTTCTGCTTGAACCCGAAGTCACTTTCATCAAAGGCTAACAGCATCCGACGGGAACCTTTTGGATGAGAATTGGTTATATACATTGAGTTTATCATTTCAAAGATTTTCAATTGCTTGAATCATTTGAATTTTCATCATTTCATTTGATAAGCTATAATACGCATTATACACGCATTTCATGCGTTATTTATGCATCGGCATACATTAAACAAACAACTCAACCATTTGTTTCCGAAGGCCACATTCATATAACCAACCATATTACAAGAAAAGATTACTGATATGATGATACCAGTGTTGAAAGAAATTATGAGATTTGGTCCCATCGTATTTTAGACAGATCTTCTTTCTTTGGATCTAAAGAGATAAAGACGCATTGGATTGCCGAAGACAGGCCCACTATAAGGAACAAAAAGAGAGGAAAGTGACAAATTTTCATAGCAACTGGTAACTCGATTTCATAATTTGGTACCTTCTAATTCTCATTAGATTCTTAAGATATCTTCTGATAAGTCATCAGTTAGAAATAAAGTTACGAGAATCTTAATATGTAGTGAGTCTTTTCATAAGAAGAACGAATGTAGAACTAAATGTAATGACCATTCCTCTTTCTACACGATATATGTATGAGAATACCGCTTTCCAGAAATTGATTCTTCTTCTCCCATCCTATTTATCTTCATTCCGTCTTTCATCTTCAAAGACAAAAAATGTGTTTGAAAGGAAAGATAGAAAAGAGTTTCTTATGAGTTCCCGACTTTAACCAAATTCTTTATCCAACAAACAGGGATTCCTAGTTGAAAAAACGGGGGTCTCGACTAAAAGAGAAGAACTCTATATTCTACTTATTTGTTATTTGAATCTTTCTATTTTCTTTATTTGATTGAGATTTCCTTCTTTCTTTCGGATTTCTCGGAAGGAGAAAGAAATGTCTTTTTATCTTGTCGATATGGGAATGGCTTCTTCCTAATCAGGAGAGAGAGGTAGAATAAATAAAGAGTATCCGGGCAAAATATTAATCCAAAAACTTACTGACTCATTACTACACTTATAACAGATGTCCCAAAGAAAACCATCTTCTTAGTTTTGTTTTTTTCATAGAATGAACTAATGCTTATTCGCCTACAAAGTAATAAAGAACTGAAGATATTGCTATATTCATTGAAATGAGAATTTAATCTTTTTGATAATTCTTCTTTTGAATCTTTATTCAAGGGTAAGGAAACCATGTAGTGAAAGAAATCTTAATACACCGGATTATTTTGTACGATTTGGGTCGCACCTTAGGAATAGAAGACTCAGCCGCTTGGTTGAACCGTCGGGTACTGTCTTTTATTTCACAGATACTCTTTTACCCGCAAACGCACTGTAGGCATTATGGTTCAGCAATAATGATATCTCCCAACATCCCAAAACTTTGCTGTAACTCGCCTTGTAGGAGATGTAGGATGTTAAAATAGAAACTTTTTCTTTTATTGATTAATCATATGAAGCATAATGATTTGAGCCATTTGCAATCAGCTCAAACTCCCTTCTTGCATGCTGCTCCTCAGAAGCACAAACATTAAAATGACAGGAAGAGAATCGATTAGTAGCATACTCGATCAAACGGGTGTTTTCTCACCTTTACGGATCCACATACTACCTCCCATAAACTGAAAATCATATACTCCAATTGCTATGGAATACTATTTAGTTGACCTACGCCTTGAACGTTGACAATTCATGTTGAAGCCCGTTTTTCTTTGAATAAAAGAGATGCGATGCTATATAGGTTCTCTCCTCTGAATGGAAAATTCAATGGGGTCAGACCATATCTTCATCCATAGGCTCCCAAGTGCAGGTATCAATAAAGAGTTCTATTTTCTATGAACTACTCATTTTCCAAATGATATCCGCATTCACAATTAAGTCATTTTTGAATCGAAAAATGTTTCTAATTTCATCATTAACAAATTTCTCGCATTGAACCCATAACTGTTGTCTTTTTTCTTGAAAGCATTTTGATCTTTCTCTTCTATTGAACGAAGCACTGTTTTGATACTAGAATTTCCACTTATCAATATTCTTATACTTCACGACAAATGAAACATCAAGGATAATGTCACTGATCGATACTCACTGTAAATTGTCACTGATGATTATGACTTATTCAAAACGAAATAACTTATCAATGCAAACTATACATTGTATGAATTAGAATTGAGTATCATAATGGAATAATAATAGTGTAGTTACTTATATTAGACACCACATTACAAATCTAGAAGAGACTTGGAAAAATCGAAACTCAAAATAAGAACTGTAGCATTGCCATTGTAAAATATCAAAAATCTGATTTTCTAAGAAAAATAGACTCGAATAGTGTCACCTTTACTTTTAGAACTCAAAAAGTATGATCAGAGATAAAACTCTTAAAATCCTGCTATCAAATAAAGTATTTGATAATTCCATATTACTGAACACATAACTGTCCCAAACTAGAAGATCTTTTTTCTCCCATTCAATTAGGGGTAATAGTTTCTTTACTTCTACTGGATGTCCCCAAGAGCATCAAGACTAACCATTGATTTACTTAGTCCAATCACTCTTGTTCTAACTCTTGGTTAGACAACCATCGAAATTGAACCACATTTTTCCATAATATTCTTTCTGCCCCCTATTTTATGAAAACTAATTACTAATAGATGGATTACGTCATTCGATGAAGAAAATAATCATTTCCTATTTCATTTGCTTTTCTTCTTTCTCTTCAGTAATTCAAATGAAGCATATGATCCAAACTGATTAAGATGTGGAATGAAAACGAGCGAGTCGTGAAATAGAAAGGATTTCTCCTTTTGAGGAATCCGGTAATCATTTCAATATATGATAGTGATTATGATAGAATCTTTTTCCTAAAAAAAAAGAGAAGATTTGCCGAAAGAGAAAAACATACTTAGACTAATCTGATACTTATGAAACAATGTAGGGTATATGTGTAATTGGCATTTTTCTTGTTCTAATGTACAGACCATTACCATAAACAAGTATATACAAAAATCGAAACATAAGAAAGATAATACGAAGAGACTAAAAAACTTCTATTATATCTATTATTCTCATGTTGGAGCATATGGCTGAATTATGGATGCTTGGGAATTGGATTGGGGGATCATTTTCTATTTCCTTAGTTTCAGGCCATAGATCAGCCAAGTGAAGTGATACCCTTCTTACACCTATCTGTATATTGTCTGTTTTCGTTCCCCGTTGTAATAGAAAAACTCATTTCTTATTTGACTACTATATACACGGTATTCTACGAGAATTCATTTACTTTAAGGGAAGAATCAACTATGTAAATCCTTTTTGATGAGAATATGAAAGTTTTACATGAGAGAAACTGCATTTTAATATATCCTTTTTTTAGGAAAAAGATTTTTTATTGCAATCAATTAGGATGAACAAACAGGATAAATGCTAATTATACGCCTTATTACTATTCTCTTTAACTAGCTGATCCACTGGGTCTAAAATCAACATGTGATCTCTTTCCATACTTCATACCCGTCTTGGCCAATGCATTTTATGGTCATCGTCCTGGCCGATACACTTGGCACAGATTTAAAACATTTTAACTACAGCCTGTACGATCAATTATTGTGCATCGTCCTGGACGATACACCTAATCGGCCTGATCGATATTCTTTTTCAACAGTCGTCCAGCTTGACTTCTCGGGACGATTGCCTGTGTCTAATCATCTTGGTCGATATCTGATCGGCCCGGCCGATCAGACTGCCTTTTTTACCAATCGGCCTGTGTGTAATAACTGAACCAAATTATCCTGGACGATTCTGTAATCGTCCTGGATGATATGGTCGTTTCTTTAAATTTAGGTCATTCCAGCCATTATTTTCACCTCAACCTTCTTCTTCTCTTGTATTTTCTTACTAGTTTTCTTGCTATGGCTGGTGGGAAGCGAGTCCGACAAGCTTCAGGAAGTTCTTCGAGGGCTAGGATTGACCCTCGTTTCAGGGAGGCAGAAGATGAAGCTGCTTACCATTGATATAAAGAATATGGGATAACTGTCTCCAGAGTCATCAATCCTGTCCACCTTTCGTATCCGGTAATGGATCTCTTTGCTCACACTTCTCTTATTTCATTCTTTCTCTCGCTGTCCGCTTTTATTCTGAGCTTCTTCATGAATTCTTCGTAAATCTTCACATAAATCCTACTTTCACAGCCCTGACCTCCTATGTGAATCGTTGCCCGGTCGAAATCACATATCAGGACTGTGTTGAACTATTGCAACTATCCACCACCGGGGATAAGCTGCATATAATCACCTCAAATCCTGACTTTGACTGGTCCATGGAAAATCATTTCCTTCGCCAGACTAGTGCACCTTTTCATGTTGGAGAGACTAGCTCTTTAGTCAAAGATGCAAGGATAATTCAGCATGTCCTTCGAACCTCCATTATTCCAAAAGCTGGGGACTGAATCCACATCACTCCTCTACTTTCTCTGACTACTTTTTTACATCATGGCCATTGAAATTTAATACGCTGACTTAATTTTTGTACATTGGTCATTAATTAGCCAAAATCCT